>CM039676.1:61315672-61728172 GCA_022496015.1 Hordeum marinum
GGGCGGCGTTATGGTTGGAGAGGCACCTCTTTCTGAAAGCGTTCGACGGCATGTGAAAACTCATGGCAACGTGTCGTCGGAGAGGGAGGGGTGAAAATCGTGGTAAACGTGGGAACGTTTGTTGTGGTAGAGAGAAAGTAGTATGGTGAAGTATCCAACGGTGGTAAGGAATGTACTGTAGAGTTTGTAGTGGAGCTGGGAGGGGCGAGCATAAGGGACGAAGGGATAAGAAACATGTGGGATGCGATCATACCAGCACTAAAGCACCGAATCCCGTGAGAACTTCCAAGTTAAGCGTGCTTGGGTGAGAGTAGTACTCGGATGGGTGAGCTCTCGGGAAGTCGTCGTGTTACATTGCCTTTTTCATTTTTATTTTTTCTGCACACGAGAAACATGACGCACCTGCGAGGTAAATAGTGAACGCACATGCGGGGTAAATATTAAACACGGTTTCTTATTTCTGACGTTTGCGGTGAGTTGCAGCTTGCGGATCGATATTGACGCGTGTAGGGGCAGCGTTATGGTCGGAGAGGCACCGCTTTCTGAAAGCGTTCGACGGCGAGGAAGGATTGAAAACCGTGGTAAACGTGGGCACGGGTGTTGAGGTGGAGATAAAGTAGTATAGTGAAGTATCCAGCGGTGGCAAGGAACGTACGGTAGAGTTTGTAGTGGCGCTGGGAGGGGCGAGCATAAGGGACGAAGGGATTAGAAACATGTTGGATGTGACCATACCAGCACTAAAGCACCGAATCCCGTCAGAACTCCGAAGTAATACGTGCTTGGGCGAGAGTAGTTCTAGAATGGGTGACCTCATGGGAAGTCCTCGTGTTGCATTCCCTTTTGCATTATTATTTTTGCTGCACGCGAGAAACATGACGCACGTGCGCAGTAAATATTGAACGCATGTGTGGGGTAAATATTAAACACGGTTTCTGATTTGTGACGTTTGCGGTGAGTTGCACTTTGCGGATCGATATTGACGCGTGTAGGGGCGGCGTTATGGTGGGAGAGGCACCGCTTTCTGAAAGCGTTCGACGGCGTGTGAAAACTCATGGCAACGTGGCGACGGAGAGGGAGGGACGAAAATCGTGGTAAACGTGGGAACAGTTGTTGAGGTGGAGAGAGAGTTGTATGGTGAAGTATCCAGCCGTGGCAAGGAATGTACGATAGAGTTGTTAGTGGAGCTGGGAGGGGCGAGCGTAAGGGACGAAGGGATAAGAAACATGTTGGATGTGATCATACCAGCACTAAAGAACCGGATCCCATCAGAACTCCAAAGTTAAGTGTGCTTGGGTGAGAGTAGTACTAGAATGGGTGACCTCTTGGGAAGTCGTCGTGTTGCATTCCCTTTTTCATTTTTATTTTTTCTGCACGCGAGAAACATGACGCACATGCGCGGTAAATATTAAACGCGGTTTCTTATTTCTGACGTTTGCCGTGAGTTGCAGCTTGCGGATCGATATTGATGCGTGTAGGGGCGGCGTTATGGTGTGAGAGGCACCGCTTTCTGAAATCGTTCGACGGCGTGTGAAAACTCCTGGCAATGTGGTGATGGAGAGGAAGGGGTGAAAACCGTGGTAAGCGTGGGAACAGTTATTGAGGTGGAGAGAAAGTAGTATGATGAAGTATCCACCGATGGCAAGGAACGTACGGTAAAGTTTCTAGTGGAGCTAGGAGGGGAGAGCATAAGGGACGAAGGGATAAGAAACATGTCGGATGCGATGATACCAGCACTAAAGCACCGGATCCCATCAGAACTTCGAAGTTAAGCATGTATGGCCAAGAGTAGTACTAGGATGGGTGACCTCCTGGGAAGTCGTCATGTTGCATTCCCTTTTTCATTATTACTTTTGTTGCACAAGAGAAACACGATGCACGTGCGCTGTAAATATTCAACGCAGGTGGGGGGTAAATATTAAACGCGGTTTCTTATTTCTGAAAGTGTTCGACAGCGTGTGAAAACTCGTGGCAAGGTAGCGACGAAGAGGGAGGGGTGAAAACCATGGTAAACGTGGGAACGGTTGTTGAGGTGGAGAGAATGTAGTATGGTGAAGTATCCCTTGGTGGCAAGGAATGTACGGTAGAGTTTGTAGTGGAGCAGGGAGGGGCGAGCATAAGGGACGAAGGGATTAAAAACATGTTGGATGTGATCATACCAGCACTAAAGCACTGAATCCCGTCAGAACTCTGAAGTTAAGCGTGTTTGGGTGAGAGTAGTACTAGGATGGGTGACCTCTTGGGAAGACCTCATATTGGATTCCCTTTTTCATTTTTATTTTTTCTGCATGCGAGAAACATGACACACGTGCGAGGTAAATATTGAATGCACATGCGGGGTAAATATTAAACGCGGTTTCTTATTTCTGACGTTTCTGGTGAGTTGCAGCTTGCGGATCGATATTGACGCGTGTAGGGGCGGCATTATCGAGGGAGAGGCACCGCTTTCTGAAATCGTTCGACGGTGTGTGAAAACTCATGGCAACGTGGCGACGGAGAGGGAGGGGTGAAAACCGTGGTAAAGGTGGGAACAGTTATTGAGGTGGAGAGAAAGTAGTATGATTAAGTATCCACCGGTGGCAGGAACGTACGTTAGAGTTTGTAGTGGAGCTAGGAGGGGCGAGCATAAGGGACGAAGGGATAAGAAACATGTTGGATGTGATCATACTAGCACTAAAGCACCGGACCCCATCAAAACTCTGAAGTTAAGCATGCTTGGGCGAGAGTAGTACTAGGATTGGTGACCTCTTGGGAAGTCCTCGTGTTGCATTCCCTTTTTCATTATTATTTTTGCTGCACGCGAGAAACATGACACACGTGCGAGGTAAAAATGGAACATACGTCTGCTGTAAATATTAAACGTGGTTTCTTATTTCTGACGTCTGCGGTGAGTTGCAGCTTGCGGATCGATATTGACGCGTGTAGGGGTGCGCGGTAAAGATTGAACGGACGTGCGGGGTAAATATTAAACACGGTTTCTTATTTCTTACGTTTGCAGTGAGTTGCAGCTTGCGGATCGATATTGACGAGTGTAAGGGTGTGCGGTAAATATTGAACGCACGTGCAGGGTAAATATTAAACATGTTTTCTAATTTCTAATGTTTGCGGTGAGTTTTAGCTTGTGGATCGATATTGACGCGTGTAGGGGCGGCGTTATAGTGGGAGAGGCACCGCTTTCTGCAAGCGTTCGACGGCATGTGAAAACTAGTGGCAACGTGGCAACGGAGAGGGAGGGGTGAAACCGTGGTAAAAATGGGAACGGTTGTTGAGGTGGAGAGAAAGTAGTATGGTGAAGTATCCAGCGGTGGCAAGGAATGTACGGTTGACTTTGTAGTTGAGCTGGGAGGGGCGAGCATAAGGGACGAAGGGATAAGAAACATGTCGGATGCAATCATACCAGCACTAAAGCACCGGATCCCATCAAAACTCTGAAATTAAGCGTGCTTCGGGGACAGTAGTACTAGGATGGGTGACCTCTTAGGAAGTCCTCGTGTAGCATTCCCTTTTTCATTATTATTTTTGCTGCACGCGAGAAACATGATGCACGTGCGCGGCAAATATTGAACGCATGTGCGTTGTAAATATTAAACGTGGTTTCTTATTTCTGACGTTTGCGGTGAGTTGCAGCTTGCGGATCGATATTGACAGGTGTAGGGCGGCGTTATGGTGGGAGAGGCACCGCTTTCTGAAAGCGTTCGACGGCGTGTGAAAGCTCATGGAAACGTGGCGACGGAGAGGGAGGGGTGAAAACCGTGGTAAACTTGGCAACGGTTGTTGAGGTGAAGAGAAAGTAGTATGGTGAAGTATCCAGTGGTGGCAAGGAATGTACGGTAGAGTATGTAGTGGAGCTAGGAGGGGCAAGAATAAGGGATGAAGGGATAAGAAACATGTCGGATGCAATCATACCAGCACTAAAGCACCGGATCCCATCAAAACTCTGAAGTTAAGCATGCTTGGGCGAGAGTAGTACTAGGATGGTTGACCTCCTGGGAAGACCTCATATTGCATTCCCTTTTTCATTATTATTTTTGCTACACGCGATAAACATGACGCACGTGCGCGGTAAATATTGAACGCACGTGTGGGGTAAATATTAAACGCGGTTTCTTATTTCTGACGTTTGCGATGAGTTGCAGCTTGCGGATCGATATTGACGCATGTAGGGGCGGCGTTATGGTGGGAGAGGCACCGATTTTTGAAAGCGTTCGACGGCGTGTGAAAATTCGTGGCAACGTCACGACGGAGAGGGAGGGGAGAAAACCATGGTAAACGTGGGAACGGTTGTTGAGGTGGAGAGAAAGTAGTATGTCGAAGTATCCAGCGGTGGTAAGGCATGTACGGTAGAGTTTGTAGTGGAGCTCGGAGGAGCGAGCATAAGTTACGAAGGGATAAGAAACATGTCCGTGTTGATCATACCAGCAATAAAGCATCGAATCCCATCAGAACTCCGAAGTTAAGCGTGCTTGGGCGAGAGTAGTACTAGGATGGGTGACCTACTGGGAAGTCCTCGTGTTGCAGTCCCTTTTTCATTATTATTTTTGCTGCACGCGAGAAACATGACGCACGTGCGGGGTAAATATTAAATGCGGTTTCTTATTTTTGATGTTTGCGGTGAGTTTCACCTTCCGGATCGATATTGACGCGTGTAGGGGCGGCGTTATGGTGGGAGAGGCACCACTTTCTGAATGCGTTCGACGGCGTGTGAAAACTCGTGGCAACGTGGCGACGGAGAGGGAGGGGTGAAAACCGTGGTAAACGTGGGAACATTTGTTGAGGTGGAGAAAAAGTAGTATGATGAAATATCCAGCGGTGGCAAAGAATGTACGGTAGAGTTTGTAGTGGAGCTGGGAGGGGCGAGCATAAGGAACGAAGGGATAAGAAACTTGTCGGATGCGATCATGCCAGCACTAAAGCATCGGATCCCATCAGAACTCCGAAGTGAAGCGTGCTTGGGCGAGAGTAGTACTCGGATGGGTGACCTGTTGGGAAGTCCTCGTGTTGCATTCCCTTTTTCATTATTATTTTTTCTGCACGCGAGAAACATGACACACGTGCGCGGTAAATATTCAATGCAGGTGCAGGGTAAATATTAAACGCGGTTTCTTATTTCTGACGTTTGCGGTGAGTTGCAGCTTGCGGATCGATATTGATTCGTGTAGGTGTGGCGTTATGGTGGGAGAGGCACCGCTTTCTAAAAGCGTTCGATGGCGTGTGAAACCTTGTGGCAGCATGGCGACGGAGAGGGAGGGGTGAAAACTGTGGTAAACGTGGGAACAGTATTTGAGGTGGAGAGAAAGTAGTATGGTGAACTATCCAGCGGTGGCAAGGAATGTACGGTAGAGTTTGTAGTGGAGCTGGGAGGGGAAAGCATAAGGGACGAGGGGTCAAGAAACGTGTCGGATGCGATCATACAAACACTATGGCACTGGATCCCATCAGAACCCCGAAGTTAAGCATGCTTCGGACAGAGTAGTACTAGGAGGGGTGACCTCCAGGGAAGTCCTCGTGTTGCATTCCCTTATTCATTAGTATTTTTGCTGCAAGCGAGAAACATGTCGCACGTGCGCGGTAAATATTGAATGCACGTGCGGGGAAAATATTAAACACGGATTCTTATTTCTGACGTTTGCGCTGAGTTGTAGCTCGATATTGACGCATGTAGGGGCGGCGTTATATGGTGGAACAGGCACCGCTTTCTGAAACCGTTCGACGGCATGTGAAAACTCATGGCAACGTGGCGACGGAGAGGGAGGGGTGAAAACCGTGGTACACGTGGGAACGGTTGTTGCGGTGGAGAGAAAGTAGTATGGTGAAGTATCCAGCGGTGGCAAGGAATGTCGGTAGAGTTTGTACTGGAGCTGGGAGGGGCGAGAATAAGGGACGAAGGGATAGGAAACATGTCGGATGCGTTCATACCAGCACTAAAGCACCGGATCCCGTTAGATCTCCGAAGTTAAGCGTGCTTGGGTGAGAGTAGTACTAGGATGGGTGACCTCTTGGGAAGACCTCGTATTGCATTCCCTTTTTCATCATTATTTTTTCTGCAGGCGAGGAACATGACGCACGTGCGCGGTAAATATTGAACGCACGTGCGGGGTAAATATTAAACGCGGTTTCTTATTTCTGACGTTTCTGGTGAGTTGCAGCTTGCGGATCGATATTGACGCATGTAGGGGCGGCGTTATGGAGGGAGAGGCACCGCTTTCTGAAATCGTTCGACGGCGTGTGAAAACTCATGGCAACATGGCGACGGAGAGGGAGGGGTGAAAACCGTGGTAAAGGTGGGAACAGTTATTGAGGTGGAGAGAAAGTAGTATGATTAAGTATCCACCGGTGGCAGGAACGTACGGTAGAGTTTGTAGTGGAGCTAGGAGGGGCGAGCATAAGGGACGAAGGGATAAGAAACATGTTGGATGTGATCATACTAGCACTAAAGCACCGGACCCCATCAAAACTCTGAAGTTAAGGATGCTTGGGCGAGAGTAGTACTAGGATTGGTGACCTCTTGGGAAGTCCTCGTGTTGCATTCCCTTTTTCATTATTATTTTTGCGGCACGCGAGAAACATGACGCACGTGCGAGGTAAATATGGAACACACGTCTGCTGTAAATATTAAACGTGGTTTCTTATTTCTGACGTATGCGGTGAGTTGCAGCTTGCGGATCGATATTGACGCGTGTAGGGGTGCGCGGTCAAGATTGAACGGACGTGCGGGGCAAATATTAAACGCGGTTTCTTATTTCTTACGTTTGCGGTGAGTTGCAGCTTGCGGATCGATATTGATGAGTGTAGGGGTGTGCTGTAAATATTGAACGCACGTGCAGGGTAAATATTAAACATGATTTCTAATTTCTAATGTTTGCGGTGAGTTGCAGCTTGCGGATCGATATTGACGCGTGTAGGGGCGGCGTTATAGTGGGAGAGGCACCGCTTTCTGCAAGCGTTCGACGGCATGTGAAAACTAGTGGCAACGTGGCAACAGAGAGGGAGGGGTGAAACCGTGGTAAAAATGGGAACGGTTGTTGAGGTGGAGAGAAAGTAGTATGGTGAAGTATCCAGCGGTGGCTAGGAATGTACGGTTGACTTTGTAGTGGAGCTGGGAGGGGCGAGCATAAGGGATGTAGGCATGAGAAACATGTCGGATGCGATCATACCAGCACTAAAGGAACGGATCCCATCAGAAGTCCAAGGTTAAACGTGCTTCGGTGAGAGTAATACTAGGAAGGGTGACCTCTTGGGAAGTCCTCGTGTTGCATTCCCTTTTTCATTATTATTTTTGCTACACGCGACAAACATGACGCACGTGCGCGGTAAAAATTGCGCGGTAAATATCAAGCGGTGGCAAGGAATGTACGGTAGAGTTTGTAGTGGAGCTGGGAGGGGCGAGCATAATGGACGAAGGGATAAGAAACATGTCGGATGAAATCATACCAGCACTAAAGCACCGGATCCCATCAGAACTCTGAAATTAAGCGTGCTTGGGGGAGAATAGTACTAGGATGGGTAACCTCTTAGGAAGTCCTCGTGTAGCATTCCCTTTTTCATTATTATTTTTGCTGCACGCGAGAAACATGATGCACGTGCGCGGTAAATATTGAACGCATGTGCGGGGTAAATATTAAACGTGGTTTCTTATTTCTGACGTTTAAGGTGAGTTGTAGCTTGCGGATCAATATTGACGCGTGTAGGGCGGCGTGATGGTGGGAGAGGCACCGCTTTCTGAAAGCGTTCGACGGCGTGTGAAAGCTCATGGAAACGTGGCGACGGAGAGGGAGGGGTGAAAACCGTGGTAAACGTGGCAACGGTTGTTGAGGTGAATAGAAGGTAGTATGGTGAAGTATCCAGTGGTGGCAAGGAATGTACGGTAGAGTTTGTAGTGGAGCTAGGAGGGGCAAGAATAAGGGATGAAGGGATAAGAAACATGTCGGATGCAATCATACCAGCACTAAAGCACCGGATCCTGTCAAAACTCTGAAGTTAAGCATGCTTGGGCGAGATTAGTACTAGGATGGTTGACCTCCTGGGAAGACCTCGTATTGCATTCCCTTTTTCATTATTATTTTTGCTGCACGCGAGAAACATGACGCACATGCGCGGTAAATAGTGAACGCACGTGTGGGAGAGGCACCGATTTTTGAAAGCGTTCGACGGCGTGTGAAAATTCGTGGCAACGTCACGACGGAGAGGGAGGGGTGAAAACCATGGTAAACGTGGGAACGGTTGTTGAGGTGGAGAGAAAGTAGTATGTCGAAGTATCCAGCGGTGGTAAGGCATGTACGGTAGAGTTTGTAGTGGAGCTCGGAGGAGCGAGCATAAGTTACGAAGGGATAAGAAACATGTGTGTGTTGATCATACCAGCAATAAAGCATCGGATCCCATCAAAACTCCGAAGTTAAGCGTGCTTGGGCGAGAGTAGTACTAGGATGGGTGACCTCCTGGGAAGTCCTCGTGTTGCATTCCCTTTTTCATTATTATTTTTGCTGCACGCGTGAAACATGACGCACGTGCGCGGTGAATATTGAACGCACGTGCGGGGTAAATATTAAATGCGGTTTCTTATTTTTGACGTTTGCGGTGAGTTTCACCTTGCGGATCAATATTGACGCGTGTAGGGGCGGCGTTATGCTGGGAGAGGCACCGCTTTCTGAATGCGTTCGACGGCGTGCAAAAACTCGTGGCAACGTGGCGACGGAGAGGGAGGGGTGAAAACCGTGGTAAACGTGGGAACATTTGTTGAGGTGGAGAAAAAGTAGTATGATGAAATATCCAGCGGTGGCAAAGAATGTACGGTAGAGTTTGTAGTGGAGCTGGGAGGGGCGAGCATAAGGGCCGAAGGGATAAGAAACTTGTCGGATGCGATCATGCCAGCACTAAAGCATCGGATCCCATCAGAACTCCTGGGAAGTCCTCGTGTTGCATTCCCTTTTTCATTATTATTTTTTCTGCACGCGAGAAACATGACACACGTGCGCGGTAAATATTCAACGCAGGTGCAGGGTAAATATTAAATGCGGTTTCTTATTTCTGACGTTTGCGGTGAGTTGCAGCTGGCGGATCGATATTGATGCATGTAGGTGTGGCGTTATGGTGGGAGAGGCACCGCTTTCTGAAAGCGTTCGATGGCGTGTGAAACCTCGTGGCAGCATGGCGACGGAGAGGGAGGGGTGAAAACCGTGGTAAACGTGGGAACAGTTGTTGAGGTGGAGAGAAAGTAGTTTGGTGAACTATCCAGCGGTGGCTAGGAATGTACGGTAGAGTTTGTAGTGGAGCTGGGAGGGGAGAGCATAAGGGACGAGGGGTCAAGAAACATGTCGGATGAGATCATACAAACACTATGGCCCTGGATCCCATCAGAACCCCGAAGTTAAGCATGCTTCAGACAGAGTAGTACTAGGAGGGGTGACCTCGAGGGAAGTCCTCGTGTTGCATTCCATTATTCATTAGTATTTTTGCTGCAAGCGAGAAACATGTCGCACGTGCGCGGTAAATATTGAATGCACGTGCGGGGAAAATAGTAAACACGGATTCTTATTTCTGACGTTTGGGCTGAGTTGCAGCTCGATATTGACGCATGTAGGGGCGGCGTTATATGGTGGGACAGGCACCGCTTTCTAAACCGTTCGACGGCGTGTGAAAACTAATGGCAACGTGGCGACGGAGAGGGAGGGGTGAAAACCGTGGTAAACGTGGGAACGGTTGTTGCGGTGGAGAGAAAGTAGTATGGTGAAGTATCCAGCGGTGGCAAGGAATGTACGGTAGAGTTTGTACTGGAGCTGGGAGGGGCGAGAATAAGGGACGAAGGGATAGGAAACATGTCGGATGCGTTCATACCAGCACTAAAGCACCGGATCCCGTCAGATCTCCGAAGTTAAGCGTGCTTGGGTGAGAGTAGTACTAGGATGGGTGACCTCTTGGGAAGACCTCGTATTGCATTCCCTTTTTCATCATTATTTTTGCTGCGGGCGAGGAACATGACGCACGTGCGCGGTAAATATTGAACGCGCGTGCGGGGTAAATATTAAACGCGGTTTCTTATTTGTGACGTTTGCGGTGAGTTGCAGCTTGCGGATCGATATTGACGCATGTAGGGGCGGCTTTATGGTGGGAGAGGCAACGCTTTCTAAAAGCGTTCGATGGCGTGTGAAAACTCGTGGCGACGGAGAGGGAGGTGTGAAACCGTGGTAATCGTGGGAGCAGTTGTTGAGGTGGAGAGAAAGTAGTATGGTGAAGTATCCAGCGGTGGCAAGGAATATACGGTAGAGTTTTTAGTGGAGCTGGGAGGGGAGGGCATAAGGCACGAAGGGTTAAGAAACATGTCGGATGCGATCATACCAACACTAAGGCACCGGATCCCATCAGAACTCCGAAGTTAAGCATGCTTGGGACAGAGTAGTACTAGGAGGGGTTATGGTGGGATCTATATTGACGCGTGTAGGGGCAGCGTTGTAGTGGGAGAGGCACCGCTTTCTGAAAGCGCTCAACGGCATGTGAAAACTCATGGCAATGTGGTTACGGAGAGGAAGGGGTGAAAGCCGTGGTAAACGTGGGAACGGTTGTTGAGGTGGAGAGAAAGTACTATGGTGAAGTATCCAGCGGTGGCAAGGAATGTACGGTAGAGTTTGTACTGGAGCTGGGAGGGGCAAGCATAAGGGACGAAGGGATGAGAAACATGTCGGATACGATCATACCAGAACTAAAGCAACGGATCCCATCAGATCTCCGAAGTAAAGCGTGCTTGGGCAAAAGTAGTACTAGGATGGGTGACCTCCTGGGAAGTCCTCGTGTTGCATTCCATTTTTCATAATTATTTTTGCTGCACGCGGGAAACATGACGCACGTGCGCGGTAAATATTGAACGCACGTGCGGTGTAAATATTAAACACGGTTTCGTATTTCTGACGTTTGCAATGAGTTGCAGCTTGCGGATTGATATTGACGCGTGTAGGGGCGGCATTATGGTGGGAGAGGCACTGCTTTCTGAAAGAGTTCGACTGCGTGTGAAATCTCATGGCAACGTGGCGACGGAGAGGGAGGGGTGAAAACCGTGGTAAACGTGGGAACAGTTGTTGAGGTGGAGAGAAACTAGTATGGTGAACTATCCAGCGGTGGCTAGGAATGTACGGTAGAGTTTGTAGAGGAGCTGGGAGGGGAGAGTATAAGGGACGAGGTGTCAAGAAACATGTCGGATGAGATCATACAAAACTATGGCCCTGGATCCCATCAGAACCCCGAAGTTAAGCATGCTTCAGACAGAGTAGTACTAGGAGCGGTGACCTCGAGGGAAGTCCTCGTGTTGCATTCCCTTATTAATTAGTATTTTTGCTGCAAGCGAGAAACATGTCGCACGTGCGCGGTAAATATTGAATGCACGTGCGTGGAAAATATTAAACACGGATTCTTATTTCTGATGTTTGGGCTGAGTTGCAGCTCGATATTGACGCATGTAGGGGCGGCGTTATATGGTGGGACAGGCACCGCTTTCTAAACCGTTCGACGGCATGTGAAAACTAATGGCAACGTGGCGACGGAGAGGGAGGGGTGAAAACCGTGGTAAACGTGGGAACGGTTGTTGCGGTGGAGAGAAAGTAGTATGGTGAAGTATCCAGCGGTGGCAAGGAATGTACGGTAGAGTTTGTACTGGAGCTGGGAGGGGCGAGAATAAGGGACGAAGGGATAGGAAACATGTCGGATGCGTTCATACCAGCACTAAAGCACCGGATCCCGTCAGATCTCCGAAGTTAAGCGTGCTTGGGTGAGAGTAGTACTAGGATGGGTGACCTCTTGGGAAGAGCTCATATTGCATTCCCTTTTTCATCATTATTTTTGCTGCGGGCGAGGCACATGACGCACGTGCGCGGTAAATATTGAACGCGCGTGCGGGGTAAATATTAAACGCGGTTTCTTATTTCTGACGTTTGCGGTGAGTTGCAGCTTGCGGATCGATATTGACGCGTGTAGGGGTGGCTTTATGGTGGGAGAGGCACCGCTTTCTAAAAGCGTTCGACGGCGTGTGAAAACTCGTGGCGACGGAGAGGGAGGGGTGAAACCGTGGTAATCGTGGGAGCAGTTTTTGAGGTGGAGAGAAAGTAGTATGGTGAAGTATCCAGCGGTGGCAAGGAATGTACGGTAGAGTTTTTAGTGGAGCTAGGAGGGGAGGGCATAAGGCACGAAGGGTTAAGAAACATGTCGGATGCGATCATACCAACACTAAGGCACCGGATCCCATCAGAACTCCGAAGTTAAGCATGCTTGGGACAGAGTAGTACTAGGAGGGGTTATGGTGGGATCGATATTGACGCGTGTAGGGGCAGCGTTGTAGTGGGAGAGGCACCGCTTTCTGAAAGCGTTCAACGCATGTGAAAACTCATGGCCACGTGGTTACGGAGAGGAAGGGGTGAAAACCGTGGTAAACGTGGGAACGGTTGTTGAGGTGGAGAGAAAGTACTATGGTGAAGTATCCAGCGGTGGCAAGGAATGTACGGTAGAGTTTGCACTGGAGCTGGGAGGGGCAAGCATAAGGGACGAAGGGATGAGAAACATGTCGGATGCGATCATACCAGAACTAAAGCAACGGATCCCATCAGATCTCCGAAGTAAAGCGTGCTTGGGCAAAAGTAGTACTAGGATGGGTGACCTCCTGGGAAGTCCTCGTGTTGCATTCCCTTTTTCATAATTATTTTTGCTGCACGCGAGAAACATGACGCACGTGCGCGGTAAATATTGAACGCACGTGCGGGGTAAATATTAAACACGGTTTCGTATTTCTGACGTTTGCGATGAGTTGCAGCTTGCGGATCGATATTGACGCGTGTAGGGGCGGCATTATGGTGGGAGAGGCACTGCTTTCTGAAAGAGTTCGACGGCATGTGAAAGCTCATGGCAACGTGGCGATGGAGAGGGAGGGGTGAAAACCGTGGTAAACGTGGGAACGGTTATTGAGGTGGAGAGAAAGTAGTATGGTGAAGTATCCAGGGATGGCAAGGAATGTACGGTAGAGTTTGTAGTGGAGCTGGGATGGGAGAGCATAAGGGACGAAGGGATAGGAAACGTGTTACTTGCGATTATATCAGCACTAATACACCGGATCCCATTAGAACTCCGAAGTTAAGCGTGCTTGGGCGAGAGTAGTATTACGATGGGTGACCTCCCTGGAAGGCCTCGTGTTGCCATCCCTTTTTGATTATTATTTTTGCTCCGTGCGAGAAACATGACGCACGTGCGCGGTAAATATTGAACGCACGTGCGCTGTAAATATTAAACCTGGTTTCTTATTTCTGACGTTTGTGGTGAGTTGCAGCTTGCGGATCAATATTGACGCGTGGAGGTGCGGCGTTATGGTGGGAATGGCATGGCTTTCTGAAAGCGTTCGACGGCGTGTGAAATCTCGTGGCAACGTGGCGACGGAGAGGCACGGGTGAAAAATGTGGTAAACGTGGGAACGGTTGTTGAGGTGGAGAGAAAGTGTTATAGTGAAGTATCTAGCGGTGGCAAGGAATGTATGGTAGAGTTTGTAGTGGAGCTGGGAGGGGCGAGCATAAGGGACGAAGGGATAAGAAACATGTTGGATGCGATCATACCAACACTAAAGAACCGGATCCCATCAGAATTCCGAAGTTAAGCATGCTTGGGCGAGAGTAGTACTAGGATGGGTGACCTCCGGGGAAGTCCTCACGTTGCATTCCCTTTTTCATTAGTATTTTTGCTGCACGCGAGAAACATGACGCACATGCGCGGTAAAGATTGAACGCACGTGCGGGGTAAATATAAAACACGGATTCTTATTTCTGACGTTTGCGGTGAGTTGCAGATCGATATTGACGCATGTAGGGGCAGCGTTATATGGTGGGACAGGCACCGCTTTCTGAAAGTGTTTGATGGCATGTGAAAACTGATGGCAACGTGGCGACGGAGAGGGAGGGGTGAAAACCGTGGTACACATGGGAACGGTAGTTGAGGTGGAGAGAAAGTAGTATGATGAAGTATCCAGCGGTGGCAAGGAACGTATGGTAGAGTTTGTAGTGAAGCTGGGAGGGGCGAGCATAAGGGACGAAGGGATAAGAAACATGTCGGATGCGATCGTACAAGCACTAAAGCACCGGATCCCATCAGTACTCCGAAGTTAAGCGTGTATGGGCGAGAGTAGTACTAGGATGGGTGACCTCCTGGGAAATCTTCGTGTTGCACTCCCTTTTTCATTATTTTTTTGCTCACACAAGAAATATGACACACGTGCGCGGTAAATCTTGAACGCGTATGCGGGGTAAATATTAAACGCGGTTTCTTATTGCTGACGTTTGCGGTGAGTTGCAGCTTGCGGATCGATATTGACGCGTGTAGGGGCTGCGTTGTGGTGGGAGAGGCACCACTTTCTGAAAGCGTTCGACGGCGTGTGAAAACTCGTGGCAACGAGGCGACGGAGAGGTATGGGTGTAAACCATGGTAAACGTGGGAACGGTTGTTTAGGTGGAGAGAAACTAGTATGGTGAAGTATCCAGCGGTGGCAAGGAATGTACGGTAGAGTTTGTAGTGGATCTGGGAGGGGCGAGCATAAGGGACGAAGGGATAAGAAACATGTCGGATGCGACCATACCAGCACTAAAGCGCCAGATCCCATCAGAACTCTGAAGTTAAGCGTGCTTGGGCGAGAATAGTACTAGGATGGGTGACCTCCTAGGAAATCCTCGTGTTGCATTCCCTTTTTCATTATTATTTTAGCTGCATGCGAGAAACATGATGCACATGCGCGGTAAATATTGAACACACGTGCGGGGTGCATATTAAACGTGGTTTCTTATTTTTGACGTTTGCGGTGAGTTAGGGTTAGGGATCCATATTGACGCGTGTAGGGGCGGCGTTATGGTGGGAGAGGCACCGCTTTCTGAAAGCGTTCGACGGCGTGTGAAAGCTCATGGCAACGTGGCGACGGATAGGGAGGGGTGAAAACCGTGGTAAATGTGGGAACGGTTGTTGAGGTGGAGAGAAGGTAGTATGGTGAAGTATCCAGCGGTGGCAAGGAACGTACGGTAGAGTTTGTACTGGAGCTGGGAGGGGCAAGAATAAGGGACGAAGGGATAAGAAACATGTCGGATGCGATCATACCAACACTAAAGCACCGGATACCATCAAAACTCTTAAGCTATGCGTGCTTGGGCGAGAGTAGTACTAGGATGGCTGACCTCTTGGGAAGTCCTCGTGTTGCATTCCCTTTTTCATTATTATTTTTGCTGCACGCGAGAAACATGACACATGTGCGCGGTAAATATTGAACGCATGGGTGGGGTAAATATTAAACATGGTTTCTTATTTCTGATGTTTGCGGTGAGTTTTAGCTTGTGGATCGATATTGACGCGTGTATTGGCGACATTATGATGGGAGAGGCACCGCTTTCTGAAAGCGTTCAACGACTTGTGAAAACTCATGGTAACGTGGCGACGCAAAGGCAGGGATGAAAACCGTTGTAAACGTGGGAAAGGTTGTTGAGGTGGAGAGAAAGTAGTATGGTGAAGTATCAAGCGGTGGCAAGGAATGTACGGTAGAGTTTGTAGTGGAGCTGGGAGGGGAGAGCATAAGGGACGAAGGGATAAGAAACATGTTGGATGCGATCATACCAGCACAAAAGCACCGGGTCCCATGACATCTCCGAAGTTAAGCGTGCTTGGGCGAGAGTAGTACTAGGATGGGTGACCTCCTGGGATTTCCTCGTGTTGCATTCCCTTTTTCATTATTATTTTTGCTGCACGCGAGAAACATGACGCACGTGCACGGTAAATATTGAACGCACGTGCGGGGTAAATATTAAACGTGGTTTCTTATTTCTGACGTTTGCGGTGAGTTGCAGCTTGCGGATCGATATTGACACGTGTAGGGTCGGCGTTATGGTGGGAGAGGCACCTCTTTCTGAAAGCGTTCGACGGCGTGTGAAAACTCATGGCAACGTGGCGACGGAGAGGGAGGGGTGAAAACCATGGTAAATGTGGGAACGGTTGTTGAGGTGGAGAGAAAGAAGTATGGTGAAGTATCCAGCGGTGGCAAAGAATGTACGGTAGAGTTTGTAGTGGACCTGGGAGGGGCGAGCATAAGGGACGAAGGGATAAGAAACATGTCGGATGCGATGATACCAGCACCAAAGCACCGGACTCATTAGATCTCCGAAGTTAAGCGTGCTTGGGCAAGAGTATTACTAGGATGGGTGACCTCTTGGGAAGTCCTTGTGTTGCATTCCCTTTTTCATTATTATTTTTGCTGCACGCGAGAAACATGACGCACGTGTGCAGTAAATATTGAAAGCACGTGCGGGGTAAATATTAAACGCGGTTTCTTATTTCTGACGTTTGCGGTGAGTTACAGCTTGAGGATCGATATTGACTCTTGTAGGGTCGGCATTATGGTGGGAGAGGCACCACTTTCTGAAAGCGTTCGAGGGCATGTGAAAACTCATGGCAACGTGGCGACGAAGAGGGAAGGGTGAAAACCGTGGTAAACGTGGAAACGGTTGTTGAGGTGGAGTGAAAGTAGTATGGTGAAGTATCCAGCAGTGGCAAGGAATGTATGGTAGAGTTTGTAGTGGAGGTGGGAGGGGCGAGCATAAGGGACGAAGGGATAAGAAACATGTCGGATGCGATCATACCAGGTGTAAAGCACCGGATCCCATTAGAACTCCGAAGTTAAGCATGGTTGGGCGAGAGTAGAACTAGGATGGGTGACCTCCTGGGATGTCCTCGTGTTGCATTCCCTTTTTCATTATTATTTTTGCTGCACGCAAGAAACACGACGCATGTGCACCGTAAATATTGGAAGCACATGCGGGGTAAATATTAAACGCAATTTCTTATTTTTGACGTTTGCGGTGAGTTGCAGCCTGTGTATCAATATTGACGCGTGTAGGGTCGTCATTATGGTGGGAGCGGCACCGCCTTCTGAAACCATTCGACGGCATGTGAAAACTCATGGCAGCGTGGCAACGAAGAAGGACGGGTGAAAACCGTGGTAAACGTGGGAACGGTTGTTGAGGTGGAGTGAAAGTAGTATGGTGAAGTAACAAGCGGTGGCAAGGAATGTACGGTAGAGTTTGTAGTGGAGCTGGGAGGGGCGAGCATAAGGGACGAAGGGATAAGAAACATGTTAGATGCGATCATACAAGTAGTAAAGCACCGGACCCCATCAGAACTCCGAAGTTAAGCGTGCTTGGGCGAGAGTGGTACTAGGATGGGTGACCTCCTGTGAAGTCCTCGTGTTGAATTCCCTTTTTCGTTATTATGTTTGCTGCATGCGAGAAACATGACGCACGTGTGCGGTAAATATTGAAAGCACGTGCGCGGAAAATATTAAATGTAGTTTCTTATTTATGACGTTTGCGGTGCGTTGCAGCTTGCGGATCGATATTGACGCGTGTAGGCGCGACGTTATGTTGGAAGAGGCTCCGCTTTCTGAAAGCGTTCGACGGCATGTGAAAACTCATGGCAACGTGGCGACAAAGAGGGAAGGTTGAGAACCGTGGTAAATGTGGGAACGGTTGTTGAGGTGGAGCGAAAGTGGTATGGTGAAGTATCCAGCGGTGGCAAGGAATGTATGGTAGAGTTTGTAGTGGAGGTGGGAGGGGCGAGCATAAGGGACGAAGGGATAAGAAACATGGCCGATGCGATCATACCAGCACTAAAGCACGGGATCCCATCGGAACTCTAAAGTTAAGCGTGCTTGGGCGAGAGTAGTACTAGGATGGGTGACCTCCTGGGAAGTCCTCGTGTTGCAATACCTTTTTCATTATTATTTTTGCTGGACGCGAGAAACATGATGCACGTGCGGGGTATATATTAAACGTGGTTTCTTCTTTCTGACGTTTGCGGCGAGTTGCAGCTTGCGGATCGATATTGACGCGTGTACGGGCGGCGTTATGGTGGGAGAGGCACCGCTTTCTGAAAGTGTTCGACGGCATGTGAAAGCACATGGCAATGTGGTGACGAAGAGGGAGCAGTGAAAACCGTGGTAAACGTTGGAACGGTTGTTGAGGTGGAGCGAAAGTAGTATGGTGAAGTATCCAGCAGTGGCAAGGAATGTACGGTAGAGTTTGTAGTGGAGGTGGGAAGGGCGAGCATATGGGAGAAGGGATAAGAAACATGTTGGATGCGATCATACCAGCACTAAAGCACTGGATCCCATCAGAACTCCGAAGTTAAGCATGCTTGGGCGAGAGTAGAACTAGGATGGGTGACCTCCTGGGATGTCCTCGTGTTGCATTCCCTTTTTCATTATTATTTTTGCTGCACGCAAGAAACACGACGCATGTGCGCCGTAAATATTGGAAGCACATGCGGGGTAAATATTAAACGCAATTTCTTATTTCTGACGTTTCCGGTGTGTCGCAGCCTGTGTATCAATATTGACGCGTGTAGGGTCGTCATTATGGTGGGAGCGGCACCGCCTTCTGAAACCATTCGACGGCATGTGAAAACTGATGGCAGCGTGGCAACGGAGAAGGACGGGTGAAAACCGTGGTAAACGTGGGAACGGTTGTTGAGGTGTAGTGAAAGTAGTATGGTGAAGTAACAAGCGGTGGCAAGGAATGTACGGTAGAGTTTGTAGTGGAGCTGGGAGGGGCGAGCATAAGGGACGAAGGGATAAGAAACATGTTAGATGCGATCATACAAGTACTAAAGCACCGGACCCCATCAGAACTCCGAAGTTAAGCGTGCTTGGGCGAGAGTGGTACTAGGATGGGTGACCTCCTGTGAAGTCCTCGTGTTGAATTCCCTTTTTCGTTATTATGTTTGCTGCATGCGAGAAACATGACGCACGTGTGCGGTAAATATTGAAAGCACGTGCGCGGAAAATATTAAATGTAGTTTCTTATTTATGACGTTTGCGGTGCGTTGCAGCTTGCGGATCGATATTGACGCGTGTAGGCGCGACGTTATGTTGGAAGAGGCTCCGCTTTCTGAAAGCGTTCGACGGCATGTGAAAACTCATGGCAACGTGGCGACGAAGAGGGAAGGTTGAGAACCGTGGTAAATGTGGGAACGGTTGTTGAGGTGGAGCGAAAGTGGTATGGTGAAGTATCCAGCGGTGGCAAGGAATGTATGGTAGAGTTTGTAGTGGAGGTGGGAGGGGCGAGCATAAGGGACGAAGGGATAAGAAACATGGCCGATGCGATCATACCAGCACTAAAGCACGGGATCCCATCGGAACTCTAAAGTTAAGCGTGCTTGGGCGAGAGTAGTACTAGGATGGGTGACCTCCTGGGAAGTCCTCGTGTTGCAATACCTTTTTCATTATTATTTTTGCTGGACGCGAGAAACATGATGCACGTGCGGGGTATATATTAAACGTGGTTTCTTCTTTCTGACGTTTGCGGCGAGTTGCAGCTTGCGGATCGATATTGACGCGTGTACGGGCGGCGTTATGGTGGGAGAGGCACCGCTTTCTGAAAGTGTTCGACGGCATGTGAAAGCACATGGCAATGTGGTGACGAAGAGGGAGCAGTGAAAACCGTGGTAAACGTTGGAACGGTTGTTGAGGTGGAGCGAAAGTAGTATGGTGAAGTATCCAGCAGTGGCAAGGAATGTACGGTAGAGTTTGTAGTGGAGGTGGGAAGGGCGAGCATATGGGAGAAGGGATAAGAAACATGTTGGATGCGATCATACCAGCACTAAAGCACTGGATCCCATCAGAACTCCGAAGTTAAGCATGCTTGGGCGAGAGTAGAACTAGGATGGGTGACCTCCTGGGATGTCCTCGTGTTGCATTCCCTTTTTCATTATTATTTTTGCTGCACGCAAGAAACACGACGCATGTGCGCCGTAAATATTGGAAGCACATGCGGGGTAAATATTAAACGCAATTTCTTATTTCTGACGTTTCCGGTGTGTCGCAGCCTGTGTATCAATATTGACGCGTGTAGGGTCGTCATTATGGTGGGAGCGGCACCGCCTTCTGAAACCATTCGACGGCATGTGAAAACTGATGGCAGCGTGGCAACGGAGAAGGACGGGTGAAAACCGTGGTAAACGTGGGAACGGTTGTTGAGGTGTAGTGAAAGTAGTATGGTGAAGTAACAAGCGGTGGCAAGGAATGTACGGTAGAGTTTGTAGTGGAGCTGGGAGGGGCGAGCATAAGGGACGAAGGGATAAGAAACATGTTAGATGCGATCATACAAGTACTAAAGCACCGGACCCCATCAGAACTCCGAAGTTAAGCGTGCTTGGGCGAGAGTGGTACTAGGATGGGTGACCTCCTGTGAAGTCCTCGTGTTGAATTCCCTTTTTCGTTATTATGTTTGCTGCATGCGAGAAACATGACGCACGTGTGCGGTAAATATTGAAAGCACGTGCGCGGAAAATATTAAATGCAGTTTCTTATTTATGACGTTTGCGGCGAGTTGCAGCTTGCGGATCGATATTGACGCGTGTAGGCGCGACGTTATGGTGGAAGAGGCTCTGCTTTCTGAAAGCGTTCGACGGCATGTGAAAACTCATGGCAACGTGGCGACGAAGAGGGAAGGTTGAGAACCGTGGTAAATGTGGGAACGGTTGTTGAGGTGGAGCGAAAGTGGTATGGTGAAGTATCCAGCGGTGGCAAGGAATGTATGGTAGAGTTTGTAGTGGAGGTGGGAGGGGCGAGCATAAGGGACGAAGGGATAAGAAACATGGCCGATGCGATCATACCAGCACTAAAGCACGGGATCCCATCGGAACTCTGAAGTTAAGCGTGCTTGGGCAAGAGTAGTACTAGGATGGGTGACCTCCTGGGAAGTCCTCGTGTTGCATTCCCTTTTTCATTATAATTTTTGCTACACGCGAGAAACATGACGCACGTGGACGGTAAATATTGAACGCACGTTCGGGGTAAATATTAAACGCGGTTTCTTATTTCTGACGTTTGCAGCGAGTTGTAGCTTGCGGATCGATATTGACGCGTATACGGGCGGCGTTATGGTGGGAGAGGCACCGCTTTCTGAAAGCGTTCGACGGCGTATGAAAACTCATGGCAACGTGGCGACGAAGAGGGAGGGGTAAAAAAAGTGGTAAACGTGGGAACGGTTGTTGAGGTGGAGCGAAAGTAGTAAGTTGAAGTATCCAGCGGTGGCAAGGAATGTACGGTAGTGTTTGTAGTCGAGCTGGGAGGGGCAAGCATAAGGGACGAAGGGATAAGAAACATGTCAGATGCGATCAAACCAGCACTAAAGCTCCGGATCCCATTAGAACTCCGAAGTTAAGCGTGCTTGGGTGAGAGTGGTACTAGGATGGGTGACCTCCTAGGAAGTCCTTGTGTTGCATTCCCTTTTTCATTATTATTTTTGTTGCACGCAGAAACATGACGCACATGCCCGGTAAATATTGAACTTACGTGCGGGGTAAATATTAAACGCGGTTTCTTATTTCTGACGCTTGCGGTGAGTTGCAGCTTGCCGATCGATATTGACGCGTGTAGGGGCGGCGTTATGGTGGGAGAGGCTCTGCTTTCTGAACGAGTTCGACGACGTGTGAAAACTCATGGCAACGTGGCAACGAAGAGGGAGGGGTGAAAACCGTGGTAAACGTGGGAACGGTTGTTGAGGTGGAGCAAAAGTATTAAGGTGAAGTATCCAGCAGTGGCAAGGATTGTACGGTATAGTTTGTGGTGGAGGTGGGAGGGGCGAGCATAAGGGACGAAGGGATAAGAAACATGTGGGATGCGATCATACCAGGACTAAAGCACCGGATCTCATCAGAACTCTGATGTTAAGCGTGCTTGGGCGAGAGTATTACTAGGATGGGTGACCTCTTGCGAAGTCCTCGTGTTGCATTCCCTTTTTCAGTATTATTTTTGCTGCACGCGAGAAACATGACACATGTGCGGGGTAAATATTAAACACGGCTTCTAATTTCTGACGTTTGTGGCGAGTTGCAGCTTGCGGATCGATATTGACAGATGTACGGGTGGCGTTATGGTGTTAGAGGCACCGCTTTCTGAAAGCGTTCGACGGTGTGTAAAAACTCATGGCAACGTGGCGACGAAGAGCGAGGTGTGAAAACCGTGGTAAACGTGGGAACGGTTGTTGAGGTGGAGCGAAAGTAGTATGGTGAAGTATCCAGCGGGGGCAAGGAATGTACGGTAGAGTTTGTAGTGGAGGTGGGAAGTGCGAGCATAAGGGACGAAGGGATAAGAAATATGCCCGATATGATCATATCAACACTAATGCGTGGGATCCCATCAGAACTCTGAAGTTAAGCATGCTTGGCTGAGAGTAGTATTAGGATGGGTGACCTCTTGGTAAGTCCTCGTGTTGCATTCCCTTTTTCATTATTATTTTTGCTGCACGCGAGAAACATGACGCTCGTGCGTGGTAATTATTGAACGCACGTGCGGGGTAAATATTAAACGCGGTTTCTTATTTCTGACGTTTGCGGCGAGTTGCAGCTTGCGCATCTATATTGACGCGTATACGGGCGGCGTTATGGTGGGAGAGGCACCGCTTTCTGAAAGCGTTCGACGGCGTGTGAAAACTCACGGCAACGTGGCGACGAAGCGGGAGGGGTGAAAACAGTGGTAAACGTGGGAACGCTTGTTGAGGTGGAGCGAAACTAGTATGGTGAAGTATCCAGCGGTGGCAAGGAATGTACGGTAGAGTTTGTAGTGGAGCTGGGATGGGCGAGCATATGGGACGAAGGGATAAGAAACATGTCGGATGCGATCATACCGGCACTAAAGCACCGGATCCCATCAGAACTCCGATGTTAAGCGTGCTTGGGCGAGAGTAGTACTAGGATGGGTGACCACCTCGGAAGTCCTCGTGTTGCATTCCCTTTTTCATTATTTTTTTTTGCGCACGAGAAACATGACGCACCTGCGCGGTAAATATTGAATGCACGTGAATGGTAAATATTAAACGTGGTTTCTTATTTCTGACGTTTGTGGTGAGTTGCAGCTTGTGGATCGATATTGATGCGTGTAGGGGCAGCGTTATGGTGGGAGAGGCACAACTTTCTGAAAGCGTTCGACGGCATGTGACAACTCGTGGCAACGTGGCGACGGAGAGGGAGGGGTGAAAACCGTGGTAAATGTGGGAACGGTTGTTGAGGTGGAGAGAAAGTAGTATGGTGACTATCCAGCGATAGCGAAGAATGTACGGCAGAGTTTGTAGTGGAGCTGGGGTAGGCGAGCATAAGGGATGAAAGGATAAAAAACATGTCAGATGCGATCATACCAGCACTAAAGCACCGGATCCCATGAGATCTCCGAAGTTAAGCGTGCTTGGGCGAGAGTAGTACTAGGATGGGTGACCTCCTCGGAAGTCCTCGTGTTGCATACCCTTTTTCATTATTATTTTTGCCGCACGCGAGAAACGTGACGCACGTGCGCGGTAAATATTGAACGCACGTGCGAGGTAAACATTAAACACGGTTTCTTATTTCTGACGTTTGCGGTGAGTTGCAGCTTGCGGATCGATATTGACGCGTGTAGGGGCGGGGTTATGGTAGGAGAGGCACAGCTTTCTGAAAGCGTTCGACGGCGTATGAAAACTCATGGCAACGTGGCGACGGGGAGGGAGGGGTGAAAATCGTGGTAAACGTGGGAACGGTTGTTGAGGTGGAGAGAAAGTAGTATGGTGAAGTATCCAGCGGTGGCAAGGAATGTATGATAGAGTTTGTAGTGGAGCTGGGAGGGGCGAGCCTAAGGGACGAAGAGATAAGAAACATGTCGGATGCGAGCATACCAGCACTAAAACAGTGGATCCCATACGAATTCCGACGCTAAGCACGCTTGGGCGAGAGTAGTACTTGGATGGGTGACCTCCTGGGATGTACTCCTGGGAAGTACTCATGGCTACGTGGTGAAAACCATGGTAAATGTGGGAACAATTGTTGAGGTAAATAGAAAGTAGTATGGTCAAGTATCCAGCGGTGGCAAGGAATGTACATTAGAGTTTGTAGTGGAGCTGGGAGGGGCGAGCGTAAGGGACGAAGGGATAAGAAACATGTTGGATGCAATCATACCAGCACTAAAGCACTGGATTCCATCAGAACTCTAAAGTTAAGCATGTTTGGGCGAGAGTAGTACTAGTATGGGTGACCTCCTTGTCCTCGTGTTGCATTCTCTTTTTCATTATTATTTTTGCTGCACGCGAGAAACATGATGCACGTGCGCGGTAAATACTTAACTCACGTGCGGGGTAAATATTAAACGCGGTTTCTTATTTCTGACGTTTGCGGCGAGTTCAGCTTGCGGATCGATATTGACGTGTGTAGGGGCGGCGTTATGGTGGGAGAGGCACCACTTTCTGAAAACTCATGGCAATGTGGCGAAGGAGAGGGAGGGGTGAAAACCGTGGTAAATGTGGAAACGGTCGTTGAGGTGGAGAGAAAGTAGTATGGTTAAGTGTCCAGCGGTGACAAAGAATGTACGGGATAGCTTGTAGTGGAGCTGGGAGGTGCGAGCATAAGGGACGAAGGGATAAAAAACATGTCGGATGCGATCATACCTGCCTAAAGCACCGGATCCCATCAGAACTCTGAAGTTAAGCGTGCTTGGGCGAGAGTAGTACTAGGATGGGTGACCTCCTCGGAAGTCCTCATGTTGCATTCCCTTTTTCATTACTATTTTTGTTGCGCACGAGAAACAAGACGGACGTGCGCGGTAAATATTGAACGCACGTGCGGGGTAAATATTAAATGCGGTTTCTTATTTCTGACGTTTGTGGTGAGTTGGAGCTTGTGGATCGATATGGACGCGTGTAGGGGCAGCGTTATGGTGGGAGAGGCACAGCTTTTTGAAAGCGTTCGACGGCATTTTAAAACTCGTGGCAACGTGGTGACGGAGAGGGAGGGGTGAAAACCGTGGTTAATGTGGGAACGGTTGTTGAGGTGGAGAGAAACTAGTATGGTGAGTATCTAGCGATAGCGAAGAATGTACGGCAGAGTTTGTAGTGGAGCTGGGAGAGGCGAGCATAAGGGACGAAAGGATAAAAAACATGTCGGATGCGATCATACCAGCACTAAAGCACCGGATCCCATTAGATCTCCGAAGTTTAGCGTGCTTGGGCGAGAGTAGTACTAGGATGGGTGACCTCCTCGGAAGTCCTCGTGTTGCATTCCCTTTTTCATTATTATTTTTGCCGCACATGAGAAACATGATGCACGAGCGCGGTAAATATTGAACGCACGTGCGGGGTAAATATTAAACACGGTTTCTTATTTCTGACGTTTGCGGTGAGTTACAGCTTGCGGATCGATATTGACGCGTGTAGGGGCGGCGTTATGGTAGGAGAGGCACAGCTTTCCGAAAGCGTTCGATGGCGTATGAAAACTCATGGCAACGTGGCAACGGAGAGGGAGGGGTGAAACCGTTGTAAACGTGGGAATGGTTGTTGAGGTCGAGAGAAAGTAGTATGGTGAAGTATCCAGCGGTGGCAAGGAATGTATCATATAGTTTGTAGTGGAGCTGGGAGGGGTGAGCATAAGGGACGAAGGGATAAGAAACATGTGAGATGCGATCATACCAGCACTAAAGCAGTGGATCCCATACGAACTCCAAAGTTAAACATGCTTGGCCGAGAGTAGTACTAGGACGGGTGACCTCCTGGGAAGTACTCGTGTTGCATTCCCTTTTGCATTATTATTTTTGCTGCACACGAGAAACATGACGCACGTGCGCGGTAAATGTGGAACGCACGTGCGGGGTAAATATTAAACACGGTTTCTTATTTCTGACGTTTGTGGTGAGTTCAGATTGCGGATTGATAGTGACGCGTGTAGGGGCGGTGTTATGGTGGGAGAGGCACCGCTTTCTGAAAGCGTTCGCCGACATGTGAAAACTCAAGGCAACGTGGCGACGGAGAGGGAGGGGTGAAAACCGTGGTAAACGTGGGAACGGTTCTTGAGGTGGAGAGAAAGTAGTATGGTAAGGTATCCAACGGTGGCAAGGAATGTACGGTAGTGTTTGTAGTGGAGCTGGGAGGGGCGAGCATAAGGCACGAAGGGATAATAATCATGTCGGATGCGGTCATACCAGCACTAAAGCAGTGGATCCCAATGGAACTCTAAAGTTAAGCTTGCTTGGGTGAGAGTAGTACTAGGATCGGTGACATCTTGGGAAGTCCTCGTGTTGCATTCCCTTTTCATTATTATTTTTGTTGCACACGAGAAACATGACGCACGTGCACGGTAACACACGTGCAGGGAAATATTAAACATGGTTTCTTATTTCTGACGTTTGTAGTGAGTTCAGCTTGCGGATCGATATTGACGCGTGTAGGGGCAGTGTTATGGTGGGAGAGGCACTGCTTTCTGAAAGCATTCACCGGCATGTGAAAGCTCATGGCAACGTGGCGACGGAGATGGAGGGGTGAAAACCGTGGTAAATGTGGGAACAGTTCTTGAGATGGAGAGAAAGTACAATGGTAAAGTATCCAGCGATGGCAAGGAATGTACGGTAGACTTTGTAGTGCAGCTGGGAGGGGCGAGCATAAGGCACGAAGGGATAAGAAACATGTCGGGTGCGGTCATACCAACACTAAAGCACTGGATCCCATCAAAACTCCGACCTCCTGGGAAGTCCTCGTGTTGCATTCCCTTTTTCATTATTATTTTTGCTGCACACGAGCAACATGACGCACGTGCGCGGTAAATATTAAACGTGGTTTCTTATTTCTGACGTTTGCGGTGAGTTCAGCTTGCGGATCGATATTGACGCGTGTAGGGGCGGCGTTATGGTGGAAGAGGCACCGCTTTCTGAAAGCGTTCGACAGCGTGTGAAAACTCATACCAACGTGGCGACGGAGAGGGAGGGGTGAAAACCGTGGTAAACATGGGAACGGTTGTTGAGGTGGAGAGAAAGCAGTATGGTGAAGTACCCAGCAGTGGCAAGGAATGAACGGCAGAGTTTGTAGTGGAGCCGGGAGGGGCAAGCATAAGGGAATAAGGGATAAGATACATGTCGAATCCGATCATACCAGCACTCCGAAGTTAAGCGTGGTTGGGCGAGAGTTGTACTAGGATGGTGACCTCCTGGGAAGTCCTCGTGTTCCATTCCCTTTTTTCATTATTATTTTTGATGCACGCGAGAAACATGACGCACGTGTGGGGTAAATATTAAATGGGGTTCCTTATTTCTGATGCTTGCGGTGAGTTCAGCTTGCGGATCGATATTGACGCGTGTAGGGGCGGCGTTATGGTGGGAGAGGCACCACTTTCTGAAAGCATTCGACGGCGTGTGAAAACTCATGGCAACGTGGTGACGGAGAGGGAAGGGTCCAAACAATGGTAAATGTGGGAACGGTTGTTGAGGTGGAGACAAAGTAGTATGGTGAAGTATCCAGCGGTGGCAACGAATGTATGGTGGAGTTTGTAGTGGAGCTAGGAGAGGCGAGCATAAGGGACGAAGTGATAAGAAACATGTTGGAAGCGATCATACCAGCACTAAAGCTCCGGATCCCATCAGAACTCCGAAGTTAAGCCGAAGTTAAGCGTGTTTGGGCGAGAGTAGTACTAGGATGGGTGACCACCTGGGAAGTCCTCATGTTGCATTCCCTTTTTCATTATTAATTCTGCTGCACGCGAGAAACATGACGCACGTGCACGGTAAATATTGAACGCACGTGCGGGGTAAATATTAAACACAATTTCTTATTTCTGACGTTTGCGATGAGTTCAGCTTGCGCATCGATATTGACGCATTTAGGGGCGGCGTTATGGTGGGAGAGGCACCGCTTTCTGAAAGCGTTCGACGGCGCGTGAAAACTCATGGCAACGTGGCAACGGAGAGGGAGGGGTGAAAACCGTGGTAAATGTTGGAACGGTTGTTTAGGTGGCGAGAAAGTAGTATGGTGAAGTATCCAGCGGTGGCTAGGAATGTACTGTAGAGTTTGTAGTGGAGCTGGGAGGGGCGAGCATAAGGGACGAAGGGATAAGAAACATGTCGGATGCGATCATAACAGCAGTAAAGCACCGGATCCCGTCAGATGTCTGAAGTTAAGCGTGCTTGTTCGAGAGTAGTACCAGGATGGGTGACCTCCTAGGAAGTCCTCATGTTGCATTCCCTTTTTCATTATTACTTTTGCTGCACGCGAGAAACATGACGCACACGCAGGGTAAATATTAGACGAGATTTCTTATTTCTGACGTTTGCGATAAGTTCAGCTTGCGGATCGATATTGGCGCGTGTAGGGGCGGTGTTATGGTGGGACAGGCACAGCTTTTTGAAAGCGATCGACGGCGTGTCAAAACTCATGGCTACGTGGCGATGGAGAGGGAGGGCTGAAAACCGTGGTAAACGTGGGAACAGTTGTTGAGGTAAAGAGAAAGTAGTATGGTGAAGTATCCAGCGGTGGCAAGGAATGTACGGTAGAGTTTGTAGTGGAGCTCGGAGGGGCGAGCATAAGGGACGAAGGGATAAGAAACATGTTGCATGCAATCATACCAACACTAAAGCACTGGATCCCATCAGAACTCCGAAGTTCAGCGTGCTTGGTCGAGAGTAGTACTAGGATGGGTGACTTCCTAGGAAGTCCTCGTGTTGCATTGCCTTTTTCATTATTATTTTTGCTGCACGCGAGAAACATGACGCACGTGAAAGGTAAATATTGAACGCACGTCTGGGGTAAATATTAAACGCGGTTTCTTATTTTTGACGTTTGCGGCGACTTGCAGCTTGCGGATCGATATTGACGCGTGTAGGGACGGCTATATGGTGGGAGAGGCACCGCTTTCTGAAAGCGTTCGACAGCGTGTGAAAACTCATGGCAACGTGGCGACGGAGAGGAAGGGGTGAAAACCATGGTAAACGTGGGAACAGTTGTTGAGGTAAAGAGAAAGTAGTATGGTGAAGTATCCAGCGGCGGCAAGAAATGTACGATAGAGTTTGTAGTGGTGCTAGGAGGGGCGAGCATAAGGGACGAAGGGATAAGAAACATGTTGGATGCGATCATACCAGCACTAAAGCACTAGATCCCATCAGAACACCGAAGTTAAGCGTGCTTGAGCGAGAGTAGTACTAGGATAGGTGACTTCCTGGGAAGACCTCGTGTTGCATTCCCTTCTTCTATATTACTTTTGCTGCACGCGAGAAACATGACGCATGTGCGCGGTAAATATGGAAGGCACGTGCGGGGTAAATATTAAACCCGGTTTCTTAGTTTTGAAGTATGCGGCGAGTTGCAGCTTGCGGATCGATATTGACGCGTGTACGGGCGGCTATATGGTGGGAGAGGCACCGCTTTCTTAAACCGTTCGACGGCGTGTGAAAACTCATGGCAACGTGGCGACGGAGAGGGAGGGGCAAAAATTGTGGTAAACGTGGGAACGGTTGTTGAGGTGGAGAGAAAGTACTATGGTGAAGTATCCAACGGTGGCAATGAATGAACGGTAGAGTTTGTAGTGGAGCTAGGAGGGGCGAGCATAAGGGACGAAGGGATAAGAAACATGTCGGATGCAATCATACCAGCACTAAAGCACCGGATCCCATCAGAAGTCCGAAGTTAACCATGCTTGGTCGAGATTAGTACCAGGATGGGTGAACTCCTGGGAAGTCCTCGTGTTGCATTCCCTTTTTCATTATTATTTTTGCTACACGCGGGAAACATGACGCACGTGCGGGGTAAATATTAAACGCGGTTTCTTATTTCTGACCTTTGCGGTAAGTTCAGCTTGCGGATCGATATTGACTCGTGTAGGGGGCGGCGTTATGGTGGGAGAGGAACCGCTTTCTGAAAGCGTTCGATGGTGTGTGAAAACTCATGGCTACGTGGCGACGGAGAGGGAGGGGTGAAAACCGTGGTAAACGTGGGAACAGTTGTTGAGGTAAAGAGAAAGTAGTATGGTGAAGTATCCAACGGTGGCAAGGAGTGTACGATAGAGTTTGTAGTGGAGCTGGGAGGGGCGGGCATAAGGGACGAAGGGATAAGAAACATGTTGGATGCAATCATACCAGCACTAAAGCACTGGATCCCATCAGAACTCCGAAGTTAAGCGTGCTTGGGTGAGAGTTGTACTAGGAAGGGTGACTTCCTAGGAAGTCCTCGTATTGCATTCCCTTTTTCGTTATTATTTTTGTTGCACGCAAGAAGCATGACGCACGTGCGGTGTAAATATTGAACGCACGTGCGGGTAAATATTTAACACGGTTTCTTATTTCTGACGTTTGCGGTGAGTTCAGCTTGCGCATCGATATTGACGCATTTAGGGGCGGCGTTATGGTGGGAGAGGCACCGCTTTCTGAAAGCGTTCGACGGCGCGTGAAAACTCATGGCAACGTGGCAACGGAGAGGGAGGGGTGAAAACCGTGGTAAATGTTGGAACGGTTGTTTAGGTGGCGAGAAAGTAGTATGGTGAAGTATCCAGCGGTGGCTAGGAATGTACTGTAGAGTTTGTAGTGGAGCTGGGAGGGGCGAGCATAAGGGACGAAGGGATAAGAAACATGTCGGATGCGATCATAACAGCAGTAAAGCACCGGATCCCGTCAGATGTCTGAAGTTAAGCGTGCTTGTTCGAGAGTAGTACCAGGATGGGTGACCTCCTAGGAAGTCCTCATGTTGCATTCCCTTTTTCATTATTACTTTTGCTGCACGCGAGAAACATGACGCACACGCAGGGTAAATATTAGACGAGATTTCTTATTTCTGACGTTTGCGATAAGTTCAGCTTGCGGATCGATATTGGCGCGTGTAGGGGCGGTGTTATGGTGGGACAGGCACAGCTTTTTGAAAGCGTTCGACGGCGTGTCAAAACTCATGGCTACGTGGCGACGGAGAGGGAGGGGTGAAAACCGTGGTAAACGTGGGAACAGTTGTTGAGGTAAAGAGAAAGTAGTATGGTGAAGTATCCAGCGGTGGCAAGGAATGTACGGTAGAGTTTGTAGTGGAGCTCGGAGGGGCGAGCATAAGGGACGAAGGGATAAGAAACATGTTGCATGCAATCATACCAACACTAAAGCACTGGATCCCATCAGAACTCCGAAGTTCAGCGTGCTTGGTCGAGAGTAGTACTAGGATGGGTGACTTCCTAGGAAGTCCTCGTGTTGCATTGCCTTTTTCATTATTATTTTTGCTGCATGCGAGAAACATGACGCACGTGAAAGGTAAATATTGAACGCACGTCTGGGGTAAATATTAAACGCGGTTTCTTATTTTTGACGTTTGCGGCGACTTGCAGCTTGCGGATCGATATTGACGCGTGTAGGGACGGCTATATGGTGGGAGAGGCACCGCTTTCTGAAAGCGTTCGACAGCGTGTGAAAACTCATGGCAACGTGGCGACGGAGAGGAAGGGGTGAAAACCATGGTAAACGTGGGAACAGTTGTTGAGGTAAAGAGAAAGTAGTATGGTGAAGTATCCAGCGGCGGCAAGAAATGTACGATAGAGTTTGTAGTGGTGCTAGGAGGGGCGAGCATAAGGGACGAAGGGATAAGAAACATGTTGGATGCGATCATACCAGCACTAAAGCACTAGATCCCATCAGAACACCGAAGTTAAGCGTGCTTGAGCGAGAGTAGTACTAGGATAGGTGACTTCCTGGGAAGACCTCGTGTTGCATTCCCTTCTTCTATATTACTTTTGCTGCACGCGAGAAACATGACGCATGTGCGCGGTAAATATGGAAGGCACGTGCGGGGTAAATATTAAACCCGGTTTCTTAGTTTTGAAGTATGCGGCGAGTTGCAGCTTGCGGATCGATATTGACGCGTGTACGGGCGGCTATATGGTGGGAGAGGCACCGCTTTCTTAAACCGTTCGACGGCGTGTGAAAACTCATGGCAACGTGGCGACGGAGAGGGAGGGGCAAAAATTGTGGTAAAAGTGGGAACGGTTGTTGAGGTGGAGAGAAAGTACTATGGTGAAGTATCCAACGGTGGCAATGAATGAACGGTAGAGTTTGTAGTGGAGCTAGGAGGGGCGAGCATAAGGGACGAAGGGATAAGAAACATGTCGGATGCAATCATACCAGCACTAAAGCACCGGATCCCATCAGAAGTCCGAAGTTAACCATGCTTGGTCGAGATTAGTACCAGGATGGGTGAACTCCTGGGAAGTCCTCGTGTTGCATTCCCTTTTTCATTATTATTTTTGCTACACGCGGGAAACATGACGCACGTGCGGGGTAAATATTAAACGCGGTTTCTTATTTCTGACCTTTGCGGTAAGTTCAGCTTGCGGATCGATATTGACTCGTGTAGGGGGCGGCGTTATGGTGGGAGAGGAACCGCTTTCTGAAAGCGTTCGATGGTGTGTGAAAACTCATGGCTACGTGGCGACGGAGAGGGAGGGGTGAAAACCGTGGTAAACGTGGGAACAGTTGTTGAGGTAAAGAGAAAGTAGTATGGTGAAGTATCCAACGGTGGCAAGGAGTGTACGATAGAGTTTGTAGTGGAGCTGGGAGGGGCGAGCATAAGGGATGAAGGGATAAGAAACATGTTGGATGCAATCATACCAGCACTAAAGCACTGGATCCCATCAGAACTCCGAAGTTAAGCGTGCTTGGGTGAGAGTTGTACTAGGAAGGGTGACTTCCTAGGAAGTCCTCGTATTGCATTCCCTTTTTCGTTATTATTTTTGTTGCACGCAAGAAGCATGACGCACGTGCGGGGTAAATATTGAACGCACGTGCGGGTAAATATTTAACACGGTTTCTTATTTCTGACGTTTGCACGTGTAGGGGCGGCTATATGGTGGGAGAGGCACCGCTTTCTGAAAGCGTTTGACGGCGTGTGAAAGCTCATGGCAACGTGGCGACGGAGAGGGAGGGGTGAAAACCGTGGTAAACGTGGGAACGGTTGTTGAGGTGGAGAGAAAGTAGTATGGTGAAGTATCCAGCGGTGGCAAGGAATGAACGGTAGAGTTTGTAGTGGAGTTGGGAGGGGCGAGCATAAGGGACGAAGGGATAAGAAACAAGTCGGATGCGATCATACCAGCACTAAAGCATCGGATCCCATCAAAACTCTGAAGTTAAGCGTGGTTGGGCGAGACTATTACTAGGATTGGTGACCTCATGGGAAGTCCTCGTGTTGCATTCCCTTTTGAACGCACGTGCGTGGTAAAAATTAAACACGATTTCTTATTTCTGACATTTGCGGTGAGTTGCAGCTTGCGGATCTATATTGACGCGAATACGGGCAGCGTTATGGAGGGAGAGGCACCGCTTTCTGAAAGTGTTCGACGGCGTGTGAAAACTCATGGCAACGAGGCGACGGGGAGGAAGGCGTGAAAACCGTGGTAAACGTGGGAACGGTTGTTGAGGTGGAGAGAAAGTAGTATGGAGAAGTATCCAGTGGTGGCAAGGAATGTACGGTAGAGTTTGTAGTGGAGCTGGGAGGGGCGAGCGTAAGTGATGAAGGGATAAGAAACATGTTTGATGCCATCATACCAGCACTAAAGCACCGCATCCCATCAGAAGTCCGGAGCTAAGCCTGCTTGGGCGAGAGTAGTACTAGGATGGGTGACCTCCTGGGAAGTCCTCGTGTTGCATTCCCTTTTTCATTATTATTTTTGCTGCACGCGAGACGCATGACGCACGTGCGCGATAAATAAAGAACGCACGTGCGGGGTAAATATTAAACGCAATTTCTTATTTCTGACGTTTGCGGTGAGTTCAGCTTGCGGATCGATATTGACGCATTTAGGGGCGGCATTATGGTGGGAGAGGCACCGCTTTCTGAACGCGTTCGACGGCGTGTGAAAACTCATGCGAACATGGCGACGGAGAGGTAGGGGTGAAAACCGTGGTAAATGTGGGAACGGTTGTTGAGGTGCAGAGAAAGTAGTATGGTGAATTATCCAGCGGTGGCAAGGATTGTACGGTAGAGTTTGTAGTGGAGCTGGGTGGGACGAGCATAAGGGACGAAGGGATAAGAAACTTGTCGAATGCGGTCATACCAGCACTAAAGCACCGGATCCCATGAGAACTCCGAAGTTAAGCATGGTTGGACGAGAGTAATACTAGGATGGGTGACCTCCTAGGAAGTCCTCGTGTTGCATTCCCTTTTTCATTATTATTTTTGCTGCACGCGAGAAACATGACGCACGTGCACGGTAAATATTGAAAGCACGTGCGGGGTAAATATTAAACACGGTTTCTTATTTCTGACAATTGCGGTTAGTTGTAGCTTGCGGATCGATATTGACGCTTGTAGGGTGGCGTTATGGTGGGAGAGGCAGCGCTTTCTAAAAGCGTTCGACGGCTTGTGAAAATTCCTGGCAACGTGGCGACGGAGAGGGAGTGGTGAAAACCGTGGTAAACATGGGAACGGTTGTTGAGGTGGAGAGAAAGTAGTAAGATGAACTATCCAGCGGTGGCAAGGAATGTACGGTAGAGTTTGTAGTGGAGCTGGGAGGTGCGAGCATAAGGGACGAAGGGATAAGAAACATGATGGATGCGATCACACCAACACTAAAGCACCTGATCCCATCAGAACTCTAGAGTTAAGCGTGCTTGGGCGAGAGTAGTACTAGGATGGGTGACCTCCTGGGAAGTCCTCGTGTTGCATTCCCTTTTTCATTATTATTTTTGCTGCACGCGAGAAACATGACGCACGTGTGCGGTAAATATTTAATGCACGTGCGGTTAAATATTAAACACGGTTTTTTATTTCTAACGTTTGCGGTGTGTTGTAGCTTGCGGATCGATATTGACGTGTGTACGGGCGGCGTTACGGTGGGAGGCACCGCTTTGTGAAAGCGTTCGACGGCGTGTGAAAACTCATGGCAACGTGGCGGCGCAGAGGGAGGGGTGAAAACCGTGGTAAACGTGGGAACGGTTGTTGAGGTGGAGAGAAACTAGTATGGTGAAATATCCAACGGTGGCAAGGAATGTACTGTAGACTTTGTAGTGGAGCTCGGTGGGGCGAGCATAAGGGACGAAGGGATAAGAAACATGTCGAATGTCATCATACTAGCACTGAAGCATCGGATCCCATGACAACTCCGAATTTAAGCGTGTTTGGGCGAGAGTAGTACAAGGATGGGTGACCTCCTGGGAAGTCCTCATGTTGTATTCCCTTTTTCATTATTATTTTCTCTGCTCGCGAGAAACATGATGCATGTGCATGGTAAATATTGAACGCACGTGCGTGGTAAATATTTGACGCGATTTCTTATTTCTGATGTTTGCGGTGAGGTTCACCTTGTGGATCGATATTGACGCGTGTAGGGGCGGCGTTATGGTGGGAGAGGCACCGCTTTCTCAAAGCGTTTGACGGCGTGTGAAAACTCATGACAACGTGGCGACGAAGAGGGAGGGGTGTAAAGCGTGGTAAACGTGGGAACGGTTATTGAGGTGGAGAGAAAGTAGTATGGTGAAGTATCCAGCGGTGGCGAGGAATGTACGGTAGAGTTTGTAGTGAAGCTGGGAGGGCGAGCATAAGGCACGAAGGGGTAAGAAAAGTGTTGGATGCGATCATACCGGCACTACAGCGCCGGATCCCATCAGAACTCTAAAATTAAGCGTGCTTGGGCGAGAGTAGTACTAGGATGGTTGACCTCCTGGGAAGTCCTCATGTTGCATTCCCTTTTTCGTTATTATTTTTGTTGCACGCAAGAAACATGACGCACGTAAGGGGGAAATATTAAACGCGATTTCTTATTTCTGATGTTTGCGGTGGGTTGCAGCTTGCGGATCGATATTGACGCGTGTAGGGACGGCGTTATGGTGGGAGAGGCACCGCTTTCTGAAAGCGTTCGACCGCGTGTGAAAACTCGTGGCAACGTGACGACGGAGAGGGAAGGGTGAAAATCGTGGTAAACATGGGAACGGTTGTTGAGGTGGAGAGAAACTAGTATGCTGAAATATCCAACGGTGGCAAGGAATGTACTGTTGAGTTTGTAGTGGAGCTCGGTGGGGCGAGCATAAGGGACGAAGGGATAAGAAACATGTCGAATGTCATCATACTAGCACTGAAGCATCGGATCCCATGACAACTCCGAAGTTAAGCGTGTTTGGGCGAGAGTAGTACAAGGATGGGTGACCTCCTGGGAAGTCCTCATGTTGTATTCCCTTTTTCATTATTATTTTCTCTGCTCGCGAGAAACATGATGCATGTGCTTGGTAAATATTGAACGCACGTGCGTGGTAAATATTTGACGCGATTTCTTATTTCTGATGTTTGCGGTGAGGTTCACCTTGTGGATCGATATTGACGCGTGTAGGGGCGGCGTTATGGTGGGAGAGGCACCGCTTTCTCAAAGCGTTTGACGGCGTGTGAAAACTCATGACAACGTGGCGACGAAGAGGGAGGGGTGTAAAGCGTGGTAAATGTGGGAACGGTTATTGAGGTGGAGAGAAAGTAGTATGGTGAAGTATCCAGCGGTGGCGAGGAATGTACGGTAGAGTTTGTAGTGAAGCTGGTAGGGCGAGCATAAGGCACGAAGGGGTAAGAAAAGTGTTGGATGCGATCATACCAGCACTACAGCGCCGGATCCCATCAGAACTCTAAAATTAAGCGTGCTTGGGCGAGAGTAGTACTAGGATGGTTGACCTCCTGGGAAGTCCTCATGTTGCATTCCCTTTTTCGTTATTATTTTTGTTGCACGCAAGAAACATGACGCACGTAAGGGGGAAATATTAAACGCGATTTCTTATTTCTGATGTTTGCGGTGGGTTGCAGCTTGCGGATCGATATTGATGCGTGTAGGGACGGCGTTATGGTGGGAGAGGCACCGCTTTCTGAAAGCGTTCGACCGCGTGTGAAAACTCGTGGCAACGTGACGACGGAGAGGGAAGGGTGAAAATCGTGGTAAACGTGGGAACGGTTGTTGAGGTGGAGAGAAACTAGTATGGTGAAGTGTCCAGCGGTGGTAAGGAATGTACGGTACAGTTTGTAGTGGAGCTGGGAGGGGCGAGCATAAGGGACGAATGGGTAACAAGCATGGCGGAAGCGATCATTCCAGCACTAAAGCATCAGATCCCCTCAGAACTTTGAAATTAAGTGTGCTTGGGCGAGAGTAGTACTAGGATTGGTGACCTCCTGGGAAGTCCTCGTGTTGGATTCCACTTTTCATTATTATTTTTGCTGCATGCGAGAAACATGACGCACGTCCTCATGTTACATTCCCTTTTTCATTATGATTTTTGCTGCACGCGAGAAACATGACGCACGTGCGCGATAAATATTGAACGCACCTGCGGGGTAAATATTAAACGCGGTTTCCTATTTCTGACGTTTGCGGTGAGTTGCAGCTTGCAGTTCGATATTGACGCGTGTAGGGGCGGCGTTATGGTGGGAGAGGCACCGCTTTCTGAAAGCGTCCGACGGCGTCTGAAAACTCAGGTCAACGTGGCGACGGAGTGGGAGGGATGAAAACCGTGGTAAACGTGGCAACAGTTGTTGAGGTGCAGAGAACCTAGTATGGTGAAGTATCCTGTGATGGCAAGGAATATACGGTAGAGTTTGTAGTGGAGCTGGGAGGTGCGAGCATAAGGGACGAAGGGATAAGAAACATGATGGATGCGATCATACTAGCACTAAAGCACCTGATCCCATCAGAACTCTAGAATTAAGCGTGCTTGGGCGAGAATAGTACTAGGATGGGTGACCTCCTGGGAAGTCCTCGTGTTGCATTCCACTTTTCATTATTATTTTTGCTGCATGCGAGAAACATAACGCACATGCGCGGTAAATATTAAACGCACGTGCGGGGTAAATATTAAATACGATTTCTTATTTCTGACGTTTACGGTGAGTTGCAGCTTGCGGATCGATATTGACGCGTGTAGGGGCGGCATTATGGTGGGAGAGGCACCGCTTTCTGAAAGCATTCGACGGCGTGTGAAAACTCGTGGCAACGTGGCGACGGAGAGGGAGGGGTGATAACCGTGGTAAACTTGGGAACGGTTGTTGAGGTGGAGAGAAAGTAGTATGACGAAGTACCCAGCGGTGGCAAGGAATGTACGGTAGAGTTTGTAGTGGAGCTGGGAGGGGCGAGCATCAGGGACAATCGGATAAGAAACATGTCGGATCCGATCATACCAGGACTAAAGCACTGGATCCCATCAGCACTCCAAAGTTAAGCGTGCTTGGGCAAGAGTTGTAATAGGATGCGTGACCTCCTGGGAAGTCTTCGTGTTGCATTCCCTTTTTCATTATTATTTGCGCTGCACGCGAGAAACATGACGCACGTGCGCTGTAAATATTGAACACACGTGCGGGGTAAATATTAAACGTGGTTTCTTATTTCTTACGTTTGCGGTGACTTGCAGCATGCGGATCGATATTGACGCGTGTAGGGGCGGCGTTATGGTGGGAGAGGCACCGCTTTCTGAAAGCCTTCGATGGCGTGTGAAAACTCGTGGCAACGTGGTGACGGAGAGGGAGGGGGGAAAATCGTGGTAAACGTGGGAATGGTTGTTGAGGTGGAGAGAAAGTAGTATGGTGATGTATCCAGTGCTGGCAGGGACTATACGGTAGACTTTGTAGTGGAGCTTGGAGTGGCGAGGATAAGGGACGAAGGGATAAGAAACATGTCGGATGCGATCATACCAGCACTAAAGCACCGGATCCCATCATAACTCCGATGTTAAGCGTGCTTGGGCGAGAGTAGTACTAGTATGGGTGACCTCTTGGGAAGTCCTCGTGGTGCATTCCTTTTTCATTATTATTTTTGCTGCACGCGAGAAACATGATGGACATGCGCGGTAAATATTAAACGTGGTTTCTTATTTGTGACGTTTGCGGTGAATTGCATCTTGTGGATCGATATTGATGCGTGTAGGGGCGGCGTTATGGTGGGAGAGGCACAGCTTTCGGAAAGCGTTCGACGCCGTGTGAAAACTTGTGGCAACGTGGTGACGGAGAGGGAGGGGTGAAAACCGTGGTAAACGTGGTAAACGGTTGTTGAGGTGGAGAGAAAGTAGTATGGTGAAGTATCCAGGGGTCGAGCATAAGGGACAAAGGGATAAGAAACATGTCGGATGCGATCATAGTAGCACTAAAGCACCAGATCCCATCAGAACTCCGAAGTTAAGCGTGTTTGGCGAGAGTAGTACTAGTATGGGTGACCTCCTGGGAAGTCCTCGTGTTGCATTCCTTTTTGATTATTATTTTTGCTGCACACGACAAACATGACGCACGTGCGTGGTAAATATTGAACGCAAGTACGGGGTAAATATTAAACGCGGTTTCTTATTTCTTACGTTTTCGGTGAGTTCCAGCTTGCGGATCGATATTGACGCGTGTAGGGGCGGCGTTATGGTGGGAGAGGCACCACTTTCTGAAAGCGTTCGACGGCGTGTGAAAACTCAAGGCAACGTGGTGACGAAGAGGGAAGGGTGAAAACCATGGTAAACGTGGGAACGGTTGTTAGGGTGCAGAGAAAGTAGTATGGTGAAGTATCCAGCGATGGCAAGACATGTACGGTAGAGTTTGTAGTGGAGGTGGGAGGTGCGAGCATAAGGGAGGAAGTGATAACAAACATGTCGGATGCGATCTTACCAGCACTAAAGCACCTGATCCCATCAGAAATTCGAAGTTAAGTGTGCTTGGGCGAGAGTAGTACTAGGATGGGTGACCTCCTGGGAAGTCCTCGTGTTGCATTCCACTTTTCATTATTATTTTTGCTGCATGCGAGAAACATAACGCACGTGCGCAGTAAGTATTGAATGCACGTGCGGGGTAAATATTAAATACGATTTCTTATTTCTGACGTTTACGGTGAGTTGCAGCTTGCGGATCGATATTGACGCGTGTAGGGGCGGCGTTATGGTGGGAGAGGCACCGCTTTCTGAAAGCATTTGACGGCGTGTGAAAACTCGTGGCAACGTGGCGACGGAGAGGGAGGGGTGATAACCGTGGTAAACTTGGGAACGGTTGTTGAGGTGGAGAGAAAGTAGTATGACGAAGTACCCAGCGGTGGCAAGGAATGTACGGTAGAGTTTGTAGTGGAGCTTGGAGGGGCGAGCATCAGGGACAAAGGGATAAGAAATATGTCGGATGCGATCATACCAGGACTAAAGCACTAGATCCCATCAGCACTCCAAAGTTAAGCGTGCTTGGGCAAGAGTTGTAATAGGATGCGTGACCTCCTGGGAAGTCTTCGTGTTGCATTCCCTTTTTCATTATTATTTTCGCTGCACGCGAGAAACATGACGCACGTGCGTGGTAAATATTGAACGCACGTACGGGGTAAATATTAAATGCGGTTTCTTATTTTTTACGTTTTCGGTGAATTCCAGCTTGCGGATCGATATTGACGCGTGTAGAAGTGCGTTATGGTGGGAGAGGCACCACTTTCTGAAAGCGTTCGACGGCTTGTGAAAACTCATGGCAACGTGGCGACGGAGAGGGAAGGGTGAAAACCATGGTAAACGTGGGAACGGTTGTGAGGGTGCAGAGAAAGTAGTATGGTGAAGTATCCAGCGATGGCAAGACATGTACGATAGAGTTTGTAGTGGAGCTGGGAGGTGCGAGCATAAGGGAGGAAGTGATAACAAACATGTCGGATGCGATCTTACTAGTAGTAAAGCATCAGATCCCATCAGAACTTCGAAGTTAAGTGTGCTTGGGCGAGAGTAGTACTAGGATGGGTGACCTCCTGGGAAGTCCTCGTGTTGCATTCCGCTTTTCATTATTATTTTTGCTGCCTGCGAGAAACATCACGCACGTGCGCGGTAAATATTGAACGCACGTGCGGGGTAAATATTAAATACGATTTCTTATTTCTGACGTTTACGGTGAGTTGCAGATTGCGGATCGATATTGACGCGTGTAGGGGCGGCGTTATGGTGGGAGAGGCACCGCTTTCTGAAAGCATTCGACGGCGTGTGAAAACTCGTGTTAACGTGGCGACGGAGAGGGAGGGGTGATAACCGTGGTAAACTTGGGAACGGTTGTTGAGGTGGAGAGAAAGTAGTATGACGAAGTACCCAGCGGTGGCAAGGAATGTACGGTAGAGTTTGTAGTGGAGCTGGGAGGGGCGAGCATCAGGGAGAAAGGGATAAGAAATATGTCGGATGCGATCATACCAGGACTAAAGCACTGGATCCCATCAGCACTCCAAAGTTAAGCGTGCTTGGGCAAGAGTTGTAATAGGATGCGTGACCTCCTGGGAAGTCTTCGTGTTGCATTCCCTTTTTCATTATTATTTTCGCTGCAGGCGAGAAACATGACGCACGTGCGCTGTAAATATTGAACACACGTGCGCGGTAAATATTAAACGTGGTTTCTTATTTCTTATGTTTGCGGTGACTTGCAGCATGCGGATCGATATTGACGCGTGTTGGGGCGAGTTATGGTGGGAGAGGCACCGCTTTCTGAAAGCCTTCGATGGCGTGTGAAAACTCGTGGCAACGTGGTGACGGAGAGGGAGGGGTGAAAATCGTGGTAAACGTGGGAACGGTTGGTGAGGTGGAGAGAAAGTAGTATGGTGATGTATCCAGCGGTGGCAAGGACTGTACGGTAGACTTTGTAGTGGAGCTTGGAGTGGCGAGGATAAGGGACGAAGGGATAAGAAACATGTCGGATGCGATCATACCAGCACTAAAGCACCGGATCCCATCATAACTCCGATGTTAAGCGTGCTTGGGCGAGAGTAGTACTAGTATGGGTGACCTCTTGGGAAGTCCTCGTGGTGCATTCCTTTTTCATTATTATTTTTGCTGCACGCGAGAAACATGATGGACGTGCGCGGTAAATATTAAACGTGGTTTCTTATTTGTGACATTTGCGGTGAATTGTAGCTTGTGGATCGATATTGATGCGTGTAGGGGCGGCGTTATGGTGGGAGAGGCACAACTTTCGGAAAGCGTTCGACGGCGTGTGAAAACTTGTGGCAACGTGGTGACGGAGAGGGAGGGGTGAAAACCGTGGTAAACGTAGGAACAGTTATTGAGGTGGAGAGAAAGTAGTATGGTGAAGTATCCAGGGGTCGAGCATAAGGGACGAAGGGATAAGAAACATGTCGGATGCGATCATAGCAGCACTAAAGCACCAGATCCCATCAGAACTCCGAAGTTAAGCGTGTTTGGGCGAGAGTAGTACTAGTATGGGTGACCTCCTGGGAAGTCCTCGTGTTGCATTCCTTTTTCATTATTATTTTTGCTGCACACGACAAACATGACGCACGTGCGTGGTAAATATTGAACGCACGTACGGGGTAAATATTAAACGCGGTTTCTTATTTCTTACGTTTTCGGTGAGTTCCAGCTTGCGGATCGATATTGACGCGTGTAGGGGCGGCGTTATGGTGGGAGAGGCACCACTTTCTGAAAGCGTTCGACGGCGTGTGAAAACTCATGGCAACGTGGCGACGGAGAGGGAAGGGTGAAAACCATGGTAAACGTGGGAACGGTTGTTAGGGTGCAGAGAAAGTAGTATGGTGAAGTATCCAGCGATGGCAAGACATGTACGGTAGAGTTTGTAGTGGAGCTGGGAGGTGCGAGCATAAGGGAGGAAGTGATAACAAACATGTCGGATGCGATCTTACTAGTAGTAAAGCATCAGATCCCATCGGAACTTCGAAGTTAAGTGTGCTTGGGAGAGAGTAGTACTAAGATGGGTGACCTCCTGGGAATTCCTCGTGTTCCATTCCCTTTTAATTATTATTTTTGCTGCACGCGAGAAACATGACGCATGTGCGTGGTAAATATTAAACGCACGTGCGGGGTAAATATTAAACGCGATTTCTTATTTCTGACGTTTGCGGTGAGTTACAGCTTGTGGATCGATATTGACGCGTGTAGGGTTGGCGTTATGGTCGGAGAGGCACCGTTTTCTGAAAGCGTTCGATGACGTGTGAAAACTCGTGGCAACGTGGCGACGGAGAGGGAGGGGTTAAAACCGTGGTAAATGTGGAAACGGTTGTTGAGGTGGACAGAAAGTAGTATGGTGAAGTACCCAATGGTGGCAAGGAATGTACGGTACAGTTTGTAGTGGAGCTTGGAGAGGCAAGCATAAGGGACGAAGGGATAAGAAACATGTCGGATGCTATCATACCAGCAATAAATCATCGGATCCCATCAGCACTCCGAAGTTAAGCGTGCTTGGGCGAGAGTTTTACTAGGATGGGTGACTTCCTAGGAAGTCCTCGTGTCCCATTCCCTTTTTCATTATTATTTTTGCTGCACGCGAGAAACATGACGCATGTGAGCGTTAATATTGAACTCACTTGCGGGGTAAATATTAAACGCGGTTTCTTATTTCTAACATTTGCGGTGAGTTGCAGCTTGCGGATCGATATTGACATGGAGAGGCACCGCTTTCAGAAAGCATTCGACGGCGTGTGAAAACTCATGGCAACATGACGACGGAGAGGGAAGGGTGAAAACCGTCGTAAACGTGGGAACGGTTGTTGAGGTGCGGAGAAATTAGTATGGTGAAGTATCAAGCGATGGCAAGGAATGTACGGTAGAGTTTGTAGTGGAGCTGGGAGGGGCGCGCATAAGGGACGAAGTGATAACAAACATGTCGGATGCGATCGTACCAGCACTAAAGCATCAGATCCCTTCAGAACTTTGAAGTTAAGCGTGCTTGGGCGAGAGTAGTACTAGGATGCGTGACCTCCTCGGAAGTCCTCGTGTTGCATTCCCTTTTTCATTATTATTTTTGCTGCACGCGACAAACATGATGCCTGTGCGTGGTAAATATTGAACGCACTTGAGGGGTAAAAATAAAACGCGGTTTCTTATTTCAGACGTTTGCGGTGAGTTGCAGCTTGCGGATTGATATTGACCTGTGTAGGGGCGGCGTTATAGTGGAAGAGGCACCGCTTTCTGAATCCGTTCGACGGTGTGTGAAAACTCGTGGCAACGTGGCGACGTAGAGGGAGGGGTGAAAACCGTGGTAAACGTTGGAACGGTTGTGGAGGTGCAGAGAAAGTAGTATGGTGAAGTATCCAGCGATGGCAAGGAATGTATGGTAGAGTTTGTAGTGGAGCTGGGAGGGGCGAGCATAAGGGACGAAGGGACAACAAACATGTCGGATGCGATCTTACCAGCACTAAAGCATCAGATCCCATCAGAACTTCGAAGTTAGGCGTGCTTGGGCGAGAGTAGTACTAGGATCGGTGACCTCTTGGGAAGTCCTCGTGTTGCAATCCCTTTTTCAATATTATTTTTGCTGCACGCGAGAAACATGACGCACGTGCGTGGTAAATATTGAACGCACGTGTGGGGTAAATATTAACCGCGATTTCTTATTTCTGACGTTTGCGGTGAGTAGCAGCTTGCGGATCAATATTGCCGCGTATAGGGGCGCCGTTATGGTGGGAGAGGCACAGCTTTCTGAAAGCATTCGATGGCGTGTGAAAACTTGTGGCAACGTGGTGATGGAGAGGGAGGGGTGAAAACCGTGGTAAACGTGGGAACGGTTGTTGAGGTGGAGACAAAGTAGTATGGTGAAGTGCCCAGCGGTGGCAAGGAATGTACGGTAGAGTTTGTAGTGGAGCTGGGAGGGGCGTGCATAAGGGACGAAGGGATAAGAAACATGTCGTATGCCATCATACCAGCACTAAAGCACCAGATCCCATGAGAATTCCGAAGTTAAGCGTGCTTGGGCGAGAGTACTACTAGTATGGGTGACCTCCTGGGAATTCCTTGTGTTGCATTCCTTTTTCAGTATTATTTTTGCTGCACGCGCCAAACATGACGCACGTCCGAAGTAAATATTGAACGCAAGTATGGGGTAAATATCGAACGTGGTTTCTTATTTCTGACGTTTGTGGTGAGTTGCAGCTTGCGGATCGATATTGACGCGTGTAGGGGCAGCGTTATGGTGGCCGAGGCCCCGCTTTAAGAAAGCATTCGACGGCGTGTGAAAACTCAAGGCAACGTGGCGACGGAGAGGGACGGGTGAAACCCGTGGTAAACGTGGGAACGGTTGTTGAGCTGTAGAGAAAGTAGTATGGTGAAGTATCCTGCGGTGGCAAGGAATGTACGTTAGAGTTGGTAGTGGAGCTGGGAGGGGCGAGCATAAAGGACTAAGGGATAATAAACATGTCTTATGTGATCATACCAACACTAAAACACTAGATCCCATCAGAATTGCGAAGTTAAGCGTGGTTGAGCAAGAGTAGTACTAGGATGGGTGACTTCCAGGGAAGTCCTCGTGTTGCATTCCCTTTTTCATCATCATTTTTGCTGCACGCGAGAAACGTGACGCACGTGCGCGATAAATATTGAACGCACGTGCGGGGTAAATATTAAACGTGGTTTCCTATTTCTGACGTTTGCGGTGAGTTGCAGCTTGCGGTTTGATATTGACGCGCGTAGGGGCAGCGTTATGGTGGGAGAGGCACCGCTTTCTGAAAACGTTCGACGGCGTTTGAAAACTCATGGCAACGTGGCGATGGAGAGGGAGGGGTGAAAACCGTGGTAAACGTGGGAACGGTTATTGAGGTGGAGAGAAAGTAGTATGGTGAAGTATTCAGCGGTGGCAAGGAATGTACGGTAGAGTTTGTAGTGGAGCTGGGAGGGGCGAGCATAAGGGACGAAGGGATAAGAAAACATGTCGGATCCGATCATACTAGCACTAAAGCACCGGATCCCATCAGAACTCTGAAGTTAAGCGTGTTTGGGCGAGAGTACTACTAGTATAGGTGAACTCCTGGGAAGTCCTCGTGTTGCATTCCTTTTTTATTATTATTTTTGCTGCACGCGACAAACATGACGGACGTCCACAGTAAATATTGGATGGAAGTACGGGGTAAATATTAAATGCGGTTTCTAATTTCTGACGTTTGCGGTGAGTTGCAGCTTGCGGATCAATATTGACGCGTGTAGGGGCGGTCTTATGCTGGGAGAGGCACCGCTTTCTGAAAGCGTTCAACGACATGTGAAAACTCATGGCAACGTGGCGACGGAGAGGGAGGGGTGAAAACCGTGGTAAACGTGGGAACGGTTGTTGAGGTGCAGAGAAAGTAGTATGGTGAAGTATCCAGCGGTGGAAAGGAATGTATGATAGAGTTTGTAGTGGAGCTGGGAGGGGTGAGCATAAGGTACGAAGGGATAAGAAACATGTCGGATGCGATCATACAAGCACTAAAGCATCAGATCCCATAAGAACTTCGAAGTTTAGCGTGCTTGGGCGAGAGTAGTAATAGGATGGGTGACCTCCTGGGAAGTCCTCGTGTTGCATTCCGTTTTTCATCATTTTTTTTGCTACACGCGAGAAACATGACGCACGTGCGCGATAAATATTGAACGCACGTGCGGGGTAAATATTAAACGCGGTTTCCTATTTCTGACGTTTACGGTGAGTTGCAGCTTCCGGTTCGATATTGACGCGTGTAGGGGCGGCGTTATGGTGGGAGAGACACCGCTTTTTGAAAGCGTTCGACGGCGTGTCAAAACTCATGGCAATGTGGCGACGAAGAGGGAGGGGTGAAAACTGTGGTAAACATGGGAACGGTTGTTGAGGTGGAGAGAAAGTAGTATGGTGAAGTATCCAGCGGTGGCAAGGAATATACGGTAGAGTTTGTAGTGGAGCTGGGAGGGGCGAGCATAAGGGCCGAAGGGATAAGAAACATGTCGGATGCGATCATACCAGCACTAAAGCACCGGATCCCATGAGAATTCCGAAGTTAAGCGTGCTTGAGCGAGAGTAGTACTAGTATGGGTGACCTCTTGGGAAGTCTTCGTGTTGCATTCCTTTTTCATTATTATTTTTCCTGCACGCGATAAACATGACGCAAGTCCGCAATAAATATTGAACGCGAGTATGGGGTAAATATTAAACGTGGTTTCTTATTTTGGACGTTTGCGGTGAGTTGCACCTTGCAGATCGATATTGACGTGTGTAGGGGCGGCGTCATGGTGGGAGAGGCACCACTTTCTGAAAGCGTTCGATGACGTGTGAAAATTCATGGCAACGTGGTGATGGAGAGGGAGGGGTGAGAACCGTGCTAAACGTTGGAACGGTTGTTGAGGTGCAGAGAAAGTAGTATGATGAAGTATTCAGCGATGGCAAGGAATGTATGGTAGAGTTTGTAGTGGAGCTGGGAGGGGCGAGCATAAGGGACGAAGGGATAACAAACATGTCGGATGCGAGCATACCAGCACTGAAGCATCAGATCCCATCAGAACTTCGAAGTTAAGCTTGCTTGGGTGACAGTAGTACTACAATGGGTGACCTCCTGGGAAGTCCTCGTGTTGCAATCCCTTTTTCATTATTAATTTTGCTGCACGCGAGAAACATGACGCACGTGCGCGGTGAATATTGAACGCACGTGTGGGGTAAATATTAAATGCGATTTCTTATTTCTGACGTTTGCGGTGAGTTGCAGCTTGCGGATCGATATTGACGCGTGTAGGGGCGCCGTTATGGTGGGAGAGGCACCGCTTTCTGAAAGCGTTCGACGGCCAGTGAAAACTTGTGGCAACGTGGCGACGGAGAGGGAGGGGTGAAAACCATGGTAAACGTGGGAACGGTTGTTGATGTGAAGAAAAAGTAGTATGGTGAAGTACCCAGCGGTGGCAAGGAATGTACGGTAGAGTTTGTAGTGGAGCTGGGAGGGGCGTGCATAAGGGACGAAGGGATAAGAAACATGTCTGTGTTGATCATACCAGCAATAAATCATCGGATCCCATCAAAACTCCGAAGTTAAGCGTGCTTGGGCGAGAGTAGTACTACTATGGGTGACCTCCTGGGAAGTCCACGTGTTGCATTCCCTTTTTCATTATTATTTTTGCTGCACGCGAGAAATATGACGCACGTGCGCGGGGAATATTGAATGCTCGTGCGGGGTAAATACTAAACGCGGTTTCTTATTTCTGATGTTTGCGATGAGTTGCAGCTTGCGGATCGATATTGACGCGTGTAGGGACGGTGTTATGGTGGCAGAGGCATTGATTTCCGAAAGCGTTCGACGGCGTGTGAAAACTCATGGCAACGTGGCGACGGAGAGGGACGGGTGAAAACCGTGGTAAACGTGGGAACGGTTGATGAGGTGCAGAGAAAGTAGTATGGTGAAGTATCCTGCGGTGGCAAGGAATGTACGTTAGAGTAAAGAACTAAGGCTAAGAGAATGTCGTATGTGATCATACACGAACTAAGGCACTAGATCCCATCAGAATTGTACCAGGATGCTAGAGCAAGAGTAGTACCAGGATGGGTGACCTCCTGGGAAGTCCTCGTGTTGCATTCCCTTTTTCATTATTATTTTTGCTGCACGCGAGAAATATGACCCACATGTGGGGTAAATATTAAATGCGGTTACCTATTTCTGACATTTGCGGTGAGTTGCAGCTTGTGGTTCGATATTGATGCGTGTAGGGGCGGCGTTATGGTGGGAGAGATACCGCTTTCTGAAAGCGTTCGGCGGCGTGTGAAAACTCATGGCAACGTGGCGACAGTGAGGGAGGAGTGAAAACCGTAGTAAACGTGGGAACGGTTGTTGAGGTGGAGAGAAAGTAGTATGGTGAAGTATACAACGGTGGCAAGGAATGTACGGTAGAGTTTGTAGTGGTGCTAGGAGGGGCGAGCATAAGGGACGAGAGGATAAGAAACATGTCGGATGCGATCATACTAGCACTAAAGCACCGGATCCCATCAGAACTCCAAAGTTCAGCATGCTTGGGCGAGAGTGGTACTAGTATGGGTGACCTCCTGGGAAGTCCTCGTGTTGCGTTGCTTTTTCATTATTATTTTTGCTGCATGCGACAAACATGACGCACGTGCGCGATAAATATTGAATGCACGTGCGGGGTAAATATTAAACGAGGTTTCCTATTTCTGACGTTTGCGGTGAGTTGCAGCTTGCGGATCGATATTGACGCGTGTAGGGGCGGCATTATCGTGGGAGAGGCACCGCTTGCTGAAAGCATTCGACGGCGTGTGACAACTTGTGGCAATGTGGCGACGGAGGGGAGGGGTGAAAACCGTGGTAAACGTGGGAACGGTTGTTGAGGTGGGGAGAAAGTAGTATGGTGAAGTATCCAGCGATTGCAAGGAATGTACGGTAGAGTTTGTAGTGGAGCTGGGAGGGGCGAGCATATGGGACGAGGGGATAAGAAATATGTCGGATGCGATCATAGTAGCACTAAAGCACCGGATCCCATCAGAACACCGAAGTTAAGCGTGCTTGGGCGAGAGTAGTACTAGTATGCGTGACCTCCTGGGAAGTCCTCGTGTTGCATCCCTTTTTTATTATTATTTTTGCTGCACGTGACAAACATGACGCACGTCCGCATTAAATATTAAACGCAAGTACGGGGTAAATATTAAACACGGTTTCTTATTTCTGATGTTTGCGGTGAGTTGCAGCTTGCAGATCGATATTGACGCATGTAAGGGCGGCGTTATGGTGGGAGAGGCACCGCTTTCTGAAAGCGTTCGACAGCGTGTGAAAACTGATTACAACGTGGCGACGGAGAGGGAGGGGTGAAAACCATGGTAAATGTGGGAACGGTTGTTGAGGTGCAGAGAAAGTAGTATGGTGAAGTATCCAGCGATGGCAAGGATTGTACGGTAGAGTTTGTAGTGGATCTTGGAGGGGTAAGCAAAAGGGACGAAGGGATAACAAACATGTCGGATGCGATCATACCAGCACTAAAGCATCAGATCCCATCAGAACTTCGAAGTTAAGCTTGCTTGTGCGAGAGTAGTACTAGGATGGGTGACCTCCCGGGAAGTCCTCATGCTGCAATCCCTTTTTCATTATTATTTTTTCTGCACGCGAGAAACATGACGCACGTGCGCGGTAAATATTGAATGCACGTGCGGGTTAAATATTAAACGCGATTTCTTATTTCTGACGTTTGCGGTGAGTTGCAGCTTGCGGATCGATATTGACGCGTGTAGGGGCGCCGTTATGTTGGGAGAGGCACCGCTTTCTGAAAGCGTTCGACGGCGTGTGAAAACTTATGGCAACGTGGCGACGGAGAGGGAGGGGTGAAAACCGTGGTAAACGTGGGAACTGTTGTTGAGGTGGAGAGAAAGCAGTATGGCGAAGTACCCAGTGGTGGCAAGGAATGTTCGGTAGAGTTTGTAGTGGAGCTGGGAGGGGCGTGTATAACGGACGAAGGGATAAGAAACATGTCGGATGCGATCATACCAACACTAAAGCATCGGATCCCATCAGCACTCCGAAGTTAAGTGTGCGTGGGCGAGATTTCTACTTGGATGGTTGACCTCCTATGAAGTCCTCGTGTTCCATTCCCTTTTTCCTTATTATTTTTGCTGCACGCGAGAACCACGAAGCACGGGCGCTGTAAATATTGAACGCACGTGCGGGGTAAATATTAAACGCGGTTTCTTATTTCTGACGTTTGCGGTGAGTTGTAGCTTGCGGATCGATATTGACGCGTGTAGGGGCGGCGTTATGGTGCGAGAGGCACTGCTTTCTGAAAGCGTTCTTCGGCATGTGAAAACTTGTGGCAACGTGGCGACGGAGAGGGCGGGGTGAAAATCGTGGTAAACGTGGGAACAGTTGTTGAGGTACAGAGAAAGTAGAATGGTGAAGTATCCAGTGGTGGCAAGGATTGTACGGTAGAGTTTGTAGTGGAGCTGGGAGGGGCGAGCATAAGGGACGAACGGATAAGAAACATGTCGGATGCGATCATACCAGCACTAAAGCATCGGATCCCATCAGCACTCTAAAGTTAAGCGTACTTGGGCGAGAGTTGTGCTAGGATGGGTGACCTCGTGGGAAGTCCTCGTGTTGCATTCCCTTTTTTATTATTATTTTTGTTGCACGCGAGAAACATGATGCACGTGCGCGATAAATATTGAACGCACGTGCGGGGTAATATTAAACACGGTTTCCTATTTCTGACGTTTGCGGTGAGTTGTAGCTTGCGGTTTGATATTGACGCGTGTAGGGGCGGCGTTATGCTGGGAGAGGCACCGCTTTCTGAAAGGGTTCGATGGCGTGTGAAAACTCATGGCAACGTGGCGACGGAGAGGGAGGGGTGAAAACCGTGGTAAACGTGGGCACGGTTGTTGAGGTGGAGAGAACGTAGTATGGTGAAGTATCCTGTGGTGGCAAGGAATCTACGTTAGAGTTTGTAGTGGAGCTGGGAGGTGTGAGCATAAGGGACTAAGGGATAAGAAACATGTCATATGCGATCATACCAGCACTAAAACAGTAGATCCCATCAGAATTGCGAAGTTAAGCGTGCTTTCGCGAGAGTATTACCAGAATGGGTGACCTCCTAGTAGTCCTCGTGTTGCATTCCCTTTTTCATTATTATTTTTGCTGCACATGAGAAACATGACGCACATGCACGATAAATATTGAACACACGTGCGGGGTAAATATTAAATGCGGTTTCCTATTTCTGACGTTTGCGGTGAGTTGCAGCTTGCGGATCGATATTGACACGTTTAGGGGCGGCGTTATGGTGGGAGAGGCACCGCTTTCTGAAAGAATTCGACGACATGTGAAAATTCATGGCAATGTGGCAACGGAGAGGGAGAGGTGAAAACCGTGGTAAACATGGGAATTGTTGTTGAGTTGCAGAGAAAGTAGTATGGTGAAGTATCCAGCGATGGCAAGGAATGTACGGTAGAGTTTGTAATGGAGCTGGGAGGGGCGAGCATAAAGGACGAAGGGATAATAAACATGTCGGATGCGATCATACCAGCACTGAAGCATCAGATCCCATCAGAACTTGGAAGTTAACCTTGCTTGGGCGAGACTAGTACTAGGATGGGTGACCTCCTGGGAAGTCCTCGTGTTGCAATCCCTTTTTAATTATTATTTTTGCTGCCGCGAGAAACATGACGCACGTGCGTGGTAAATATTGAACGCACATGCGGGGTAAATATTAAACACGATTCCTTATTTCTGATGTTTGCGGTGAGTTGCAGCTTGCGGATCGATATTGACGCTTGTAGGGCGCCGTTATGGTGGGAGAGGCACCATTTTCTGAAAGCGTTCGACGGCGTGTGAAAACTTATGGCAACGTGGTGACGGAGAGGGAGGGGTGAAAACCGTGGTAAACATGGGAATGGTTGTTGAGCTGGAGAGAAAGTAGTATGGTGAAGTACCCAGCGGTGGCAAGGAATGTACGGTAGAGTTTGTAGTGGAGCTGGGAGGGGCATGGATAAGGGACGAAGGGATAAGAAACATGTCGGATGCGATCATACTAGCACTAAAGCACCGGATCCCATGAGAATTTCGAAGTTAAGCGTGCTTGGGCGAGAGTAGTACTAGTATGGGTGACCTCCTAGGAAGTCATCATGTTGCATTCCTTTTTCATTATTATTTTTGCTGCACGCGACAAACATGATGCACGTCCGCAGTAAATACTGAACGCAAGTACGGGGTAAATATTAAACGCGGTTTCTTATTTCTGACGTTTGTGGTGAGTTGCAGCTTGCAGATCGATATTGACGCGTGTAGGGGTGGCGTTATGGTGGGAGAGGCACCGCTTTCTGAAGGCGTTCGATGTCGTGTGAAAACTCATGGCAACGTGGCGACGGAGAGGGACAGGTGAAAACCGTGGTGAACGTGGGAACAGTTGTTGAGCTGCAGAGAAAGTAGTATGGTGAAGTATCCTGCGGTGGCAATGAATGTACGTTAGAGTTTGTAGTGGAGCTAGGAGGGGTGAGCATACCTGATTAAGGGATAAGAAACATGTTGTATGTGATCATACCATCACTAAAACACTAGATCCCATCAGAATTGCGAAGTTAAGCGTGCTTGGGCAAGAGTAGTACTAGGAAGGGTGACCTCCTGGGAAGTCCTCGTGTTGCATTCCCTTTTTCATTATTATTTTTGCTGCACGCGAGAAACATGACACACGTGCATGATAAATATTGAACGCACGTGCGGGGTAAATATTAAATGCGGTTTCCTATCTCTGACGTTTACGGTGAGTTGCAGCTTGTTGTTCGATATTGACGCTTGTATGGGTGCCGTTATGGTGGGAGAGGCACCGTTTTCTCAAAGCGTTCGACGGCGTGTGAAAACTTGTGGCAACGTGGTGACGGAGAGGGAGGGGTGAAAACCGTGGTAAACGTGGGAACGGTTGTTGAGGTGGAGAGAAAGTAGTATGGTGAAGTACCCAGCGGTGGCAAGGAATGTACGGTAGAGTTTGTAGTGGAGCTGGAAGGGGCGTGCATAATGGACGAAGGGATAAGAAACATGTCGGATGCGATCATACTTGCACTAAAGCACTGGATCCCATGAGAATTCCGAAGTTTAGCGTGCTTGGGCGAGAGTAGTACTAGTATGGGAGACCTCCTGGGAAGTCCTCGTGTTGCATTCCTTTTTCATTATTATTTTTGCTGCACACGACAAAAATGACGCACGTCCGCAGTAAATATTGGATGCAAGTACGGGGTAAATATTAAACGCGGTTTCTTATTTCTGACGTTGGCGGTGAGTTATAGCTTGTGGATCGATATTGACGCATGCAGGGGCGGCGTTATGGTGGGAGAGGCACCGCTTTCTGAAAGCGTTCGACGGCCTGTGAAAACTCATGGCAACGTGGCGACGGAGAGGGACGCGTGAAAACCATGGTGAACGTGGGAGTGGTTGTTGAGGTGCAGAGAAAGTAGTATGGTGAAGTATCCTGCGCTGGCAAGGAATGTACGTTAGAGTTTTAGTGGAGCTAGGAGGGGCGAGCATAAAGTTCTAAGGGATAAGAAACATGTCGTATGTGATCATACCAGCACTAAAACACTAGATCCCATCAGAATTGTGAAGTTAAGCGTGAACGAGAGTTGTACTAGGATGGGTGACCTCCTGGGAAGTCCTCGTGTTGTAATCCCTTTTTCATTATTATCTTTGCTGCACGCGAGAAACATGACGCACGTGCGCGATAAATATTGAATGCACGTGCGGGGTAAATATTAAACGCGGTTTCCTGTTTTTGACGTTTGCGGTGAGTTGCACCTTGCGGTTCGATATATACGCGTGTAGGGGCGGCGTTATGGTGGGAGAGGCACCGCTTTCTGAATGCATTCGACGGCGTGTGAAAACTCATGGCAACGTGGCGACGGAGAGGGAGGGGTGAAAATCGTTGTAAACGTGGACACGGTTGTTGAGGTGGAGAGAAAGTAGTATGGTGAAGTATCCTACGGTGGCAAGGAATGTACGTTAGAGTTTGTAGTGGAGTTGGGAGGGGCGAGCATAAGGGACTAAGGGATAAGAACCATGTTGTATGCGATCATACCAGCACAAAAACACTAGATCCCATCAGAATTGCGAGATTTTTACTTGGATGGGTGACCTTCTGTGAAGTCCTCGTGTTCCATTCCCTTTTTCATTATTATTTTGGCTGCACGCGGGAAACATGAAACACGTACGCGGTAAATATTGAACGCAAGTACGGGGTAAATATTAAACGTGGTTTCTTATTTGTGACGTTTGCGGTCAGTTGCAGCTTGCGGATCAATATTGACGCGTGTAGGGGCGGCGTTATGGTGGCAAAGGCATCGCTTTCTGAAAGTGTTCGACAGCGTGTGAAAACTCATGGCAACGTGGCGACCGAGAGGGACGGGTGAAAACCGTGGTGTACGTGGGTACGTTTATTGAGGTAGAGGGAATGTAGAATGGTGAAGTATCCAGCGTTGGCAAGGAATGTACGGTAGAGTTTTTAGTGAAGCTGGGAGGGGCGAGCATAAGGGACGAAGGGATAACAAACAAGTCGGATGATATCATACCTGCACTAAAGCATCGGTTCCCATCAGCACTCCGAAGTTAAGCATGCTTGGGCAAGAGTTGTGCTAGGACGGGTGACCTCGTGGGAAGTCCTCTTGTTGCATTCCCTTTTTTATTATTATTTTTGCTGCACACGAGAAACATGACACACATGCGCGATAAATATTGAACGCACGTGCGGGGTAAATATTAAACGCGGTTTCCTATTTCTGACGTTTGCGGTGAGTTGCAGCTTGTTGTTCGATATTGACGCGTGTAGGGGCGGCGTTATGGTGGGAGAGGCACCACTTTCTAGAAACGTTCGACGACGTGTGAAAACTCATGGCAACATCGTGACGGAGAGGGAGGGGTGAAAATCATGGTAATGTGGGCACGGTTGTTGAGGTGGAGAGAAAGTAGTATGGTGAAGTATCCTGCAGTGGCAAGGAATGTACGTTAGAGTTTGTAGTGGAGCTGGGAGGGGCAAGCATAAGGGACTAAGGGATAAGAAACATGTTGTATGCGATCATACCAGCACAAAAACACTAGATCCCATCAGAATTCTGAAGTTAAGCGTGCTTGGGCGAGAGTAGTACTAGGATGGGTGACCTCCTGGGAAGTCCGCGTGTTGCATTCCCTTTTTCATTATTATTTTTGCCGCACGCGATAAGCATGACACACGTGTGCGATAAATATTGAACGCACATGCGGGGTAAATATTAAACGCGATTTCCTATTTCCGACGTTTGCGGTGAGTTGCAGCTTGCGGTTCAATACTGACGCGCGTAGGGGCGACGTTATGGTGGGAGAGGCACCGCTTTCTGAAAGCGTTCGACGACGTGTGAAAACTTGTGGCAACGTGGCGACGGAGAGGGAGGGGTGAAAACCGTGGTAAACGTGGGAACGGTTGTTGAGGTGGAGAGAAAGTAATGTGGTGAAGTACCCAGCGGTGGCAAGGAATGTACGGTAGAGTTTCTAGTGGAGCTGGGAGGGGCGTGCATATGGGACGAAGGTATAAGAAACATGTCGGATGCGATCATACCAGCACTAAAGCACCGAATCCCATGAGAATTCCGAAGTTAAGCGTGCTTGGGCAAGAGTAGTACTAGTATGGGTGACCTCCTGGGAAGTCCTCGTGTTGCATTCCTTTTTCATTATTATTTTTGCTGCACACGACAAACATGACGCACATCCGCAGTAAATACTGGACGCAAGTACGGGGTAAATATTAAACGCGGTTTCCTATTTCTGATGTTTGCGGTGAGTTGCAGCTTGCGGATCAATATTGACACGTGTAGGGGTGGCGTTATGGTGGGAGAGGCACCGCTTTCTGAAAGCGTTCGACGATGTGTGAAAACTCATGGCAACGTGGCGACGGAGAGGGAGGGGTGAAAACCGTGGTAAACGTGGGAACGGTTGTTGAGGTGCAGAGAAAGTAGTATGGTGAAGTATCCAGCGATGGCAAGCAAAGTACGGTAGAGTTTGTAGTGGAGCTGGGAGGGGCGAGTATAAGGGACGAAGGGATAACAAACATGTAGGATGGGATCATACCAGCATTGAAGCAACAGATCCCATCAGAACTGCGAAAATAAGCTTGCTTGGGCGAGAGTAGTACTAGGATGGGTGACCTCCTGGGAAGTCCTCGTCTTGCAATACCTTTTTCATTATTATTTTTGCTGCACGCGAGAAACATGACGCACGTGCGTGGTAAATATTGAATGCACGTGCGGGGTAAATATTAAACGCAATTTCTTATTTCTAACGTTTGCGGTGAGTTGCAGCTTGCGGATCGATATTGACGCGTGTAGGGGCGCTATTATGGTGGGAGAGGCACCGCTTTCTGAAAGCGTTCGACGGCGTGTGAAAACTTGTGGCAACGTGGCGACGGAGAGGGAGGGGTGAAAACCGTGGTAAACGTGGGAACGGTTGTTCAGGTGGAGAGAAAGTAATATGGTGAAGTACCCAGCGGTGGCAAGGAATGTACGGTAGAGTTTGTAGTGGAGCTAGGAGGGGCGTGCATAAGGGACGAAGGGATAAGAAACATGTCAGATGCGATCATACCAGCACTAAAGCACCGGATCCCATGAGAATTCCGAAGTTAAGCGTGCTTGGGCGAGAGTTGTGCTAGGACGGGTGACCTCGTGGGAAGTCCTCGTGTTGCATTCCCTTTATTATTATTATTTTTGCTACACGCGAGAAACATGACGCACGTGCGCGATAAATATTGAACGCACGTGCGGGGTAAATATTAAACGCGGTTTCCTATTTCTGTCGTTTGCGGTGAGTTGCAGCTTGCGGTTCGATATTGACGCTTTCTAAAAATGTTCGACGGCGTGTGAAAACTCATGGCAACGTGGCGACGGAGAGCGAGGGGTGAAAATCGTGGTAAATGTGGGCACGATTGTTGAGGTGGAGAGAAAGTAGTATGGTGAAGTATCCTGCGGTGGCAAGGAATGTACGTTACAGTTTGTAGTGGGGCTGGGAGGGGCGGCATAAGGGACTAAGGCATAAGAAACATGTTGTATGCAATCATACAAGCACTAAAACCTAGATCCCTTCAGAATTGCAAAGTTAAGCATGCTTGGGCGAGAGTAGTACCAGGATGGGTGACCTCTTGGGAAGTCCTCGTGTTGCATTCCCTTTTTCATTATTATTTTTGCTGCACGCGAGAAACATCACACACGTGAGCGATAAATATTGAACGCACATGCAGGGTAAATATTAAACGCGGTTTCCTATTTCTGACGTTTGCGGTGAGTTGCAGCTTGCGGTTCGATATTGACGTGCGTAGGGGCGGCATTATGGTGGGAGAGGCAGCGCTTTCTGAAAGCGTTCGACAGTGTGTGAAAACTCATGGCAACATGGCGACGGAAAGGGAGGGGTGAAAACCGTCGAAAACGTGGGAATGGTTGTTGACGTGAAGAGAAAGTAGTATGGTGAAGTATCCAGCGGTGGCAAGGAATGTACGGTAGAGTTTGTAGTGGAGCTGGGAGGGGCCAGCATAAGGGACGAAGGGATAACAAACATGTCGGATGTGATCATACCAGCACTAAAGCAATGGATCCCATTAGCACTTCGATGTTAAGCGTGGTTGGACGAGAGTAGTGCTAGGATGGGTGACCTCCTAGGAAGTCCTCGTGTTGCATTCCCTTTTTCATTATTATTTTTGCTGCACACGAGAAACATGACACACGTGCGTGATAAATATTGAACGTACGTGCGGGGTAAATATTAAATGCGGTTTCCTATTTCTGACGTTTGCGGTGAGTTGCAGCTTCCGGTTCGATATTGACGCGCGTAGGGGCGGCGTGATGGTGGGAGAGGCACCGCTTTCCGAAAGCGTTCGATGGCGTGTGAAAACTCATGGCAACGTGGCGACGGAAAGGGAGGGGTGAAAACCAGGGTAAACGTGGGAACGGTTGTTGAGGTGCAGAGAAAGTAGTATGGTGAAGTATCCAGTGATGGCAACGAATGTACGGTAAAGTTTGTAGTGGAGCTGGGAGGGGCGAGCCTAAGGGACGAAGGGATAACAAACATGTCGGATGCGATCATACCAGCACTGAAGCATCAGATCCCATCAGAACTTCGAAGTTAAGCTTGCTTGGGCGAGAGTAGTACTAGGATGGGTGACCTCCTGGGAAGTCCTCGTGTTGCAATCCCTTTTTCATTATTATTTTTGCTACGCGCGAGAAACATGACGCACGTGCGCGGTAAATATTGAATGCACGTGCGGGGTAAATATTAAACCCGATTTCTTATTTCTGATTTTTGCGGTGAGTTGCAGCTTGCGGATCGATATTGACGCGTGGAGGGGCACTGTTATGGTGGGAGAGGCACCGCTTTCTGAAAGCGTTCGACGGTTTGTGAAAACTTGTGGCAACGTGGCGACGGAGAGGGAGGGGTGAAAACCGTGGTAAACGTGGGAACGGTTGTTGAGGTGGAGAGAAAGTAATATGGTGAAGTACCCAGCGGTGGCAAGGAATGTACGGTAGAGTTTGTAGTGGAGCTGGGAGGGGCGTGCATAAGGGACGAAGGGATAAGAAACATGTCGGATGCGATCATACCAGCACTAAAGCACCGAGTCCCATGAGAATTCCGAAGTTAAACGTGCTTGGGCGAGAGTAGTACTAGTATGGGTGACCTCCTGGGAAGTCCTCGTGTTGCATTCCTTTTTCATTGTTATTTTTGCTGCACGCGACAAACATGACGCGCGTCCGTAGTAAATATTGAACGCAAGTACGCTGTAAATATTAAACGCGGTTTCTTATTTCTGACGTTTGCGGTGAGTTGCAGCTTGCGTATCGATATTGACGTGTGTAGGGGCGGCATTATGGTGCGAGAGGCACCGCATTCTCAAAGCGTTCGACGACGTGTGAAATCTCATGGCAAAGTGGCGACCGAGAGGGAGGGGTGAAAACCGTGGTAAACGTGGGAACGGTTGTTGAGTTGCAGAGAAAGTAGAATGTTGAAGTATTCTGCGGTGTCAAGGAATGTACGTTAGAGTTTGTAGTGGAGCTAGGAGGGGCGAGCATAAGGGACTAAGGGATAAGAAACATATCGTATGCGATCATACCAGCACTGAAACACTAGATCCCATCAGAATTGCGAAGTTAAGCGTGCTTGGGCGAGAGTAGTACAAGTATGGGTGACCTCCTGGGAAGTCCTCGTGTTGCATTCCCTTTTTCATTATTCTTTTTGCTGCACGCGAGAAACATGACGCATGTGCGCGATAAATATTCAATGCACGTCCGGGGTAAATATTAAACGCGGTTTCCTATTTCTGACGTTTGCGGTGAGTTGCAGCTTGCGGATCGATATTGACGCGTGTAGGGTCAGCATTATGGTGGGAGAGGCACCGCTTTCTGAAAGCGTTTGACGGCATGTGAAAACTCATGGCAACGTGGCGCGGAGAGGGAGGGGTGAAAATCGTGGTAAACGTGGGCACGGTTGTTGAGGTGGAGAGAAAGTAGTAAGGTGAAGTTTCCTGTGGTGGCAAGGAATGTACGTTAGAGTTTGTAGTGGAGCTGGGAGGGGCAAGCATAAGGGACGAAGGGATAAGAAACATGTCGGATGCGATCATACCAGCACTAAAGCACTAGATCCCATTAGAACTCCGAAGTTAAGTTTGCTTGGGAGAGAGTAGTACTAGGATGGGTGACCTCTTGGGAAGTCCTCGTGTTGCATTCCATTTTTCATTATTATTTTTGCTGCACGCGAGAAACATGATGCACGTGCGGGGTAAATATTAAACGTGGTTTCCTATTTCTGACGTTTGCGGTGAGTTGCAGCTTGCGGTTCGATATTGAGACATGTAGGGGCGGCGTTATGGTGGGTGAGGCACCGCTTTCTAAAAGCGTTTGACGGCATGTGAAAACTCGTGGCAACGTGGCGACGGAGAGGGAGGGGTGAAAACCATGGTGAACGTGGGAACGGTTGTTGAGGTGGAGAGAAAGTAGTATGGTGAAGTACGCAGTGGTGGCAAGGATTGTATGGTAGAGTTTGTAGTGGAGCTGGGAGGGGCGAGCATAAGGGACGAAGGGATAAGAAACATGTCGGATGCGATCATACCAGCACTAGAGCACCGGATCCCATCAGCACTCCAAAGTTATGCGTGCTTGGGCGAGAGTATTTCTAGGATGGGTGACCTCCTGCGAAGTCCTCATGTTGCATTCCCTTTTTCATTATTACTTTTGCTGCACGCGAGGAACATGACGCACGTGCGCGGTAAATATTGAACGCATGTGCGGGGAAAATATTAAACGCGATTTCTTATTTCTGACGTTTGAGTGAGTTGCAGCTTGCGGATCGATATTGACGCGTGTAGGGGCGGCATTATGGTGGGAGAGGCACCTCTTTATGAAAGCGTTCGACGGCGTGTGAAAACTCGTGGCAACGTGGCAACGGAGAGGGAGGGGTGAAAACCGTGGTAAACGTGGGAACAGTTGTTGAGGTGAAGAGAAAGTAGTTTAGTGAAGTAGCCAGCGGTGGCAAGGAATGTATGGTAGAGTTTGTAGTGGAGCTGGGAGGGGCGAGCATAAGGGACGAAGGGATGAGAAACATGTCGGATGCGATCATACCATCACTAAAGCACCGGATCCCATCAGAACTCCAAAGTTAAGCGCGCTTGTGCGAGAGTAGTACTAGAATGGCTGACCTCCTGGGAAGTCCTCGTGTTGCTTTCCTTTTTAATTATTATTTTTGCTGCACGCGAGAAACATGACACACGTGCACGATAAATATTGAACGCATGTGCGGGGTAAATATTAAACGCGGTTTCTTATTTCTGACATTTGCGGTGAGTTGTAGCTTGCGGATCGATATTGAGTCGTGTAGGGGCGGCGTTATGGTGGGAGAGGCACTGCTTTCTGAAAGCGTTCGACTGCGTGTGAAAACTCGTGGCAACGTGGCGATGGAGAGGAAGGGGTGAAACCGTGGTAAACGTGGGAACGGTTGTTGAGGTGCAGAGAAAATAGTATGGTGAAGTATCTTGCGGTGACAAGGTATGTACGGTAGACTTTGTAGTGGAGCTAGGAGGGGCGAGCATAAGGGACGAAGGGATTAGAAACATGTCGGATGCGATCATACCAACACTAAAGCACCGGATCCCATCAACACTCCGACGTTAAGCCTGCATAGGCGACAGTTGTACTAGGATGGGTGACCTCCTAGGAAGTCCTCATGTTGCATTCCCTTTTTCGTTATTATTTTTGCTGCACGCGAGAAACACGACGCACGTGTGCGGTAAATATTGAACACACGTGCGGGGTAAATATTAAACGCGGTTTCTTATTTATGACGTTTGCGGTGAGTTGCAGCTTACGGATCGATATTGACACGTGTAGGGGCGGCGTTATGGTGGGAGAGGCACCGCTTTGTGAAAGCGTTCGACTGCGTGTGAAAACTCATGGCAGCGTGGCGACGGAGAGGATGGGGTGAAACCGTGGTAAACGTGGGAACGGTTTTGGAGGTGCAGAGAAAGTAGTATTGTGAAGTATCCTACGGTGACAAGGTATGTACGTTAGAGTTTATAGTGGAGCTGGGAGGGGCGAGCATAAGGGACGAAGGGATAAGAAACATGTCGGATGTGATCATACTAGCACTAAAGCACTGGATCCCATCGGAACTCTGAAGTTAAGCGTTCTTGGGCGAGCGTAGTACTAGGATAGGTGACCACTTGGGAAGTCCTCGTGTTGCATTCCCTTTTCCATTATTATTTTTGCTGCACGCGAGAAACATGACGCACGTGCGCGATAAATATTGAATGCACGTGCGGGGTAAATATTAAACGCGGTTTCCTATTTCTAACGTTTGCGATGAGTTGCAGCTTGCGGTTCCATATTGACGCGTGTAGGGGTGGCGTTATGGTGGGAGAGGCGCCGCTTTCTAAAAGCGTTCGACGGCGTGTGAAAACTCGTGGCAACGTGGCGACGGAGAGGAAGGGGTGAAAACCGTGGTAAACGTGGGAACGGTTGTTGAGGTGGAGAAAAAGTAGTATGGTGAAGTATCCAGCGGTGACAAGGAATGTACGGTAGAATTTGTAGTGGAGCTGGGAGGGGCGAGCATAAGGGGCGAAGGGTTAAGAAATATGTTGGATGCGATCATACCAGCACTAAAGCACCGGATCCCATCAGAACTCTAAAGTTAAGCTTGCTTTGGCGAGAGTAGTACTAGGATGGGTGACCGCTTGGGAAGTCCTCATGGTGCATTCCCTTTTTCATTACTATTTTTGCTGCATGCGAGAAACATGACACGCGTGCGCGGTAAATATTGAACACACGTGCGGGGTAAATATTATATGCGGTTTCTTATTTCTGACGTTTGTGGTGACTTGCAGCTTGCGGATCGATATTGACGAGTGTAGGGGTGGCGTTATGGTGGGAGAGGCACCGATTTCTGAAACCGGTCGACGACGTGTGAAAACTCGTGGCAACGTGGCGACGGAGAGGGAGGGGTGAAAACCATGGTAAACGTGGGAACGGTTGTTGAGATCGAGAGAAAGTTGTATGGTGAAGTATCCAGTAGTGGTAAAGAATGTACAGTAGAGTTTTTAGTGGAGCTGGGAGGGGCGAGCATAAGGGACTAAGGGATAAGAAACATGTCGGATGAGATCATACCGGCACTAAAGCACCAGATCCCATCAACACTCCGGAGTTAAGCCTGCTTGGGCGACAGTTCTACTAGGATGGGTGACCTCCTGGGAAGTCCTCTTGTTGCATTCCCTTTTTCATTATTATTTTTGCTGCACGCGAGAAACAAGACGCACATGTGCGGTAAATATTGAACGCACGTGCAGCGTAAATATTAAACACGGTTTCTTATTTCTGACGTTTATGGTGAGTTGCAGCTTGTGGATCGATATTGACGCGTGTAGGGGCGGCATTATGGTGGGAGAGGCACCGCTTTCTGAAAGCGTTCGACCGCGTGTGAAAACTCGTGGCAACGTGGCGACGGAGAGGGAGGGGTGAAACCGTGGTAAACATGGGAACGGTTGTTGAGGTGGAGAGAAAGTAGTATGGTGAAGTATCCTGCTGTGAAAAGCAATGTACGTTAGAATTTATAGTGGAGCTGGGAGGGGCAAGCATAAGGGTTGAAGGGATAAGAAACATGTCGGATGTGATCATACTAGCACTAAAGCACTGGATCCCATCAGAACTCTGAAGTTAAGCATGCTTGGGCGAGAGTACTACTAGGATAAGTGACCACTTGGGAAGTCCTCGTGTTGCATTCCCTTTTCCATTATTATTTTTGCTGCACGCGAGAAACATGACGCACATGCACGATAAATATTGAACGCACGTGCGGGGTAAATATTAGACGCGGTTTCCGATTTCTAACGTTTGCGGTGAGTTGCAGCTTGCGATTCGATATTGACGCGTGTTGGGGAGGCGTTATGGTGGGAGAGGGAACGCTTTCTAAAAGCATTTGACGGCGTGTGAAAACTCGTGGCAACGTGGCAACGGAGAGGGAGGGGTAAAAACCGTGGTAAACGTGGGAACGGTTGTCGAGGTGGAGAGAAAGTAGTATGGTGAAGTATCCAGCGGTGGCAAGGAATGTACGGTAGAGTTTGTAGTGGAGCTAGGAGGGGCGAGCATAAGGGACGAAGGGATGAGAAACATGTCGGATGGGATCATACTAGCACTAAAGCACAGGATCCCATTAGAACTCCGAAGCAAAGCGTGCTTGGGCAAGAGTAGTACTAGGATGGGTGACCTCTTGGGAAGTCCTCGTGTTGCATTCCCTTTTTCATTATTATTTTTGCTGCACGCCAGAAATATGACGCACGTGCAAGATAAATATTGAATGCACGTGCGGGGTAAATATTAAACGTGGTTTCCTATTTCTGACGTTTGCAGTGAGTTGCAGCTTGCGGTTCGATATTGACGCGTGTACGAGCGGCGTTATGGTGGGAGAGGCACCGCTTTCTAAAAGCGTTCGACGGCGTGTGAAAACTCGTGGCAGCATGGCGACGGAGAGGGAGGAGTTAAAACCATGGTAAACGTGGGAACGGTTGTCGAGGTGGAGAAAAAGTAGTATGGTGAAGTATCCAGCGCTGACAAGGAATGTACGGTAGAGTTTGTAGTGGAGCTGGGAGGGGCGTGCATAAGGGACGAAGGGATAAGTAACATCTCGGATGCGATCATACTAGCACTAAATGTCGGGACCCCGATTCTAAGTCATATGATTCCATACTGTAACAAGCCACATCACTTTGCGGCCTCACGCATGGTACTCCACGGCTGCCACCTTACCTTGGCCGGGACCGTTTGCGTCTTTTGGCTCACGTATGTGAACATGTCGCTGGCAATCACACAACAAAGAACCCGGGCCGACATGACTAGTCATAGAACCCAAGTGGCACATCCGTACGGAAACAGGCATACATAACCCAGCAATGCAGGTGTCGATCTCAAGCGTGTGTAGACGAGTCATAGCAAGCTACAAGGACTCCATTACGTTGAGAGACACGAATGTCATCACTGCACGTAGACGAGTCGTAGCAAGCTACGGGGACTCCATTACACTACGAGACATTTCCCCGAAGGGACAGACACAACAACAAAGAAGGATACATGCCGGTCAATCAATGTGTCCGGAGCAGTAGCAAGCTACCATGGCTCGATGGAAGCACAAAGAGGCAGTTTCCCGTAAAGAGTACTACTAAAGGGACACGACTAGGTCTCGGATCCCATACATACCGTTGCACGTCACACGTACGCATGACATGCCCGATATGCATCGATACAACTATGGCATCACAACATAACCATACAACAACATGACTTTTATTTAAGAGGCTCAGACGAGCCTTGCATAATATGTTCTTATAGATAGGGGACACATGACCCGGCACTCAAGTCATACAAACATAGTCATACAAGCTAGTGGAAACTTAAGCTGTCTGAGTACAGACGGTAAAATATAAAAAGAGGCACACGGCCTGACTATCTACAGCCCACCACACGGGCAAGATCGTAGCTGGGACACCAGCTATTCGGCATCGTCAACGTCTAGATAGAACCCACCTGATGGGTCCTGGTTCTCTTCTGCAACATTAATTAAGCAAGGATGAGTACAATCATACTCCGCAAGTCTTTAAAACAGACCTAGTCTATTTATGCTCATGTATCAACAAGGGGGTGGTGGAGTTTATGCAGAATGCCAGCTTTGACTCATGGCTAACCTACACTACTCAATTTTAACTCCTTGTTACAATTTTAGTTATCGCACAAGAGTCCACTACCTCCATCACAATAGACTACCATGGATTCACCTTCCCCTTCCGGAAGAGTGCCATCCACGGTACTCACACTTGTCTTGAGATTTTTAGAAGTCTCCATTTGATTATCTATGAACAGCATAAGTTCTCCAAGTAGTCCATATCCGAGGACGCGGCTATTCGAATAGTTTCATAACCCTACAGGGGTGTACTCCTTCACACACGCTCTCGCCACTTATCGCTGTGTGCTTATAAAACCATGCACCTCGGCAAACTTCAAGCGGATGCCCAGCGAGGGAGTCGGCCACGACCGTCAATCACATAAGACCTCTAGTCGAGGCTACCGCCTATTTGGGACTGACCCGCACGGAAGTCCGGCCGAAGTTTCCGCTACGGTCCCAAGCGATGTGCGCAGGGTTCCCAAGCCCACCATTCGGGTGACCCTTGGTACACTGTGCCACTGCCTACCGCGTCGTAACCCACCCCAAGGGTCAGCGCTACGCACGGCCTCCAGCATGCTATAAACACCAGAAACTACTTGCAATACCTGGACCAAAGACTAAGCGACTGATAAGTCGAGAGGGGTCGAGTTACCGCAACCCGATGCGTGGTAGTAACTAGTCTTGGATCACAAACACGAAACCCAGTTCCTAAGAACGGTCCCAATGAGACAACCCACTATGTACTCCTACATAGCCTCTAATCGCTACCTTTACCAAATCATATTCATTATATGCTCATCACATCGGACAACACCGTTTCACTCAGTTCATCACCCAGATGAAATAGACCTGACATACTCTAAGCTTAGCAAACATAGCAGGCAAGGTAAGCTAAGCACATCATGGCACAAGCATCTACCAGGTATGCTAGGTTGCAAGGTTTAGCTATTTACTGTGACAAGATCAGGTCATGCATAAGAATGGGATCATCTACCGTGTATGACTGACATATGATCGTTTGTCCTAATGCAATAAATGAGATCTGGAGCGAGGGAATGGGATGTTATCGGAATGATCAATGGGGTTGCTTGCCTTGCTGGGTTGCGGAAGAGTTCTCTCCTTCGTCAGGGTACGGAGTAGTATCCTCCGGATTAGGGCCTGCCGCAACGTAGATGAAACATTCAATACAAGCAGATGCAACAATATGATGCATGATCATGGCATGATAGTATGCATGGATGAGGTAATGTAACTAGTGATCATGTCAATTTGAAATGCATTTGAATATAGGTTCAAAGTTCTTCTCATTTCAAATTCTATATATTGACTTAATGCTAAAATGTCCATGTTCACCTATTTAGGTTTCTCTAACATGCATGATAATAGCACCATTGGATTCATTGGATTTTTCTGATAAATTTTCATATATAAATTATTTTCATCTGAGTTACAGATTAACCTATATGATTTTTCAAAGTTTTAAATAATTTCTGGAATTATTTTTAAATAGGAAATTGACTTATTGCATCAGCATGATGTCATGATGACATCAGCTGGTCAGCTGACCCGGCCCAGAGTCAAACCTGACATGTGGGGTCCACATGTCATTGACTCATTTACTTAACTATTAAAATTAACACTGATCCTAACTAATTATCAGGCCTGGGCCCACATGTCATTGTCTAATTAACTTAATTAATTAATAATTAACTTTTTACTAATCAGAGGTTAACCAGAGGATGGCCCCACCTGCCAGGGGTCAACCCCCGTGGTCAACCGACCAGGGTCACCGGCGTTGAGCCGCCGGCGACTCCAGGAATGGCGGAGGGGCTCGAAAGTCCTCCTCCGGCGACCAAAACCACGGCGGATGGGCTCAAACTGCTGCCCATGCACGCGCACGTCCATCTGGGCACGGCCCCGAGGCTGGGGAGGCCTGGAACGTCGTCGGCGACGACCTTGGCGGACGACGGCGCTCGGGCTCCGATGGAACCACGGCTACAGACCACAACAGCACACGCTCTAAGCACCTACGGCTCCTACAGGACTCTACGAACTCGATGACATCCTCAGAATGACCTACTGGTCACCGGAGTTGTCATCGGCGACGAGAATGGCGGCGACCGGAGCTCGGTCTCGAGCCAGAGCTTAGCTACGGGCCTCGAAATCGAACAGAAACAGAGGGGAAATGCTCAGGGGCTCACTGCGGGTGCTGAGGCGATGAACTAGAGCTCGGGGACAACTTGATGGTGAGGAATCGACGACGGCGACCTTCTGACCCGAGGAGGAAGAAGAGGTCAGGGTTCCCTCGATGGAGCTCCGGGCGGCGATTCCTTCGGCGAGGAGGACCAGGGGGTCGAGGCGGAGCTCCTGCCTCCTCTAAAGCACGGGGAATGGACGGAGGTGAGGAAACGGCGGCGAACTATGGGGCGGCCATGGCGAAGCAGAGAGGAGAAGAGGAGAGAGCAGGGGAACGGAGGGAGAGAGCGGCGGGGAGGCGCATCGATGCTTATCCCCGGCGTTGCGTTGGCGAGGGAGGGGCTAGGTAGGCAGGTGGCGTGGCGCCACCGGCATGAGCGCGCGGCGACCACGCGCCGTGCCGACTGGACCCCAGGAGGACGAAGACCCTCCTCGGCCAGATGGGCCACCAGGTAACTCCCTCTCTCTCTTTTATTTTTCCTTTATTTCTGTTTTCTGATTTCCTTTGACATTTGTTTATTTCTTGCAGGTCCAAAATACCCCTTCAAATAATTCTAAAAACTTTTATAATTCAAGTTTGAATATTTCTAACTTGTATCAAAAGTTTCAGATTATTTTCAAAGCAGTGATAATAATAATATTTTTATTTGTCATTTTGAGAGACTTAATTCAATAATTTAAAATATTTCAAATGTTCAAATAATTGAAATGGTCCCTGGTATATCCATGCCCTTAATCATCAGACATAGGGAACATTTTTGATGGGCATTTTGGATTTGTTGAAATTTCATTTGTTTGGAATTCCTTTAATTCATAAAATGCTTAGGGTTTCTTTCTTTCTCCCCATTTCATATTAATGCAATGATGATGATGATGATGCAAACACAATGCTAGCCTATACACTTGCTAGGGTTGTGACACTAAAGCACTGGATCCCATGAGAACTCCGAAGTTAAGCGTGCTTGGGCAAGACTAGTACTAGGATGGGTGACCTCTTGGGAAGTTCTCGTGTTGCATTCCCTTTTTCATTATTATTTTTGCTGCACGCGAGTAACATGACGCACGTGCGCGATAAATATTGAACGCACGTGCGCGATAAATATTGAACGCACGTGTGGGGTAAATATTAAACGCGGTTTCCTATTTCTGACGATGGCGGTGAGTTGCAACTTGCGGTTCGATATTGACGCGTGTAGGGGCGGCGTTATGGTGGGAGAGGAACCTCTTTCTAAAAGCGTTCAACGGCGTGTGAAAACTCGTGGCAACGTGGCGACGGAGAGGGAGGAGTGAAAACCGTGGTAATCGTGGGAACGGTTGTTGAGGTGGAGAGAAAGTAGTATGGTGAAGTACCCAGCGGTGGCAAGGAATGTACGGTAGAGTTTGTAGTGGAGCTGGGAGGGGCAAGCTTAAGGGACGAAGGGGTAAGAAACATGTCGGATGCGATCATACCAGCACAAAAGCACCGGATCCCATCAACACTCCGAAGTTAAGTGTGCTTGGGCGACAGTTGTACTAGGATGGGTGACCTCCTGGGAAGTCCTCATGTTGCATTCCCTTTTTCATTATTATTTTTGCTGCACGCGAGAAACATGACGCACGTGCAAGGTAAATATTGAACGAACGTGCATGGTAAATATTAAATGCGGTTTCTTATTGATGACGTTCGCGGTGAGTTGCAGCTTGCAGATAGATATTGACTCGTGTAGGGGCGGCGTTATGGTGGGAGAGGCACCGCTTTCTGAAAGCGTTCGACGGCATGTGAAAACTCGTGGCAACGTGGTGACGGAGAGGGAGGGTTGAAAACCATGGAAACCGTGGGAACGGTTGTTGAGGTGGAGAAAAACTAGTATGGTGAAGTATCCAGCGGCGGCGAGGAATGTACGGTAGAGTTTGTGGTGGAGCTGGGAGGGGCGAGCATAAGGGGCGAACGGATAAGAAATATGTTGGATGCGATCATACCAGCACTAAAGCACCGGATCCCATCAGAACTCTCACGTGGGAACGATTGTTGAGGTGGAGAGAAAGTAGTATGGTGAAGTACCCAGCGGTGGCAAGGAATGTACGGTAGAGTTTGTAGTGGAGCTGGGAGGGGCGATCATAAGGGACGAAGGGATAAGAAACATGTCGGATGCGATCATACCAGCACTAAAGCACCGGATCCCATCAACACTGCGAAGTTAAGCCTGCTTGGGCGACAATTGTACTAGGATGGTTGACCTCCTTGGAAGTCCTCGTGTTGCATTCCCTTTTTCATTATTATTTTGGCTGCACGCGAGAAACATGACGCACGTGCGCGGTAAATATTGAACGCACCTGTGAGGAAAATATTAAACGCGGTTTCTTATTTCTGACGTTTGCGGTGAGTTGCAGCTTGCGGATCGATATTGACGTGTGTAGGGGCGGCGTTATGGTGGGAGAGGCACCTCTTTCTGAAAGCGTTCAACGGCGTGTGAAAAGTCGTGGCAACATGTCGACGGAGAGGGAGGGGTGAAAACCGTGGTATACGTGGGAACGGTTGTTGAGGTGGAGAGAAAGTAGTATGGTGAAGAATCCTGCGGTGGCAAGGAATGTACGTTAGAGTTTATAGTGGAGCTGGGAGGGGTGTGCATAAGGGACGAAGGATAAGAAACATGTCGGATGCGATCATACTAGCACTAAAGCATTGGATCCCATCAGAAGTCTGAAGTTAAGCTTGCTTGGGCGAGAGTAGTACTAGGATGGGTGACCTCTTGGAAAATCCTTGTGTTGCATTCCCTTTTTCATTATTATTTTTGCTGCAAGCGAGAAACATGATGCACGAGCGCGATAAATATTGAACGCATGTGCGGGGCAAATATTAAACGCGGTTTCCTATCTCTAACGTTTGCGGTGAGTTGCAGCTTGCGGTTCGATATTGAGATGTGTAGGGGCGGCGTTATGTGGGAGAGGCACCGCTTTCTGAAAGCATTCGACGGCGTCTGAAGACTCGTGGCAACGTAGCGATAGAGAGGGAGGGGTGAAAACCTTGGTAAACGTGGGAACGGTTGTTGAGGTGGAGAAAAAGTAGTATGGTGAAGTATCCAGCGGTGACAAGGAATGTATGGTAGAGTTTGTAGTGGAGCTGGGATGGTTGAGCATAAGGGGCGAAGGGATAAGAAATATATTGGATGCAATCATACCAGCACTAAAGCACCGGATCCCATCAGAACTCTGAAGTTAAGCTTGCTTGGGTGAGAGTAGTACTAGGATGGGTGGCCTCTTGGTAAGTCCTCGTGTTGCATTCCCTTTTTCATTATTATTTTTGCTACACGCGAGAAACATGATGCATGTGCGCGGTAAATATTGAACGCACGTGCGGGGTAAATATTAAACGCGGTTTCTTATTTCTGACGTTTGCGGTGAGTTGCAGCTTGCGTATCGATATTGACGTGTGTAGGGGAAGCGTTATGGTGGGAGAGGCAACGCTTTCTGAAAGCGTTCGACGGCGTGTGAAAACTTGTGGCAACGTGGCGACACAGAGGGAGGGGTGAAAACCGTGGTAAACGTGGGAACGGTTGTTGTGGTGGAGAGAAAGTAGTATGGTGAAGTATCCTGCGGTGGCAAGGAATGTACGTTAGAGTTTGTAGTGGAGCTGAGAGGGGCGAGCATAAGGGACGAAGAGATAAGAAACATGTCGGATGTGATCATATTAGCACTAAAGCCTTGGATCCCATCAAAACTCCGAAGTTAAGTGTGCTTGGGCAAGAGTAGTACTAGGATGGGTAAACTATTGGGAAGTCCTCGTGTTGCATTCCCTTTTTGATTATTATTTTTGCTGCACGGGAGAAACATGACGCACGTGCGCGATAAATATTGAACGCACGTGCGGGGTAAATATTAAACGTGGTTTCCTATTTCTAACGTTTGCGGTGAGTTGCATTCCCTTTTTGATTATTATTTTTTCTGCACGGGAGAAACATGACGCACGTGCGCGATAAATATTGAATGCACATGCGGGGTAAATATTAAACGCGGTTTCCTATTTCTGACGTTTGCGGTGAGTTGCAGCTTGCGGTTCGATATTGACGCGTGTAGGGGCGGCGTTATGGTGAGAGGCACCGCTTTCTAAAAGCGTTCGACGGCGTGTGAAAACTCATGGCAACGTGGCGACGGAGAGGAAGGGGTGAAAACCGTGGTAAACGTTGAAACCGTTGTTGAGGTGATAAAAAAGTAGTATGGTGAAGTGTCCAGCGGTGACACGGAATGTACGGCAGAGTTTGTAGTGGAGCTGGGATGGTTGAGCATAAGGGGCGAAGGGATAAGAAATATATTGGATGCAATCATACCAGCACTAAAGCACCAGATCCCATCAGAACTCTGAAGTTAAGCTTGCTTGGGTGATTGTAGTACTAGGATGGGTGGCTTCTTGGGAAGTCCTCGTGTTGCATTCCCTTTTTCATTATTATTTTTGCTGCACGCGAGAAACATGATGCACGTGCGCGGTAAATATTGAACGCACGTGCGGGGTAAACATTAAACGCGGTTTCTTATTTCTGACGTTTGTGGTGAGTTGCAGCTTGCGGATCGATATTGACACGTGTAGGGGAAGCGTTACGGTGGGAGAGGCAACGCTTTCTGAAAGCGTTCGACGGCGTGTGAAAACTTGTGGCAACGTGGCGACACAGAGGGAGGGGTGAAAACCGTGGTAAACGTGGGCACGATTGTTGTGGTGGAGAGAAAGTAGTATAGTGAAGTATCCTGCGGTGGCAAGGAATGTACGTTAGAGTTTGAAGTGGAGTTGGGAGGGGCGAGCATAAGCGACGAAGAGATAAGAAACATGTCGGATGTGATCATACGAGCACTAAAGCCTTGGATCCCATCAAAACTCCAAAGTTAAGCGTGCTTGGGCAAGAGCAGTACTAGGATGGGTTACCTCTTGGGAAGTCCTCGTGTTGCATTCCCTTTTAGATTATAATTTTTGCTGCACGGGAGAAACATGACGCACGTGCGCGATAAATATTGAACGCACGTGCGGGGTAAATATTAAACGCGGTTTCATATTTCTGACGTTTGCGGTGAGTTGCACCTTGCGGTTCGATATTGTCGCGTGTAGGGGCGGCGTTATGGTGAGAGGCACCGCTTTCTAAAAGCGTTCGACGGCGTGTGAAAACTCATGGCAACGTGGCGATGGAGAGGAAGGGGTGAAAACCGTGGTAAACGTTGAAACCGTTGTTGAGGTGATGAAAAAGTAGTATGGTGAAGTGTCCAGCGGTGACAAGGAATGTACGGTAGAGTTTGTAGTGGAGCTGGGAGGGGCGAGCATAAGGGACGAAGGGATAAGAAACATGTCGGATGCGACCATACCAGCACTAAAGCACCGGATTCCATCAGAACTCCGAAGTTAAGCATGCTTGGGCGAGAGTAGTACTAGGATGGGTGACCTAGTTGGAAGTACTCATGTTGCATTCCCCTTTTCATTATTATTTTCGCTGCACGCGGTAAACATTGAACGCACGTGCGGTGTAAATATTAAACACAATTTCTTATTTCTGACGTTTGCAGTGAGTTGCAGCTTGCGGCTCGATATTGATGCGTGTAGGGTCGGCGTTATGGTGGGAGCGGCACCGCTTTCTGAAAGCGTTCGACGGCGTGTGAAAACTCATGGCAACGTGGCGATGGGGAGGGAGGGGTGAATATCGTGGTAAACATGGGAACGGTTGTTGAGGTGGAGAGAAAGTAGTATGGTGAAGTATCCAGCGGCGGCAAGGAATGTACGGTAGAGTTTGTAGTGGAGCTGGGATGGGCGAGCATAAGGGACGAAGGGATAAGAAACATGTCGGATGTGATCATACTAGCACTAAAGCACCGGATTCCATCAGAACTCCGAAGTTAAGCGTGCTTGGGAGAGAGTAGTACTAGAATGGGTGACCTACTTGGAAGTATTCATGTTGCATTCCCCTTTTCATTATTAATTTTGCTGCACACGGTAAATATTGAACGCACGTGCGGTGTAAATATTAAACGCTATTTCTTATTTCTGACGTTTGCGGTGAGTTGCAGCTTGCGGATCGATTTTGACGCGTGTAGAGTCGGCGTTATGGTGGGAGCGGCACCGCTTTCTGAAAGCGGTCGACGGCATTTGAAAACTCGTGGCAACGTGGCGACGGAGCAGGAGGGGTGAAAATCGTGGTAAACATGGGAACGATTGTTCAGGTGGATAGAAAGTAGTATGGTGAAGTATCCAACGGTGGCATGGAATGTACGGTAGAGTTTGTAGTGGATCTAGGAGGGGCGCGCATAAGGGACGAAGGGATAAGAAACAAGCCGGATGCGATCATACCAGCACTAAAGCACCGGATCCCATCAGAACTCCGAAGTTAAGCGTGCTTGGGCGAGAGTAGTACTAGGATGGGAAGTCCTCGTGTTGCATTCCCTTTTTCATTATTATTTTTGTTGCACGCGAGAAACATGACGCACGTGCGCGGTTAATATTGAACGCACGTGCGGGGTAAATATTAAACGTGATTTCTTGTTTCTGACGTTTGCGGTGAGTTGCAGCTTGCAGACCGATATTGACGCGTGTATGGGCGCGTTATGATGGGAGAGGCACCGCTTTCTGAAAGCGTCTGACGACGTGTGAAAACTCGTGGCGACGGAGAGGGAGGGGTGAAAGCCGTGGTGAACGTGGGACGGTTGTTGAGGTGGAGAGAAAGTAGTATGGTGAAGTATCCAGCGGTGGCAAGGAATGTCGGTAGAGTTTGTAGTGGAGCTGGGACGAATGAGCATCAGGGACGAAGGGATAATATACATGTCGGATGTGATCATACGAGCACTAATGTACCGGTTGCTATCAGAACTCCGAAGTTAAGCGTGCTTGGGCGAGAGTAGTACTAGGATGGGTTACGTGCTGGGAAGTCCTTGTTGTTGCATTCCCTTTTTCATTATTATTTTTGCTGCACACGATAAACAAGACGCACGTGCACGGTAAATATTGAACGCACGTGCGCGGTAAATATTGAACGCGGTTTCTTATTTTTGACATTTGCGGTGAGTTGTAGCTTGCGGATCGATATTGATGCGTGTAGGAGCGACGTTATGGTGGCAGAGGCACAACTTTCTGAAAGCATTCGATGGCGGGGTAAAACTCATGGCAACGTGCTGACGGAGAGGGAGGGGTGAAAAACGTGGTAATCGTGGGATTGGTTGTTGAGGTGGAGAGAAAGTAGTATGGTGAAGTATCCAGCGGTGACAAGGAATGTACGTGAGAGTTTGTAGTGGAGCTGGGAGGGGCGAGCATAAGGGACAAAGGCATAAGAAACATGTCGGATGCGATCATACTAGCAATAAAGCACCGGATCCCATCAGAACTCCGAAGTAATGCGTGCTTGGGCGACAGTAGTACTAGGATGGGTGACCTCCTAGGAAGTCCTCGTGTTGCATTCCCTTTTTCATTATTATTTTTGCTGCACGCGAGAATCATGACGCACGTGCGCGGTAAATATTGAATGCACGTGCGGGGTAAATATTAAACGTGGTTTCTTATTTCTGAAGTTTGCGGTGAGTTGCAGCATCCGGATCGATATTGATGCGTGTAGGTGCGGCGTTATGGTGGGAGAGGCACTGCTTTCTGAAAGCGTTCGACGGCGTGTGAAAACTCATGGCAATGTGGCGACGGAGAGGGACTGGTGAAAACCGTGGTAAACGTGGGAACGGTTGTTGAGGTGGAGAGAAAGTAGCATGGTGAAGTATCTAGCGGTGGCAAAGAATGTACTATCGAGTTTGTAGTGGAGATGGGAGGGGTGAGCATAAGGGACGAAGGGATAAGAAACATGTCGGATCCGATCATACCAACACTAAAGCACCGGATCCCATCAGAACTCCGAAGTTAAGCGTTCTTGGGTGAGAGTAGTACTAGGACGGGTGACCTCCTAGGAAGTCCTCGTGTTGCATGCGCGGTAAATATTGAATGCACGTGCGGGGTAAATATTAAACGTGATTTCTTATTTCTGACGTTTGCGGTGAGGTGCATCCTGCAGATCGATATTGACGCCTGTAGGGGCGGCGTTATGGTGGGAGAGGCAACGCTTTGTGAAAACGTTCGACGGCGTGTGAAAACTCGCAACATGGCGACGGAGATGGAGGGGTGAAAACCGTGGTAAACATGGGAACGGTTGTTGAAGTGGAGAGAAAGTAGTATGGTGACGTATCCAGCGGTGGCAAGGAATGGACGGTAGAGTATATAGTGGAGCTGCGAAGGGCGAGCATAAGGGACGAAGGGATAAGAAACATGTTGGATGCGATCATACCAGAACTAAAACACCGGATCCCATCAAAACTCCAAAGTTAAGTGTGCTTGGGCGAGAGTAGTACTAGGATGGGTGACCTCCTGGGAAGTCCTCGTGTTGCATTCCTTTTTTCATTATTATTTTTGCTGCACGCGAGAAACATGACGCACGTGCGCGGTAAATATTGGACGCACGTGTGGGGTAAATATTCAACGCGGTTTCTTATTTCTGACGTTTGCGTTGAGTTGCAGCTTGCGGATTGATATTGACACGTGTAGGGGCGGCATTATGGTGGGAGAGGCATCGCTTTCTGAAAGTGTTCGACAGCGTGTGAAAACTCGTGGCAACGTGGCGACGGAAAGGGCGGGGTGAAAACCATGGTAAATGTGGGAACGGTTGTTGAGGTGGAGAGAAAGTAGCATGGTGAAGAATCCAGCTGTGGCAAGGAATGTACTATAGAGTTTGTAGTGGAGCTCGGAGGGGCGAGCATAAGGAACGAAGGGATAAGAAACATGTCGGATGCGATCATACCAGCACTAAAGCACCACCAGCACTAAAGCACCAGATCCCATTAGAACTCCGAAGTTAAGCGTGCTTACGCGAGAGTAGTACTAGGATGGGTGACCTCCTAGGAAGTCCTCGTGTTGCATTCCCTTTTTCATTATTAATTTTGTTGCACGCGAGAAACATTACACACGTGCGCGGTAAATATTGAACGCACGTGTGGGGTAAATATTTTACGTGATTTCTTATTCATGACGTTTGCAGTGAGTTGCAGCTTGCGGATCGATATTGACGCCTGTAGGGGCGGCGTTATGGTGGGAGAGGCACCGCTTTGTGAAAGCGTTCTACGGCGTGTGAAAACTCATGGCAACGTGGCGATGGGGAGGGAGGGGTGAAACCGTGGTAAACGTGGGAACGGTTGTTGAGGTGGAGAGAAAGTAGTATTGTGAAGTATCCAGTGGTGGCAAGGAATGTACGGTAGAGTTTGTAGTGGATCTGGGAGGGGCGAGCATAAGGGACGAAGGGATAAGAAACAAGTTTGATGCGATCATAGCAGCACTAATGCACCAAATCCCATTAGAACTTCGAAGTTAAGCGTCCTTGGGCAAGAGTAGTATTAGGATGGGTGACCTCCTGGGAAGTCCTTGTGTTGCATTCCCCTTTTCAGTATTATTTTTGCTGCACGCGAGAAACATGACGCACGTGCGCGGTAAATATTGAATGCACGTGCGGAGTAAATATGAAACACGGTTTCTTATTTCTGACGTTTGCGGTGAGTTGTAGCTTGCGGATCGATATTGACGCGTGTAGGGTCAGCGTTATGGTGGGAGCGGCACTGCTTTATGAAAGCGTTCGACGGCGTGTGAAAACTCATGGCAACGTGGCGACGGAGCAGGAGGGGTTAAAATCGTGGTAAATGTGGGAACGGTTGTTGAGGAGGAGAGAAAGTAGTATGGTTAAGTATCCAGCGGTGGCAAGGAATATACGGTAGAGTTTGTAGTGGAGCTGGGAGGGGCGAGCATAGGGAACGAAGGGATAAGAAACATGTCGGATGCGATCATACCAGCACTAAAGCACCGGATCCCATTAGAACTCCGAAGTTAAGCGTGCTTACGCGAGAGTAGTACTAGGATGGGTGACCTCCTAGGAAGTCCTCGTGTTGCATTCCCTTTTTCATTATTAATTTTGTTGCACGCGAGAAACATTACACACGTGCGCGGTAAATATTGAACGCACGTGTGGGGTAAATATTTAACGTGATTTCTTATTCATGACGTTTGTAGTGAGTTGCAGCTTGCGGATCGATATTGACGCCTATAGGGGCGGCGTTATGGTGGGAGAGGCACCGCTTTGTGAAAGCGTTTTACGGCGTGTAAAAACTCATGGCAACGTGGCGATGGGGAGGGAGGGGTGAAAACCGTGGTAAACGTGGGAACGGTTGTTGAGGTGGAGAGAAAGTAGTATGGTGAAGTATCCAGTGGTGGCAAGGAATGTACGGTAGAGTTTATAGTGGAGCTGGGAGGGGCGAGCATAAGGGACGAAGGGATAAGAAACATGTTTGACGCGATCATAGCAGCACTAAAGCACCAAATCCCATCAGAACTCCGAAGTTAAGCGTGCTTGGGCAAGAATAGTATTAGGATGGGTGACCTCTTGGGAAGTCCTCGTGTTGCATTCCCCTTTTCAGTATTATTTTTGCTGCACGCGAGCAACATGACGCACGTGCGCGGTAAATATTGAATGCACGTGCGGGGTAAATATGAAACACGGTTTCTTATTTCTGACGTTTGCGGTGAGTTGCAGCTTGCGGATCGATATTGACGCGTGTAGGGTCAGCGTTATGGTGGGAGCGGCACTGCTTTGTGAAAGCGTTCGACGGCGTCTGAAAACTCGTGGCAACGTGGCGACGGAGCAGGAGGGGCTAAAATCGTGGTAAATATGGGAACGGTTGTTGAGGTGGAGAGAAAGTAGTATGGTGAAGTATCCAGCGGTGGCAAGGAATATACGGTAGAGTTTGTAGTGGAGCTGGGAGGGGCGAGCATAAGGAACGAAGGGATAAGAAACATATCGGATGCAATCATACCAGCACTAAAGCACCGGATCCCGTTAGAACTCCGAAGTTAAGCGTGCTTACGCGAGAGTAGTACTAGGATGGGTTACCTCCTAGGAAGTCCTCGTGTTGCATGCGCGGTAAATATTGAATGCACGAGCTGGGTAAATATTAAACGCGATTTCTTATTTCTGACGTTTGCGGTGAGGTGCGTCTTGCGGATCGATATTGACGCTTGTAGGGGCGGCGTTATGGTGGGAGAGGCAATGCTTTGTGAAAACGTTTGACGGCGTGTGAAAACTCATGGCAACATGGCGACGGAGAGGGAGGGGTGAAAACCGTGGTAAACGTGGGAACGGTTGTTGAGGTGGAGAGAAAGTAGTATGGTGAAGTATCCAGCGGTGGCAAGGAATGGATGGTAGAGTATATAGTGGAGCTGGGAGGGGCGAGCATAAGGGACGAAGGGATAAGAAACATGTTGGATGTGATCATACCAACACTAAAACACCGGATCCCATCAATACTCCAAAGTTAAGCGTGCTTTGGCGAGAGTAGTACTAGGATGGGTGACCTCCTGGGAAGTGCTCGTGTTGCATTCCTTTTTTCATTATTATTTTTGCTGCACGCGAGAAACATCACGCACGTGCGCGGTAAATATTGGACGCACGTGTGGGGTAAATATTAAACGTGATTTCTTATTTCTGACGTTTGCGGTGAGTTGTAGCTTGGCGGATCGATATTGACACGTGTAGGGGCGGCGTTATGGTGGGAGAGGCACCGCTTTCTGAAAGCGTTCGACGGCGTGTGAAAACTTATGGCAACGTGGCGACGGAGAGGGAGGGGTGAAAACCGCGGAAAACATGGGAACGCTTGTTGAGGTGGACAGAAAGTAGCATGGTGAAGTATCCAGCGGTGGCAAGGAATGTACTATAGAGTTTGTAGTGGAGCTGGGAGGGGCGAGCATAAGGAACGAAGGGATAAGAAACATGTCGGATGCGATCATACCAGCACTAAAGCACCGGATCTCATTAGAACTCCGAAGTTAAGCGTGCTTACGCGAGAGTAGTAGTAGGATGGGTGACCCCCTAGGAAGTCCTCGTGTTGCATTCCCTTTTTCATTATTAATTCTCTTGCACGCGAGAAACATGAGGCACATGCGCGGTAAATATTGAACGCATGTGCGGGGTAAATATTAAACGTGATTTCTTATTTCTGACGTTTGTGGTGAGTTGCAGCTTGCGGATCGATATTGACGCTTGTAGGGGCGGCGTTATGGTGGGAGAGGCACCGCTTTGTGAAAGCGTTCGACGGCATGTGAAAACTCATGGCAACGTGGCGATGGGGAGGGAGTGGTGAAAACCGTGGTAAACGTGGGAACGGTTGTTGAGGTGGAGAGAAAGTAGTATGGTGAAGTATCCAGCGGTGGCAAGGAATGTACGGTAGAGTTTGTAGTGGAGCTGGGAGGGGCGAGCATAAGGGACGAAGGGATAAGAAACATGTTCGATGCGATCATAGCAGCACTAAAGCACCATATCCCATCAGAACTCCAAAGTTAAGCGTGCTTGGGCGAGAGTAGCATTAGGATGGCTGACCTCCTGGGAAGTCCTCGTGTTGCATTCCCCTTTCCCTTATTATTTTTGCTGCACGCGAGAAACATGACTCACGTGCGCGGTAAATATTGAACGCACGTGCGGGGTAAATATGAAACACGGTTTCTTATTTCTGACGTTTGCGGTGAGTTGCAGCTTGCGGATCGATATTGACGTGTGTAGGGTCATCGTTATGGTGGGAGCAGCACTGCTTTCTGAAAGCGTTCGACGGCGTGTGAAAACTCGTGGCAACGTGGCGACGGAGCAGGAGGGGTGAAAATCGTGGTAAATGTGGGAACGGTTGTTGAGGTGGAGAGAAAGTAGTATGGTGAAGTATCCAGCGGTGGTAAGGAATATACGGTAGAGTTTGTAGTGGAGCTGGGAGGGGCGAGCATAAGGGACGAAGGGATAAGAAACATATCGTATGCGACCATACCAACACTAAAGCACCGGATCCCATCAGAACTCCAAAGTTAAGCGTGCTTGGGTGAGAGTAGTACTAGGATGGGTGATGTCGTGGCTTTGTCACGGCAGATGTCCGGGTGAACGGACTTTGGTTCGGGGCGAAGACGCAACTATGTGACGGCTTGAGGGGTTGATCGGAATCAAGAGACGCGGAATTTACCCAGGTTCGGCCCCTCCGATGGAGGTAAAAGCCTACATCCTGCTTGTCTAGTATTAATGATGATGAAGATCTCTTGGTTACAAGGGTATTGTCTTGCTACCTTTAATCACGAGAGCCTCTAAACTGTCTAAACTTGTGGACTTGTGAACTTGTCCCTCTAGGGGTGCTCTACCCCTCCTTATATAAGTGGAGAGGGTAGGTTTACAAATAAAGTCCTACTAGGAGTAGGATTAGGACTAGTGTCTTTAGAATCCTATCCCAGGTCTTGTTTCTCTTGTAAGGAAATCCTTTCTCCTGTAGGCCTTCCCTTGTGAGCCGCCCGGCACCGGCTCACACTCCGGGTCTTGGGCCAGGTCGTCCTGCGGCCCGCCAGCCGGATCACCAATAAAATGTCATGTCTTTACCGGGTCTCCTGTGAGTCGCCAGGCAGGTCATACCGCGGGATATATCCCCGACATTAGCCCCCAGGTTAGCTTGAATTTATTCATGCTAAGCTCCTAAAATGAGAATAGTAAATATGTTAAGTGGCAAGCTTCCTTCTTTGGCCGGCTTATAAAGTGGCTCTTTAGAAATCCGGGTCTCTTCTTCATATGAATGAGCCGTCTTGAAAATCGTCTTGCTTGTTAGTGTCCTTTGAAAAATATTGAGAATAGAACACACATATGCCATTGAGTCGGCTTCCAATACTCTTGGCGGGTCATCTCCGTCGGGCCATAATCATTGATGATGCCGGGTCATTTATCGTTGGTGATGCCGGGTCAAATAACTAGAATCCATCCAACTTGATAAACATAGTGGGATGAAAATCCATCTGATGTAAAACTGGACATCCATTGTTATGAACCAGAGCGGCTTATATAAACTCTGGCGGGTTATGATCTTTTGATGACACCAGGTCATGAATGTTTGGTGATGCCGGGCCTAACAACTGAACTCCATAATTAACATCTTGAGAATTTCTCCTCAATTTTTTTGATATGTCTATATTACCTGTAGCCCCCAAGCTCCGAGATTATCCATGATAACTTGGCGCTTTGCAATAATATACTGGACTGTGTAGCCCCCAAGTACCAGGTTGTCTTGCTTGCAGCAGCCTGGGACTTGTGACTGTCTTATATCTTATAAAGCTTCAACGGGTGTAGCCCCCAAGGTCCGGCTCATCAGAATGTGATGCGCCGTGTCTTCAATTTGTACCATATAATCTGTTTGAACAGCTGACTACTATAGCCCCCCAAGTGCCGGGTGAGTAAGAATTACTGGAATGGGACTTGCAATTGCCTTATACTTTATGAAGCTTCGGCGGGTGTAGCCCCCAAGGTTCGGGTCGCATGGCTGCGGCGACTTGGGACTTTAGAAATTTGATCTGAGCAGTATAGCCCCCAAGTGCCGGGTCAGTAAGAATTACTAGGCTGGGACTTAGAAAGATATGGAAAGGCTGGCTCATCTCCTTGAGATAATAGGGTCTTGTCGACAATGCAATGACTTGAAAACTGGCTTGCATTAGCCCCCAAGTGCCGTGGTGCATGCTTGCAGTGACATGGGACTTGCATATTTTAATATAAACTGGACTTAAATAGTGTAGCCCCCAAGTGCCGGGTTGTCTGCCTGCGGCGACCCGGGACTATTAAGAATAATATGACTCACCACAATTTGTTGAATGAATCCTTGACCGTGGTTGTAATATAACCTGGAATGAATATCCTGGAATAATTCCTTTGTCTTTGACATGAAATCCCTGCTCGTGGTTGCGGTGCAACCCAGCAAATATGTGTTGGAGAAATCCATGAGTGTTGTAGATTACTACAGAGCACAATTGAAGATATCCGAGAACCGGTCAATTAGATGACATGGTATTATATTTGATAGGGCGGCTCTTGAAAAATAATGATTTCTTCGAGCTGGTTTGAAAACCCCAATCATTTAGTACTGGTTATGATAAACCATGAAGATTCATCCAGGGTGGCTATTAAAGATCCATTTGCTCTTGTAGAGTATTTAATGGCGGCTCATCTTAAGAGATAAGACCTGCAAAAAGAAACAAGACATAATATATTCTCCATTGTTTTGAGGGCGGCTTGAAAAAGCACAACCCGGAGATGTTATATCTTTCATAACATTGCTCCTTCTTTCATAATCTTGCTCTGACCCGGCTTGATAAGCCGGCATGACATGTGAATATGATGCAATGTATGATGCAATATGTGATGTAATGCATATGATCTTGGTTTTTGTAACAGCTCATGTGCTGGTTCTACTGGGTTGACTCACCACTTAAAACTCCTTAGCAGTACAGGGTCTCTGTGGGGATTGGTCGTCAATTTCTTTGAACCAGCTCAGGGTCTCTAAGCGAGATTAACTGAAAGGAAGTGTGACATCCCAGGAGAGACACGACAGGGCATGAGTACCCTGATAGCCCAAAAACTGCCTCTCACGTGACATAAATCCGTCGTTTTAACCTTAAACAGTACAGGGTCCTCAAGGATTAACTGTCTAAGAGTACGAACGGGCCACATAGCAGAGAGTCGACGGTAGATGGGAGAGTTTATCCTTGCTTTCCGTAAGCCGGCCCTCTCGTGACAAGAGCTACCGTTTTAACCTTAACCAGTACAGGGTCTCTATGGAGATTGGTCGTCAATTTCTTTGAGCCGGCGTAGGGTCTCTAGGCGATATTGACTGGTAAGAGTTCGCCAGGTCACCTAGTAGCTTACAGGTAGGTTTAACCCTGTTTGGCTTAAGAGCCGATCAAGAGGGTGTGTAACCTACACCCGGTGGGTGGGAAGCCCCCAAGTGACCTTTGTTGATGAAATCAACTGTTTGGCTTAAGAGCCGACCGATAGGGTTTGATAAGCTACACCTGGTGGGTGGGAAGCCCCCTGGACGATTATATTGAGAGACTCAACTATTTGGCTTGAGAGCCGATCGATAGGGTTTGATAAGCTACACTCGGTGGGTGGGAAGCCCCCTAGACGATCATGTTGATGATATCAACTTGTGCACCATCTTGTAAGTCGCCATCTTGTAAGCCGCCATGTTTGCAAGACACGGCAGAAGCTCCAAGTGACCTTATGATGATCCAATAAATCCGAGCACCCATGTTTGAATGGCGCATCACGGCGGTTCATCCTCTTGGGAAACTTTTAATCTTCCGCCAATAATGTAATAGCCCCCAGGATTGAGTTTTCTCTTGCAAAGACCCGGAGTTCTCTTTGAAAAATGACCAAATGTGTCTCGCCATGTCTATAGCCCCCGAGTCTTAAGTTGACTCGGAGAGGCGGCTTGAGAATCTCCACCGAAAGTTGGGGTTGGCCGTGACGGGTTATAGATGATCCCGCATGATTTGTTTCAATAATTCGGTCGACGGTTCGTCTCAGCTGGTTGTTGAAGTGAACCAAACTATAAAGGCGGCGACTTTGTGCGACTGCCCGTTGGGTGGCTCATATAGGCGAGCACTGCACTAATATGTTGATGTAGATCAGACCATGGGCGGCGTCTTGCGCGCGTCCGTTGGGCGGTTCATATAGGTGAGCACTACATCGATATGTAAATATAGTTTGGACCGCAAGTCGGCAATTCAGAGCCGTCCGCTGGGCGGCTCGTACTGATGTATGGAGCCACTGGCGTGTTGATGTAGACGTAGAAACCAACCGCGGCGTTTGAAGATGACGCGGTGACAAGAGACGGCCACGGCATTGTATGCCGGCACGATGGCGAGAGACGACCACGGCATTGTAAGCCGCCGTGGTGGTGAGAGACGGCCACGGCGTTGTAAGCCGGCGCGGTGGCGAGAGACGACCACGACATTGTAAGCCGCCGTGGTGGTGAGAGACGGCCACGGCGTTGTAAGCCGGCGCGGTGACGAGAGACGGCCACAGCGTTGTAAGCCGGCGTGGTGGCGAGAGACGGCCACGGCGTTGTAAGCCGGCGCGGGTGGCGAGAGACGGCCACGGCGTTGTAAGCCGGCGCGGTTGCGAGAGACCGCCGCGGCATTGTAAGCCGGCGCGGGTGGCGAGAGACGGCCACGGTGTTGTAAGCCGGCGCGCCCGTAAGAGGCGGCCGCGGCGTTGTAAGCTGGCACGATCGCGAGAGATGGCCACGGCGTCATGAGCCGGGCGGACGGTGAGTCGCCCGCAGCATTGTAAGCCGGTGCGAGCGCGAGATACGGCCATGGCGTTGTAAGCCAGCGCGGTCGCGAGAGACGGCTACGGCTTCATGATCCAGGCGTATGGTGAGTCGCTTGCGGCATTGTAAGCCGGTGCGGTCGCGAGAGATGACCACGGTGTTGTTGGTGAAAACCATACCGCGGATGCGGCGGCTTGCTCATTTATTGTGCGGCTCATATTGACGGGTGAGCGCGCGCGATACCGGCGTGTTGATGTAAACTGAATCGCGAGGGCGGCGGCGCTGCGCGTGTCCATTGAGCAACGCGACACAAACGAATGCCAATATAGAATGGTGCTAGCGTGCGCTCCGTCTCCGTGGTATGACGCCACTTGAATAATTGTCCTGCGTACAAATACTGCAGGCCAAAATAATTGTTTTCATGAGAATAAAAATATACTGATAAATAAATAGGATGGACGCAGACACTGGTGAACACAGACACTGGTGCCAGATGATACTTGGACGTTTGAACCAAAAAAGACAACCCAAAGCAGTATTAGTAGGACTCATCAATTTTGATAGCAGATGAAGTAGTACTATTCTAGGTGGCCTTTCCTCTTATTCTGGGACGTAGGTGGCCCTTTAACCACATCGCAAGCTCCTCATCAGCGAGAGGCTCTTCACCTGGGCCTTCCGGGTGGTACGTGAGCAGGTTCTTGGCCGTAAAATATGAGTAGTAAAATATTCTTCCAAACACACATTAGCTCAAGATAAGTGCTCCTGCTAAGCCGTGCAATCCCAGTTTCGAAAGACAGATCATCAGCCGGGATAATAAGAACCCACGAGGGCCTCGGATCCACTTCATATTTATAACTGATGACGACGGAGCTCATGACAAGAGCGCTTGCTTCGGCCCTCGGGTCACACCGAATCAATGGCGGGAAACCAAATCGATGGAGTCCCCCGATCAATCGATCGCTCCTCAAGGTCGCGTAGAGGCGGGCCGAACCCCCTACGGTCGATATAGGCGGTGCGTCCCGAATAGGAACTCCGAAGAGAGGGTGGAGGCCGGAGCGCGGTGGAGGCGGAGCCGGCTCAATGGGGCCGTGACAGTGAAGGCGGAGCTCAGCGGGGCTGGCTAACATGGCATAGGCGTGCGCGGAGGCAGGCCACAATGGCTGAACAGAGCACTGGGGTCGGCGGTGAGGCGGAGCCGGGGCACGGCAAGCTCACGGTGGAGGCCTCGGTGGTGTGGTGCGGAGGCGGCTATGGTGTGGCGGCGGCTCACGGCACGATAGCGAGGCTAGCACCACGTCAGCAAACGCGGCGGCAGAGGCGAGCTGGTGAGATCAAGGTGATGAGGAAAGGTGGAACCGGCTCGCGGCAATGGCGACGACGCGGCAAGACCGAGCCGGGTCGGGCGCAGGGCGTTGAACGCGGCGGTGAGCCGGCGTGCGGTAGGGTGCGGCAGCATCGAGTCTGTCTGTGTTTCCTCTTTCTTTTGTGTTCTCCTTTCCGTTCTAAGTCTTTGCGAGCAAACCAAACGGGGCTTTGCCCATTGACCAAAAGCAAATCAGTACACCTCTAATACGTACTAGTGCGGGTACACTAAATTCCTTGAACTTGAGTAGTCTTCACGTCAGGAGAAAGTAACAGCAATAGTGGTTGAGCCGTCTTGAAGTCTAGGACGTGGACATGGAGTAGTTGAAACTCCTACGACACCAGCTGCACCATCGCACCGTAGATCTCCACTGAAATATGATTATTTTGGCGACAAGCATACGGCAGCCGCTTAAGGCAGAACACGTCGACTCGATTTACGTCGGTCTTGGCAACGATCACTCGGATTTGACGATGACGTGAAGTGCGCCTGCAGCAGCGGAAATCGATCTTCAGTCAAAATCGACTGATCGTCCAGACGCGCACTGCGGCGCACAATAACCCTAATTTCCTTCGTCCCAATCGAATTTAATATCTATACTTCCATAGTTCATCAGCGAGACTAATTTAACCCGGTTGACAGCAGGCTTCTTGAATCGTCTGGTGAGTCTTGATTGTGATTATAAATAAAAGGGATTGGAGCCCCGTCGAAGGTTGTCCCATGTCGGTTTAACCTGCGCAATTACTCTTTGCCATCTCTCCTTCATCCAATATATTACGAGATTCTCGATCTTTCAAGAGTTCCTTTCAAAAACACAACACCACCGCTCGCGGCCCCACGGTGAGCGGCAACTATCGTGGCTTTGCCATGGCAGATGTCCGGGTGAACGAACTTATGTTCGGAGCGAAGACGCAACTATGTGACGGCTTGAAGGGATCGATCGAAATCGACAGACGTAGAGTTTACCCAGGTTCGGCACCTCGGATGGAGGTAAAAGCCTACATCCTGCTTGTCTAGTATTGATGATGAGGAAGATCTCTCAGTTACAAGGGTATTGTCTTGCTACCTCTAATCACGAGATCCTCTAAACTGTCTAAACTTGTGGACTTGTGAACTTGCCCCTCTAGGGGTACTCTACCCCTCCTTATATAAGTGGAGAGGGTAGGTTTAGAAATAGAGTCCTACTAGGAGTAGGATTAGGACTAGTCTCTTTAGAATCCTATTTCGGGTCTTGTTTCTCTTGTAAGGAAATCCTTTCTCCTGTAGGCCTTCTCTTGTGAGCCGCCCGGCACCGGCTCACACTCCGGGTCTTGGGCCTGGTCGTCCTGCGGCCCACCAGCCGGATCACAAATAAAACGTCATGTCTTTACCTGGTCTCCTGTGAGTCGCCAGGCGGGCCATACCGCGGGGTATATCCCCGACAGGTGACCTCCTGGGAAGTCCTCATGTTGCATTCCCTTTTTCATTATTATTTTTCCTGCACGCGAGAAACATGACGCACGTGCGCGATAATATTGAACGCACGTGCGGGGTAAATAGTAAACGCGGTTTCTTATTTCTGACGTTTGTGATGAGTCGCAGCTTGCGAATCGATATTGACGCGTGTAGGCGCGGCGTTATGGTGGCAGAGGCACCGCTTTCTGGAAGGGTTCGACGGCGTGTCAAAACTCATGGCAACGTGGCGACGGAGAGGGAGGGGTGAAAACCGTGGTAAACGTGCGAATGGTTGTTGAGATGGAGATCAAGTAGTATGGTGAAGTATCCAGCGGTGGCAAGAAATGTACGGTAGAGTTTGTACTGGAGCTGGGAGGGGCGAGCATAAGGGACGAAGGGATAAGAAACATGTCGGATGCGATCATACCAGCACTAAAGCACCGGATCCCATCAGAACTCCGAATTTAAGCGTGCTTGGGCGAGAGTAGTACTAGGATGGGTGACCTACATGGAAGTCCTCGTGTTGCATTCCCTTTTTCATTATTATTTTTGCTGCACGGGAGAAACATGACACACGTGCGCGATAAATATTGAACGTACGTGCGGGGTAAATATTAAACGTGGTTTCTTATTTCTCACGTTTACAGTGAGTTGTAGCTTGCGGATCGATATTGATGCGTGTAGGGGCGGCGTTATGGTGGGAGAGGTACCGCTTTCTGAAAGCATTCGACGACGTGTGAAAACTCATGGCAACGTGGTGACGGAGAGGGAGGGGTGAAAACCGTGGTAAACGTGAGAATGGTTGTTCAGGTGGACAGAAAGTAGTATGGTGAAGTATCGAACGGTGGCAAGGAATGTAAGATAGAGTTTGTAGTGGAGCTAGGAGGGGCGAGCATAAGGGACGAAGGGATAAGAAACACCTCGGATGCGATCATACTAGCACTAAAGCACCGGATCCCATCAGAACTCCGAAGTTAAGCGTGCATGGGCAAGAGTAGTACTAGGATGCGTGACCTCCTAGGAAGTCCTCGTGTTGCATTCCCTTTTTCATTATTATTTTTGCTGCACGTGAGAAACATGACGCACGTGCGGGGTAAATATTAAACGCGGTTTCTTATTTCTGACATTTGCGGTGATTTGCAGCATCCGGATCGATATTGACACGTGTAGGGGCGGCGTCATGGTGGGAGAGGAACCGCTTTCTGAAAGTGTTCAACGGCGTGTGAAAACTCATGGCAATGTGGCGACGGAGAGGGACGGGTGAAAACCGTGGTAAACGTGGGAACGGTTGTTGAGGTAGAGAGAAACTAGTATGGTGAAGTATACAGCGGTGGCAAGGAATGTACGATAGAGTTTGTAGTAGAGCTGGGAGGGGCGAGCCTAAGGGACGAAGGGATAGGAAACATGTCGGATGCGATCATACCAGCACTAAAACATAGGATCCCATCATAACTCCAAAGTTAATCGTGCTTGGGCGAGAGTAGTACCAGGATGGGTGACCTCCTGGGTAGTCCGCGTGTTGCATTCCCATTTCCATTATTTTTTTTTCTGCACGCGAAAAACAAGACACACGTGCGCGGTAAATATTGAACGCACGTGTAGGGAAAATATTAAATGCGGTTTCTTATTTCTGACGTTTGCGGTGAGTTGCAGCTTGCGGATCGATATTGATACGTGTAGGGGCAGCGTTATGGTGGGAGAGGCACCACTTTCTGAAAGCGTTCGACGGGGTGTGAAAACTTATGGCAACGTGGCGACGGAGAGGGAGGGGTGAAAACCGTGGTAAACATGTGAACGGTTGTTGAGGTGGAGAGAAAGTAGCATGGTGAAGTATCCAGCGGTGGCAAGGAATATACTATAGAGTTTATAGTGGAGCTGGAAGGGGTGAGCATAAGGGATGAGGAGATAAGAAACATGTCGGATGCGATCATACCAGCACTAAAGCACCGGATTCCATTAGAACTCCAAAGTGAAGCATGCTTGCGCGAGAGTAGTACTAGGATGGGTGACCTCCTAGGAAGTCCTTGTGTTGCATTCCCTTTTTCATTATTATTTTTGCTGCACGCGAGAAACATGACGCACGTGCGCTGTAAATTTTGAACGCACGTGCGGGGTAAATATTAAACGCGATTTCTTATTTCTGACGTTTGCGGTGAGTTGCGGCTCGCGGATCGATATTGACGCGTGTAGGGCAGCGATTTGGTGGGAGAGGCACCGCTTTCGGAAAGCGTTCCACAGCGTGCGAAAACACATGGCAATGTGGCGACGCAGAAGGAGGGGTGAAAACCGTGATAAACGTGGGAACTGTTGTTGAGGTGGAGAGAAAGTAGTATGGTGAAGTATCCAGCGGTGGCAAGGAATGTACAGTAGAGTTTGTAGTGGAGCTGGGAGGGGCGAGCATAAGGGACGAAGGGTTAAGAAACACGTCGGATGCGATCATACCAGCACTAAAACACCGGATCCCATCACAACTGCGAAGTTAACCGTGCTTGGGCGAGAGTAGTACTAGGATGGGTGACCTCCTGGGAAGTCCTCGTGTTGCATTCCCTTTTTAATTATTATTTTTCCTGCACGCAAGAAACATGACGCAAGTGCGCGGTAAATATTGAACGCACATGCGCGGTAAATATTAAAGACGGTTTTTTTATTTTTGACGTTTGCGGTGAGTTGCAGCTTGCGGATCGATATTTACGAGTGTAGGGGCGGCGTTATGGTTGGAGAGGCACCGCTTTCTAAAAGCGTTCGACGGCGTGTGAAAACTCGTGGCCACGTGGCGATGGAGAGGGAGGGGTGAAAACCGTGGTAAACGTGGGAACAATCGTTGAGGTGGAGACAAAGTAGTATGGTGAAGTATCCAGCGGTGGCAAGGAATGTACGATAGAGTTTGTAGTGGAGCTGGGAGGGGCGAGCATAAGGGACGAAGGGATAAGAAACATGTTGGATGCGATCATACTAGCAATAAAGCACCGGATCCCATCAGAACTCTGATGTTAATCATGCTTCGGTGAGAGTAGTACTAGGATGAGTGACCTCCTGGGAACTCCTCGTGTTCCATTCCATTTGTCATTATTATTTTTGCTGCACGCAAAAAACATGACGCATGTGCGGGGTAAATATTTAACGCGCTTTCTTATATCTGACGTTTGCGGTGAGTTGCTGCTTGCGGATCAATATTGACGCATATTGGTGTGGCGTTATGGTGGGAGAGGAACCACTTTCTGAAAGCGTTCGACGACGTGTGAAAACTCATGGCAACATGGCGACGGAGAGGGAGGGGTGCAAACCGTGGTAAACGTGGGAACGGATGTTGAGGTGGAGAGAAAGTAGTATGGTGAAGTATCCAGCGGTGGCAAGGAATGTACGTTACAGTTTGTAGTTGAGCTGGGAGGGGCGAGCATAAGGGACGAAGGGATAAGAAAGATGTCCGATGCGATCATACCAGCACTAAAGGACTGGATCCCATCAGAACTCCGAAGTTAAGCATGCTTGGGCGAGAGTAGTACTAGGATGGGTGACCTCCTAGGAAGTTCTCGTGTTGCATTCCCTTTTTCATTATTATTTTTGCTGCATGCGAGAAACATGACGCACGTGCGTGGTAAATAGTAAACGTGGTTTCTTATTTCTGACGTTTGCGGTGAGTTGCGGCTTGCGGGTCGATACTGACGCGTGTAGGCGCGGTATTATTGTGGGAAAGGCACCACTTTCTGAAAGCGTTCGACAGCGTTTGAAAACTCGTGCCAACGTGGCGACGGAGAGGGAGGGGTGAAAACCATGGTAAACGTGGGAACGATTGTTGAGGTGGAGAGAAAGTAGTATGGTGAAGTATCCAGCGGTGGCAAGGAATGTACGGTAGAATTTGTAGTGGAGCTGGGAGGGGCGATCATAAAGGATGAAGGGATAAGAAACATGTCGGATGCGTTCATACAAGCACTAAAGCACCGGATCCCATCAAAACTCCGAAGTTAAGCGTGCTTCGGACAGCGTAGTACTAGGATGGGTGACCTCCTAAGAAGTGCTCGTGTTGCATTCCCTTTTTTATTATTATTTTGGTGGACGCGAGAAACATGACGCACGTGCGCGGTAAATATTGAACGCACGTGCACGATAAATATTAAACATGGTTTCTTATTTCTGACGTTTGGGGTGAGTTGCAGCTTGCGGATCGATATTGACGCATGTAGGGGCGGCATTACGGTGGGAGAGGCACCGCTTTATGAAAGCGTTCGACGGCATGTGAAAACTCATGGCAACGTGGCGACGGAGAGGGAGGGGTGAAAACCGATGTAAACGTGGGAACAATTGTTGAGGTGGAGAGAAAGTAGTATGGTGAAGTATCCAGCGGTGGCAAGGAATGTATGGTAGAGTTTGTAGTGGAGCTGGGAGTGGCGAGCATAAGGTATGAAGGGATACGAAACATGTTGGATGTGATCATACCATCACTAAAGCATCGGATCCCATCAGAACTCCGAACTTATGCGTGCTTGGGCGAGAGTTGTATTAGGATGGGTGACCTCCTCGGAAGTCCTCATGTTGCATTCCCTTTTTCATTATTATTTTTGCTGCACGCGAGAAACATGACACACGTGCGCGGTAAATTTTGAACACACGTGCAGGGTAAATATTAAAGGCGGTTTCTTATTTCTGACGCTTGCGGTGAGTTACCGCTTGCGGATCGATATTGACGCTGGTAGGGGCGGTGTTATGGTGGGAGAGGCACCGCTTTCTGAAAGCATTCGACGGCGTGTGAAAACTCATGGTAACGTGGCGACGGAGAGTAAGGGGTGAAAACCGTGGTTAACGTGGGAACGATTGTTGAGGTGGAGAGAAAGTTGTGTGGTGAAGTATCCAGCGGTGGCAAGGAATGTATGGTAGAGTTCGTAGTGGAGCTGGGAGGGGTGATCATAAAGGACGAAGGGATAAGAAACGTGTCGGACGCGTTCATACAAGCACTAAAGCACCGGGTCCCATCAAAACTCCGAAGTTAATCGTGCTTGGGAGAGCGTAGTAGTAGGATGGGTGACCTCCTAGGAAGTGCTCGTGTTTTATTCCCTTTTTCATTATTATTTTAGCTACACGCGAGAAACATGATGCACGTGCGTGGTAAATATTGAACGCACGTGCGGGGTAAATATTAAACGTGGTTTTCTTATTTCTGACGTTTGCGGTGAGTTGCAGCTTGCGGATCGATATTGACGCGTCTAGGGGCGGCGTTATAGTGGTAGAGGCACCGCTTTCTGAAAGCATTCGACGGCGTGTGAAATCTCTTGGCAACGTAGCGACGGAGAGGGAGGGGTGAAAACCGAGGTAAACGTGGGAACGGTTGTTGAGGTGGAGACAAAGTAGTATGGTGAAGTATCCAGTGGTGGCAAGGAATATACGGTAGGGTTTGTACTAGAGCTGGGAGGGGCGAGAATAAGGAACGAAGGGATAAGAAACATTTCGGATGCGATCATACCAACACTAAAGTACCGGATCTCATCAAAACTCCGAAGTTAAGCATGCTTAGCCGAGAGTAGTACTAGGATGGGTGACCTCCTGGGAAGTCCTCGTGTTGCATTTACTTTTTCATTATTATTTTTGCTGCACGCGAGAAATATGACGCAGGTGCGGGTAAATATTAAACGTGGTTTCTTATTTCTGACGCTTGCGATGAGTTGCAGCTTGCGGATCGATATTGACGCGTGTAGGGGCGGCGTTATGGTGGGAGAGGCACCGCTTTCTGAAAGCGTTCGACGGCGTGTGAAAACTCATGGCAACGTGGCGACAGAGAGGTAGGGGTGAAAACCGTGTTAAACATGGGAACAATTGTTGAGGTGGAGAGAAAGTAGTCTGGTGAAGTATCCAGCGGTGGGAAGGAATGTATGACAGAGTTTGTAATGGAGCTGCGAGGGGCCAGCATAAGGGACGAAGGGATAAGAAACATGTCATATGTGATCATACTAGCACTAAAGCACCGTACTTTATCAAAACGCCGGAGTTAAGCGTGCTTGGTCGAGAGTAATACTAGGATGGGTGACCTCCTGGGAAATTCTCGTGTTGCATCCATCTTTCATTATTATTTTTGCTACACGCGAGAAACTTGACGCACGTGCGCGGTAAATATTGAACCCTCGTGCGGGGTAAATATTAAGCACGGTTTCTTGTTTCTGACGTTTGCGGTGAGTTGCAGCTTGCGGATCGATATTTACGCGTGTAGGGGCGGCTTTATGGTGGAAGAGGCACCGCTTTTTGAAAGCTTCGACGGCGTGTGAAAACTCATGGCAATGTGGCGACGGAGAGGGAGGGGTGTAAACCGTGGTAAACGTGGGAACGGTTGTTGAGGTGGAGAGAAAGTAGTATGGTGAAGTATCCAATGGTGGCAAGGAATGTACGGCAAAGTTTTTAGTGGAGCTGGGAGGGGCGAGAATAAGGGACAAAGGGATAAGAAACATGTCGGATGCACTCATACCAGCACTAAAACATGGGATCCCATCAGAACTCTGAACTTAAGCGTGCTTGGGCGAGAGTAGTACTATGATAGTTGACCTCCTGGGAAGTCCTCGTGTTGCATTCCCTGTTTCATTATAATTTTTGCTGCACGCGAGAAACATGACACACGTGCGCGGTAAATATTGAACGCACGTGCGAGGTAAATATTAAACGAGATTTCTTATTTCTGACGTTTGTGGTGAGTTGCAGCTTGTGGATCGATATTGACGAGTGTAGGGGCGGCATTATGGTGGGAGAGGCACCGCTTTCTGAAAGCGCTCGACGACGTGTGAAAACTCATGGCAACGTGGCGACAGAGAGGGAGGGGTGAAAACCGTGGTAAACGTGGGATCGGTTGTTGAGGTGGAGAGAATGTAGTATGGTGAAGTATCCAACGGTGGCAAGGAATGTACGGTAGAGTTTGTAGTGGAGCTAGGAGGGGCAAGCATAAGGGACGAAGGGATAAGAAACATGTCGGAAGCGATCATACCAGCACTAAAACACCGGATCCCATCAAAACTCCGAAGTTACGCGTGCTTGGGCGAGAGTAGTACTAGGATGGGTGACCTCCTGGGAAGTCCTCGTGTTGCATTCCGTTTTTCATTATCATTTTTGCTGCACGCGAGAAACATGACGCACGTGCGCGGTAAATATTAAACGCGGTTTCTTATTTCTGACGTTTGCGGTGAGTTGCAGCTTGCGGATCGATAATGATGCGTGTAGGGGCGGTGTTATGGTGGGAGAGGCAACGCTTTCTAAAAACGTTCGACGGCGTGTGAAAACTCATGGCAACGTGGCGACGGAGAGGGAGGGGTGAAAACCGTGGTAAACGTGGGAACGGTTGTTGAGGTGGAGAGAATGTAGTATGGTGAAGTATCCATCGGTGGCAAGGAATGTACAGTAGAGTTTGTATTGGAGTTGCGAGGGGCGAGCATAAGGGACGAAGGGATAAGAAACATGTCGGATACGATCATACCAACACTAAAACAACGGATCCCATCAAACCTCCGAAGTTAAGCGTGCTAGGGCGAGAGTAGTACTAGGATGGGTGACCTCCTCGGAAGTCCTCGTGTTGCATTCAGTTTTTCATTATTATTTTTGTTGCACGCGAGAAACATGACGCACGTGCGCGGTAAATATTAAACGCGGTTTCTTATTTCTGACGTTTGCGGTGAGTTGTAGCTTGCGGATCGATATTGATGCGTGTAGGGGCGACATTATGGTGGGAGAGGCACCGCTTTCTAAAATCATTCGACGACGTGTGAAAACTCATGGCAACGTGGCAACGGAGAGGGAGGGGTGAAAACCGTGGTAAATGTGGGAATGGTTGTTCAGGTGGATAGAAAGTAGTATGGTGAAGTATCGAACGGTGGCAAGGAATGTACGGTAAAGTTTGTAGTGGAGCTAGGAGGGGCGAGCATAAGGGACGAAGGGATAAGAAACACCTCGGATGCGATCATACTAGCACTGAAGCAGCGGACCCCATCAGAACTCCGAAGTTAAGCGTGCATGGGCAAGAGTAGTAATAGGATGGGTGACCTCCTAGGAAGTCCTCGTGTTGCATTCCCTTTTTCATTATTATTTTTGCTGCACGCGAGAAACATGACGCACGTGCGGGGTAAATATTAAACGCGGTTTCTTATTTGTGACATTTGCGGTGATTTGCAGCATCCGGATCGATATTGACGAGTGTAGGGGCGGCGTCATGGTGGGAGAGGCACCGATTTCTGAAAGTGTTCGACGGCGTGTGAAAACTCATGACAACGTGGCGACGGAGAGGGAGTGGTGAAATCCGTGGTAAACGTGGGAACAGTTGTTGAGATGGAGAGAAACTAGTATGGTGAAGTATCCAGCGGTGGCAAGGAATGTACTTTAGAGTTTGTAGTGGAGCTGGGAGGGGCGAGCCTAAGGGACGAAGGGATAAGAAACATGTTTGACGCGATCATACCAGCACTAAAACATAGGATCCCATCATAACTCCAAAGTTAATCGTGCTTGGGCGAGAGTAGTACCAGGATGGGTGACCTCCTGGGAAGTCCTCGTGTTGCATTCCCATTTCCATTATTATTTTTGCAGCACACGAAAAACATGACGCACATGCGCGGTAAATATTGAACGCACGTGTAGGGAAAATATTAAATGCGGTTTCTTATTTGTGACCTTTGCGGTGAGTTGCAGCTTGCGGATCGATATTGATACGTGTAGGGGCGGCGTTATGGTGGGAGAGGCACCACTTTCTGAAAGCGTTCGACGGTGTGTGAAAACTTATGGCAACGTGGCGACGGAGAGGGAGGGGTCAAACCCGTGGTAAACGTGTGAACGGTTGTTGAGGTGGAGAGAAAGTAGCATGGTGAAGTATCCAGCGGTGGCAAGGAATATACTGTAGAGTTTGTAATGGAGCTGGGAGGGGCGAGCATAAGAGATGAATGGATAAGAAACATGTCGGATGCGATCATACTAGCACTAAAGCACCGAATCCCATTAGAACTCCAAAGTTAAGCATGCTTGCGCGAGAGTAGTACTAGGATGGGGGACCTCCTAGGAAGTGCTCGTGTTGCATTCCCTTTTTCATTATTATTTTTGCTGCACGCGAGAAACATGACGCACGTGCGCTGTAAGTATTGAACGCACGTGCGGGGTAAATATTAAACGCAATTTCTTATTTCTGACGTTTGCGGTGAGTTGCAGCTTGCGGATCAATATTGACACCTGTAGGGGCGGTGTTATGATGGGAGAGGCACCATTTTTTGAAAGAGTTCGACGGCATGTGAAAACTCATGGCACTGTGGTGACGGAGAGGGAGGGGTGAAAACCGTGATAAACGTGGGAACGGTTGTTGAGGTGGAGAGAAAGTAGTATGGTGAAGTATCCAGCGGTGGCAAGGAATGTACAGTAGAGTTTGTAGTGGAGCTGGGAGGTGCGAGCATAAGGGACGAAGGGATCAGAACCATGTTGGATGCGATCATACCAGCAATAAAGCACCGGATCCCATCAGAACTCTGATGTTAATCGTGCTTGGGTGAGAGTAGTACTAGTATGAGTCACCTCCTAGGAACTCCTCGTGTTCCATTCCATTTTTCATTATTATTTTTGCTGCACGCGAAAAACATGACGCACGTGCGGGGTAAATATTTAACGCGCTTTCTTATTTCTGACGTTTGCGGTGAGTTGCAGCTTGCAGATCAATATTGACGCATATAGGTGCGTTGTTATGGTGGGAGAGGCACCGCTTTCTGAAAGCGTTCGATGACGTGTGAAAACTCATGGCAACAGGGCGACGGAGAGGGAGGGGTGAAAACCGTGGTAAACGTGGGAACAGATGTTGAGGTGGATAGAAAGTAGTATGGTGAAGTATCCAGCGGTGGCAAGGAATGTACGGTACAGTTTGTAGTGGAGCTGGGAGGGGCGAGCATAAGGGACGAAGGGATAAGAAAGATGTCGGATGCGATCATACCAGCACTAAAGGACTGGATCCTATCAGAACTCCGAAGTTAAGCATGCTTGGGCGAGAGTAGTACTAGGATGGGTGACCTCCTAGGAAGTTCTCGTGTTGCATTCCCTTTTTCATTATTATTTTTGCTACATGCGAGAAACATGACGCACGTGCGGGGTAAATACTAAACGTGGTTTCTTATTTCTGACGTTTGCGGTGAGTTGCGGCTTGCGGGTCGATATTAACGCGTGTAGGCGCGGTATTATTGTGGGAGAGGCACCGCTTTCTGAATGCGTTCGACGGCATGTGAAAACTCGTGGCAACATGGAGACGGAGAGAGAGGGGTGAAAACCATGGTAAACGTGGGAACGATTGTTGAGGTGGAGAGAAAGTAGTATGGTGAAGTATCCAGCGGTGGCAAGGAATGTACGGCAGAGTTTGTAGTGGAGCTGGGAGGGGTGATCATAAAGGACGAAGGGATAAGAAACATGTCGGATGCGATCGCACCAGCACTAAAGCACGGGATCCCATCAGAACTCCTAAGTTAAGCGTGCTTGGGCGAGAGTAGTACTAGCATGGGTGACCTCCTATGAAATCCTCGTGTTGCGTTCCCTTTTGCATTATTATTTTTGCTGCACGCGAGAAACATGACGCACGTGCGCGGTAAATATTGAACGCACGTGCTGGGTAAATATTAAACGCAATTTCTTATTTCTGATGTTTGCGGTGAGTTGTAGCTTGCGGATCGATATTGACGCATGTAGGGGCGGCGTTATTGTGGGAGAGGCACTGCTTTCTAAAAGTGTTCGACGGCGTGTGAAAAATTATGGCAACGTGGAGACGGAGAGGGAGGGGTGGAAACCATGGTAATCGTGGGAACGGTTGTTGAGGTGGAGAGAAAGTAGAATGGTGAAGTATCCAGCGGTGGCAAGGAATGTACGTAGAGTTTGTTGTGGAGCTGGGAGGGGCGTGCATAAGGGACGAATAGATAAGAAACATATCGGATGCGATCATACTAGCACTAAAGCATCAGATCCCATCAGAGCGCTGAAGTTAAGCGTGCTTGGGCAAGAGAAGTACTAGGATGGGAGACCTCCTAGGAAATCCCCATGTTGCATTCCATTTTTCATTATTATTTTTGCTGCATGCAAGAAACTAGACGCACGTGCGTGGTAAATATTGAACGCATGTGCGGGGTAAATATTAAATGCGGTTTCTTCTTTCTGATGTTTGTGGTGAGTTGCAGCTTGCGGATCGATATTGATGCGTGTAGGGGTGGCGTTATGGTGGGAGAGGCACCGCTTTCTGAAATAGTTCGGCGCCGTGTGAAAACTCGTGGCAACATGGCGACGGAAGGGGAGGGGTGAAAATCGTGGTAAACATGGGAACGGTTTTTGAGGTGGAGAGAAAGTAGTATGGCGAAGCATCCAGCGGTGGCAAGGAATGTACGGTGATTTTTGTAGTGGAGCTGGGAGGGGCGAGCATAAGGGATGAAGGGATACGAATCATGTCAGATGCGATCATACCAGCACTAAACCACCGGATCACATCAAAACACCAAAGTTAAGCGTGCTTGGCTGAGCGTATTACTAGGATGGGTGACCTCCTGGGAAGTCCTCGTGTTGCATTCCCTTGTTCATTATTATTTTTGCTGCACGCAAGAAATATGACGCACATGTGCGGTAAATATTGAACGCACGTGCGGGATAAATATTAAATGTGGTTTATTTTTTCTGATGTTTGCGGTGAGTTGCAGCTGGCTGATCGATATTGCCGAGAGTAGGGGCGGCGTTATGGTGGGAGAGGCACCGCTTTCTAAAAGCGTTCGACGGCGCGTGAAAACTAGTCGCAACGTGGTGACGGAGAGGGAGTTGTGAAGACCGTGGTAAATGTGTGAACGGTTGTTGAGGTGGAGAGAAAGTAGTATGGTGAAGTATCCAGCGGTGGCAAGGAATGTACGGTAGAGTTTGTAGTGGAGCTGGGAGGGGCGAGCATAAGGGACGAAGGGATAAGAAACATGTCGGATGCGATCATACCAGCACTAAAGCACCGGATCCCATCAGAACTCCGAACTGAAGCGTGCTTGAGCGAGAGTAGTACTCGGATGGGTGACCTCCTAGGAAGTCCTCGTGTTGCATTCCCTTTTTCATTATTATTTTTGCTGCATGCGAGAAACATGACGCACGTGCGCGGTAAATATTGAACGCATGTGCGGGGTAAATATTAAACAAGATTTCTTATTTCTGACGTTTGCGGTGACTTGCAACTTGTGGATCGATATTGACGCGTGTAGGGGCAGCGTTATGGTGGGAGAGGCACCGCTTTCTGAAAGCGTTCGACGGCGTTTGAAAACTCGTGGCAACGTGGCGACAGAGAGGGAGGGGTGAAAACCGTGGTAAACGTGGGAACGGTTGTTGAGGTGGAGAGAAAGTAGTATGGTGAAGTATCCAATGGTGGCAAGGAATGTACGATAGAGTTTGTAGTGGAGCTGGGAGGGGTGAGCATAAGGGATGAAGGGATAAGAAACATGTCATATGCGATCATACCAGCACTAAAGAACCGGATCCATCAGAAATCTGCAGTTAAGCGTGCTTGTCCGAGAGTAGTACTAGGATGGGTGACCTCCTCGGAAGTCCTCGTCTTGCATTCCCTTTTTCATTATTATTTTTGCTACACGCAAGAAACATGACACACGTGTGCTGTAAATATTAAACGCTCGTGCGGGGTAAATAATAAACGTGGTTTCTTATTTCTGACGTTTGCGATGAGTTGCAGCTTGCGGATCGATATTGACGCGTGTTGGGACGGCGTTATGGTGGGAGAGGCACCGCTTTCTAAAAGCGTTCGACGGCATGTGAAAACTCATGGCAACGGGGCGACGGAGAGGGAGGGGTGAAAACCATGGTAAACTTGGGGACGGTTGTTGAGGTGGAGAGAGAGTAGTATGGTGAATTATCCAGTGGTGGCAAGGAATGTAGTGTAGAGTTTGTCGTGGAGCTGGGAGGGGCGAGCATAAGGGACGAAGGGAGACGAAACATGTCGGATGCGATCATACCAGCACTAAAGGATCGGATCCCATCAGAACTCCGAAGTTAAGCATGCTTGGGCGAGAGTAGTACTAGGATGGGTGACCTCCTCGGATGTCCTCGTGTTGCATTCCCTTTTTCATTATTATTTTTGCTGCACGCAAGAAACATGACGCACGTGCGCGATAAATATTAAACGCTCATGCGGGGTAAATATTAAACATGGTTTCTTATTTCTGACGTTTTCGGTGAGTTGCAGCTTGCGGATCGATATTGACGCGTGTAGGGACGACGTTATGGTGGGAGAGGCACCGCTTTCTGAAAGCGTTCGACGGCGTGTGAAAACTCATGGCAACGTGGCGTTGGAGAGGGAGGGGTGAAAACCGTGGTAAATGTGTGGACGCTTGTTGAGGTGGAGAGAGAGTAGTATGGTGAATTATCCAGCGGTGGCAAGGAATCTAAGGTTGAGTTTGTAGTGTAGCTGGGAGGGGCAAGCATAAGGGACGAAGGGATAAGGAATATGTCGGATGCGATCGTACCAGCACTAAAGGACTGGATCCCATCAAAACTTTGAAGTTAAGCGTGCTTGGGCAAGAGTAGTACTAGGATGGGTGACATCCTGGGAAGTACAACATTCCCTTTTTCATTTTTATTTTTGCTTTGCGTGGTAAATATTGAACGCACGTGTGGGGTATATATTAAAAGCGGTTTCTTATTTCTGACGTTTGCGGTGAGTTGCAGCTTGCGGATCGATATTGTCGTGTGGAGGGGCTGTATTATGGTGGGAGAGGCACCGTTTTCTAAAAGCGTTCGAGGGCGTGTGAAAAATCATGGCAACGTGGCGACGGAGAGGTAGGGGTCAAAACCATGGTAATCGTGGGAACGGTTGTTGAGGTGGAGAGAAAGTAGTATGGTGAAGTATCCAGCGGTGGCAAGGAATGTACGGTACAGTTTGTAGTGGAGATGGAAGGGGCGAGCATAAGGGACGAAGGGATAACAAACATGTCAGATGCAATCATACCAGCACTAAAGCATCGGATCCCATCAGAACCGCGGAGTTAAGCTTGCTTGGGCGAGAGTAGTACTAGGATAGCTGACCTCGTGGGAAGTCCTCGTGTTGCATTCCCTTTTTCATTATTATTTTTGCTGCGCGCGAGAAACATGACGCACGTGCACGGTAAATATTGAACGCACGTGCAGGGTAAATGTTAAACGCGGTTTCCAATTTCTGACATTTGCCGTGACTTGCAGCTTGCGGATCGATATTGACGCGTGTAGGGGCGGCGTTATGGTGGGAGAGCCACCGCTTTCTGAAAGCGTTCGACGGCGCGTAAAAACCCGTGGCAACATGCGGACGGAGAGGAAGGGGTGAAAACCGTGGTAAACGTGGGAACGGTTGTTGAGGTGGAGAGAAAGTAGTATGGCGAAGTATCCAGTGGTGGCAAGGAATGTACTGTAGAGTTTGTAGTGGAGCTGGGAGGGGCGAGCATAAGGGACGAAGGGATAAGAAACATGTCGGATGCGATCATACCAGCACTAAAGCACCGGATCCCATCAGAACTCCGAAGTGAAGTGTGCTTGAGTGAGAGTAGTGCTAGGATGGGTGACCTCCTGGGAAGTCCTCGTGTTGCATTCCCTTTTTCATTATTATTTTTGATGCACGCGAGCAACATGACGCACATGCGCGGTAAATATTAAACGCTCGTGCGGGGTAAATATTAAACATGGATTCTTATTTCTGACGTTTCCGGTGAGTTGCAGCTTGCGGATCGATATTGATGCGTGTAGGGGCGGTGTTATGGTGGGAGAGGCATAGCTTTCTAAAAGCGTTCGATGGCGTGTGGAAAATCATGGCAACGTGGCGATGGAGAGGGAGGGGTGGAAACCATGGTAATCGTGGGAACGGTTGTTGAGGTGGAGAGAGAGTAGTATGGTGAAGTATCCAGCGGTGGCAAGCAATGTACGGTACAGTTTGTAGGGGAGCTGGAAGGGGTGAGCATAAGGGATGAAGGGATAAGAAACATGTCAGATGCGATCATACCAGCTCTAAAGCATCGGATCCCATCAGAACTCCGAAGTTAAGCATGCTTGGGCGAGAGTAGTACTAGGATGGGTGACCTCCTCGGATGTCCTCGTGTTGCATTCCCTTTTTCATTATTATTTTTGCTGCACGCAAGAAACATGACGCACGTGCGTGGTAAATATTAAACGCTCGTGCAGGGTAAATATTAAACATGGTTTCTTATTTCTGACGTTTGCGGTGAGTTGCAGCTTGCGGATGGATGTTGACGCGTGTAGGGATGGCGTTATGGTGGGAGAGGCACCGCTTTCTGAAAGCGTTCGACGGCGTGTGAAAACTCATGGCAACGTGGCGACGGAGAGGGAGGGGTGAAAACCGTGGTAAACGGGGGGAAGGTTGTTGAGGTGGAGAGAAAGTAGTATGGTGAATTATCCAGCGATGGCAATGAATGTACGGTAGAGTTTGTAGTGTAGCTGGGCGAGGCGAGCATAAGGGACGAAGGGATAAGAAACATGTCGAATGCGATCATACCAGCAATAAAGGACCGGATCCCATCAAAACTCTGAAGTTAAGCGTGCTTGGGCGAGAGTAGTACTAGGATGGGTGACCTCTTGGGAAGTCCCCGTGTAGCATTCCCTTTTTCATTTTTATTTTTGCTGCACGCGAGAAACATGACACACGTGCGTGGTAAATATTGAACGCACGTGCGGGGTAAATATTAAACACGGTTTCTTATTTTTGACGTTTGCGGTGAGTTGCAGCTTGCGGATCCATATTCACGCGTGTAGAGGCGGCGTTATGGTGAGAGAGGCACCGCTTTCTAAAAGCATTTGACAGCGTGCGAAAAATCATGGCAACGTGGTGACGGAGAGGGAGGGGTGGAAACCATAGTAATCGTGGGAACGGTTGTTGAGGTGGAGACAAAGTATTATGGTGAAGTATCCAGCGATGGCAAGGAATGTACGGTACAGTTTGTAGTAGAGCTATAAGGGGCGACCATAAGGGACGAAGGGATAAGAAACGTGTCGGATGCGATCATACCAGCACTAAAGCATCGGATCCCATCAGAACTCCGAAGTTAAGCATGCTTGGGCGAGAGTAGCACTAGGATGGCTAACCTCCTGGGAAGTCCTCGTGTTGCATTCCCTTTCTCATTATTATTTTTGCTGCACGTGAGAAACATGAAGCACGTGCATGGTAAATATTGAATGCACGTGCAGGGTAAATATTAAACGCGGTTTCCAATTTCTGAAATTTGCGGTGAGTTGCAGCTTACGGATCGATATTGACGCGTGTAGGGGCGTAGTTATGGTGGGCGAGGCACCGCTTCCTGAAAGTGTTCGACGGCGTTTGAAACTTGTGGAAACATGGCGACGGAGAAGAAGGGGTGAAAACCGTGGTAAACATGGAAACGGTTGTTGACGTGGAGAGAAAGTACTATGGTGAAGTATCCAGTGGTGGCAAGGAATGTACGATAGAGTTTGTAGTGGAGCTGGGAGGGGGGAGCATAAGGGACGAAGGGATAAGAAACATGTCGGATGCGATCATACCAGCACTAAAGCACCGTATCCATCAGAACTCCTAAGTTAAGCGTGCTTGGGCGAGAGTAGTACTAGGATGGGTGACCTCCTCGGATGTCCTCGTGTTGCATTCCCTTTTTTATTATTATTTTTGCTTTACGCAAGAAACATGACGCACGTGCGTGGTAAATATTAAACGCTCATGTGGGGTAAATATTAAATATGGTTTCTTATTTCTGACGTTTGCGGTGAGTTGCAGCTTGCGGATCGATATTGACGCGTGTAGGGACGGAGTTATGGTGGGAGAGGCACCGCTTTCTGAAAGCGTTCGACGGCGTTTGAAAACTCATGGCAACGTGGCGACGGAGAGGTAGGGGTGAAATCCGTGGTAAACGTGGGGACGGTTGTTGAGGTGGAGAGAAAGTAGTATGGTGAAGTATCCAGCGGTGGCAAGGAATGTATGATAGAGTTTGTAGTGGAGCTGGGAGGGGCGAGCATAAGGGATGAAGGGATAAGAAACATGTCGGATGCAATCATACCAGTAGTAAAGCACCGGGTCCCATCAGAACTCCAAAGTTAAGCGTGCTTGGGTGGGAGTAGTACTAGGATGGTGACCTCTTGGGAAGCCCTCGGGTTGCAATCCCTTTTTCATTATTATTTTTGCTGCACACGAGAAACATGACGCACGTGCGCGGTAAATATTGAACGGACGTGTGGAGTAAATATTAAACGCGGTTTCTTATTTCTATCGTTTGCGGTGAGTTACAGGTTGCGGATCGATATTGACGCGTATAGGGGCGGCATTATAGGGGTGAAAACCGTGGTAAACATGGGAACGGTTGTTGAGGTGGAGAGAAAGTAGTATGGTGAATTTGTTGGAGAACGTTGCATGGGAACCAAAAATTTTCCTATGCACACTACCGACACTCTCGGTACACTACCGATGAGCCCAAAACTTTTCCGGTGATGAAAATAGGAATTCCTATATATCAATCTTTACCTCCAGACCATTCCGGAGCTCCTCGTGACGCAAAGAATCTCATCCGGGACTCCGAACAACCTTCGGTCACCACCATGCATAACTCTCTACTACCGAAACGTCACCAAACCTTAAGTGTGCAGACCCTGCGGGTTCGAGAACTATGTAGACATGACCGAGACACCTCTACGGTCAATAACCAATAGCGGGACCAGGATGCCCATGTTGGTTCCTATATATTCTACCAAGATCTTTATCGGTTGAACCTCTATGTCAAGGATTCAGTTAATCCCGTATGATGTTCCCTTTGTTCTTCGGTATGTTACTTGCCCGAGATTCGATCGTTGGTATCTTCATACCTAGCTCAGCCTCGTTACCGGCAAGTCTCTTTACTCGTTCCGTAATACGATATCCCGTGACTAATACTTAGTCACATTGCTTGCAAGGCTTGTTGTGATGTTGTATTACCGAGTGGGCCCTAAGATACCTCTCCGTCACACGGAGTAACAAATCCCAGTCTTGATCCATGCCAACTCAACAGACGCCCTCAGAGATACCTTTAGAGTACCTTTATAGTCACCTAGTTACGTTGCAACGTTTGATACACACAAGGCACTCCTATGGTGTCCGTGAGTTGCATGATCTCATGGTTATAGGAACATATACTTGACATGTAGAAAACTGTAGCAATAAACTGACACGATCATATGCTACGTTTATAGTTTGGATCTTGTCCATCCCATCATTCTCCTAATGATCTGATCCTGTTATCAAATGACATCTTATGTCAATGGCTAGGAAACCTTGACCATCTTGATCAACGAGCTAGTCTACTAGAGGCATACTAGGGACAAAGTGTTGTCTACTTATCCACACATGTAATGTGTTTCTAATCAATACAATTATAGCATGGATAATAAACAATTATCATGAACAAGGAAATATAATAATAAACACTTTATTTATTGCCTCTAGGGCATATTTCCAACAGTCTCCCACTTGCACTAGAGTCAATAATCTAGTTCACATCACTATGTGATTTACATTGTAATGAATCGAACACCCATGCAGTTCTAGTGTAGATCATGTTTAGCCCTTGGAAGAGGTTTAGTCAACGGGTCTGCAACATTCAGATCCGTGTGCACTTTGCAAATATTTATGTCCTTCTCCTCGATGTAATCGCGAATGGAATTGAAGCATCGCTTTATGTGTCTGGTCCTCCTGTGAAACCTTGGTTCCTTGGCCAGAGCAATGGTACCAGTGTTGTCATAGAACAGAGTCATTGGATTCAGTGCACTGGGCACTACTCCAAGATCTGTCATGACCTGCTTCATCCAGACACCTTCCTTCGCCACCTCTGAGGCTGCGATGTACTCCACTTCGCATGTAGAATCGGCTACCACGCTTTGCTTGGAACCGCACCAGCTTACCGCTCCCCCGTTGAGAATAAATACATATCCGGTTTGTGACTTAGAATCATCCAGATCAATGTCAAAGCTTGCATCGACGTAACCCTTTACGACAAGTTCTTCATCACCTCCATAAACAAGAAACATTTCCTTAGTCCTTTTCAGGTACTTAAGGATATTCTTGACCGCCGCCCAGTGCTATATTCCAGGATCACTTTGAAACCTTCCGTCCATACTTATGGCAAGGCTCACATCGGGTCTTGTGCACAACATTGCAAACATGATAGAGCCTATGTCTGAAGCATAGGGGATGACACTCATCTTTTCTCTATCTTCTGCAGTCACTGGGCATTGAGTCTTACTCAACTTCACACCTTGTAACATAGGCAAGAACCCCTTCTTGGACTAATCCATTTTGAACTTCTTCAAAACTTTATCAAGGTATGTGCTCTGTGAAAGTGCTATTAAGCGTCTCGATCTTTCTCTATAGATCTTAATGCCTAATATGAAAGCAGCTTCTCCAAGGTCCTTCATTGAAAAACTGTTATTCAATATTCCTTCACGCTTTCCAGCATTTATATATTGTTTCCAATCAGCAATATCTCATCCGCATATAATACTAGAAATGCTATAGAGCTCCCATTCACTTTCTTGTAAATACAAGCTTCTCCATAAAATTGTATAAAACCAAACGCTTTGATCACCTCATCAAAGTGCTTATTCCAACTCCGAGATGCTTGCACCAGCCCATAAATGGATCGCTGGATTTTGCAAACTTTGTAAGCATTCTATGGATCGACAAAACCTTCTGGTTGCATCGTATACAACTCTTCCTCAAGGAAACCGTTGAGGAACGCTATTTTGACATCCATCTGCCAAATTTCATAGTCGAAATAAGCAGCTATTGCCAACATGATTCTGACAGACTTAAGCATCGCTACCGGTGAGAAGGTCTCATCGTAGTTAACTCCTTGAACTTGTGAAAAAACCTTTGCCACATGTCGAGCTTGTTAGACGGTGACATTACCGTCCGCGTCCGCCTTCTTCTTAAAGATCCATTTGTTTTGAATGGTCTTTCGCCCTTCAGGTAATACTTCCAAAGTCCATAGTTTGTTTTCATACATGGATCCCATCTCGGATTTCATGGCCTCTAACCATTTCTCCTCCATAGCTCATAGGTTCATTGTTGTCCAACAACATGACCTCCAAGACAGGGTTGCCGTACCACTCAGGAGCAGTACGCGCCCTTGTCGACCTACGAGGTTGAATAGTAACTTGATCCGAAGCTTCATGATCATCATCATCAACTTCCTCTTCAACTATCGTAGGCCCCACAGAAACATCTTTCTGCGATGCGCTACTCTCTGGTTGAAGTAAAGGTTCAATAACCTCATCAAGCTCTACTTTCCTCCCACTCAATTATTTCGAGAGAAACTCTTTCTCGATAAATGTTCCGTTCTTAGCGACAAACAATTTGCCTTCAGATCTGAGATAGAAGGTATACCCTACTGTCTCTTTCGGGTATCCTATCAAGACGCATTTCTCCGCTTTGGGTTCCAGCTTGTCAGGCTGAAGCTTTTTGACATAAGCATCAAATCCCCAAACATTAAGAAACGACAACTTTGGCCACTTGCCAATCCATAGTTCATATGGTGTTGTCCCAATGGATTTCGATGGTGCCCTTTTCAAAGTGAATGCAGTTGTCTCTAATGCATAACCCCAAAACGATAGTGGCAAATCAGCAAGAGACATCATAGAACGCACCATATCTAATACGGTTCGATTACGACGTTCGGACACACCATTACGCTGTGGTGTTCCACGCGGTGTCAACTGTGAAACAATTCCACACTGTCTTAAGTGACTGCCAAACTCATAACTCAGATATTCACCTCCTCGATCAGATCGTAGGAATTTAATCTTCTTGTTACGATGATTCTCAACTTCACTCTGAAATTGCTTGAACTTTTCAAACATTTCAGACTTGTGATTCATTAAGTAAATATACCCATATCTACTTAAGTCATCAGTGAAGGTGAGAAAATAATGATATTCACCGCGCGCTGTAACATTCATTGGACCGCACACATCAATATGTATGACTTCCAATAAGTCACTTGCCCATTCCATTGTTCCACAGAATGGCGTTTTAGTCATATTGCCCATGAGGCATGGTTCACATGTGTCAAGTGACTCAAAATCAAGTGACTCCAACAGTCCATCAGCATGGAGCTTCCTCATGCGTTTTACACCAATATGACCTAAATGGCAGTGCCACAAGAAAATGGTACTATCATTATCAATTCTACATCTTTTGGCATCAATGTTATGAACATGTGTATCATCACTATCAAGATTCAATATGAATAAACCCCTCACATTGGGTGCATGACCGTAAAAGATATTACTCATATAAATAGAACAACCATTATTCTCTGATTTAAATGAGTAACCGTCTCGCAATAAACAAGATCTAGATATAATGTTCATGCTTAACGAAGGCACTAAATAACAATTATTCAGGTTCATCACTAATCCCGATGGTAATCAAAGAGAGAGTGTGCCGACGGCGATCACATCAACCTTGGAACCATTTCCTAGGCGCATCGTCACTTCGTCCTTTGCCAGCCGTCATCTATTCCGTAGTTCCTATTTTGAGTTGCAAATGTGAGCAACCGAACCGGTATCAAATACCCAGGCACTACAACGAGAGCTAGTAAGGTACACATCAATAACATGTATATCATATATACCTTGTTTGTCGTTGGCCGCCTTCTTGTCAGCCAGGTACTTGGGGCAGTTCCGCTTCCAATGACCAGTTCCCTTGCAATGAAAGCACTCAGTTTCTGGTTTGGGTCCAGACTTGGGCTTCTTTACAGGAGTAGCAACTGCTTTGCTATCCTTCTTGGTTCTACCCTTCTTGCCCTTGCCCTTGCCATTCTTATTGAAACTAGTGGTTTTATTGACCATCAACACTTGATGTTCTTTCTAGATTTCAGACTCAGCGACTTTTAGCATCGCAAACAGCTCGGCGACTGACTTGTTCATCTTGTGCATGTTATAGTTCATCACAAAGCTCTTGCAGCTAGGTGGCAGTGATTGAAGAACTCTGTCAGTGATCGCCTCTGGCGGAAGGGCAATTCCCAACTCCGCCAGACGAGTCGAATACCCAGACATTCTGAGTATATGTTCACTGATAGACCTATTCTCCTCCATTTTGCAAGCATAGAACTTATCAGAGGTCTCATATCTATCGATCCGGGCATTCTTCTGAAAGATAAACTTCAACTCCTAGAACATATCATATGCTCCATGACGTTCGAAACGTCTTTGAAGTCCCGGTTCTAAGCCATACAATATTGCACACTGAACTATTGAGTAATCTCCAGAACGTGCCTCCCAAGCATTCTTAACGTCTTCGGATGACATGTCTTCTAGTTGGTCACCAAGCGGTGCATCAAGGACATATGATTTCTGGGAAGCCGTGAGGATAATCCTCAGATTATGGGCCTAGTCAACAAAGTTACCTCCATCATCTTTCAACTTAGCTTTCTCTAGGAACGCATTAAAATTCAGGGGTGCTACTGTGCGAGCCATTGATCTACAACATAAATATGCAAAGGTTACTTAGATTATTGTTCAAGATAATGAGTTTAGTTAATCAAATTACTAAAGCTCCCACTCAAATTGACATCCCTCAGGTCATCTGAGTGTCACATGATCCAAATTCACCAACTCAAGTCTGATCATCACGTGAGTTGAGGTGGTTTCAATGGTGAACATCATCATGTTGATCATATCTACTATATGACTCATGTTCGACCTTTCGGTCTCTTGTGTTCCGAGGCCATGTCTGTACATGCTAGGCTCGTCAAGTTTAACCCGAGTGTTCTGCATGTGCAACACTGGCTTGCACCCATTGTATGTGAACGTAGAGTCTATCACACCCGATCATCACGTGGTGTCTCGACATGACGAACTTTCGCAATGGTGCACACTCGGGGAGAACACAATTCATCTTGAAATTTAAGTGAGGAATCACCTTATAATGCTACCGTCGTCCTAAGCAAAACAAGGTGCCTAAAAGGATTGACATCACATGCAAATCATAAGTGACATGATATGGCCATGAACTTGTGCTTTTGGTCTCCATCTTGAAAGCACCGGCATGATCTCCATCGTCACCGGCACGACACCTTGATCTCCATCAACGTGTCGCCATCGGGGTTTTCATGCCCACCATGCTTCTACTACTATTGCTACTGTTTAGTGATAAAGTAAAGCATTACATAATGCTTAATGATTGACACGCAGGTCATACAATAATTAAAGACCATCCTATGGCTCCTGCCTGTTGCCGTACTCATCGACATGCAAGTCGTGATATTCTATACAACACATGATCATCTCATACATCACATACATCTCATCATGTAATTGTCCATATCACATAACAACATACCCTGCAAAAACAAGTTAAATGTCCTCTAATTGTTGTTGCATGTTTTACGTGGCTACTACGGGTATCTAGCAAGAACAATTCTTACCTACGCATAAACCACAACGGTAATACATAAGTTGCTTTTCAACCTTCTCAAGGACTGCCTTTGTCAAATCCGATCCAAATAAAGTAGGAGAAACAGGTACCCGCCAGCCACCTTTGTGCAACGAGGTTACACGTCAGTTGATGGAACCAGTCTCTTGTAAGCGTACGAGTAAGGTTGGTCCGGGCTGCTTCATCCCACAATACCGCCGAACAAAAACTCGACCAAGGGAGGAAGCATTCTAAGCATCAACGCCAACAAACTCTTTGTGTTCTACTCAAGATCTCATCTACACATAGAACTAGCTCATGATGCCACTGTTGGGGAACGTTGCATGGGAAACAAAAAATTTCCTATGCACACGCAAGATCTATCCATGGTGATGAGCATCTACGAGAGGGAGAGTGGATCTACGTACCCTTGTAGATCGCTAAGCGGGAAGCATTAAGAAACGTGGTTGATGTAGTCAAACGTCTTCATGATCCAAATCGCCGAGCGTCCCGCGATCCAATCACGATCCGTCCCGATCAAGTACCGAACGGATAGGCAGCTCCGCATTCAGCTCACATACAGCTTGATGACGATCTCCTCCTTGATCCAGCAAGAGGGAGCGGAGAGGTAGAAAAGTTCTCCGGCAGCATGATGGCGCTGTGGCGATGGTGGAGGAGTAATCTCAGCAGGGCTTCGCCTAAGCACAGCTGAAACCAATCTAGAGGAGAAACTACGGACTATAAGGTAGGGTTGCACGTGGCTGAAAATCAAGTGCCAAAAACCCTAAAACCACTAGTATATATAAGAGGAAGAGAGGAGGAGGCTTGGCCCAAGGGCCAAGCCATCTAGGCTTCGGCCGAAGGGAGGAGAGGTGGAATAATCCTCCAATCCTAGTAGGACTAGGACTCCTTCCTTGTTTGGCCTTTTTGCCTTTTTCCACCTTTTTCTCTTTGGGATTTTCTTCCCAGCCGCATGGGACTTGTGTTGGACTTCCGCCAGCCCACTAAGGTCTGATATTCACCCTCCCACAGCCCATATAGCCTCTTGGGTCGAAATACCCCTCCTGATGGTCCCCCAGTACACTACCGGCACTCTCGGTACACTACCGATGAGCCCGAAACTTTTTCGGTGACCAAAACAGGAATTCCTATATATCAATCTTTACCTCCAGACAATTCCGGAGCTCCTCGTGACGTCCGGGATCTCATCCGGGACTCTGAACAACCTTCGGTCAACACCATGCATAACTCTATAGTACCGAAACGTCACCAAACCTTAAGTGTGCAAACCCTGCCGGTTCAAGAACTATGTAGACATGAACGAGACACCTCTACGGTCAGTAACCAATAGCGGGACTTCGATTCCCATTTTTGTTCCTACATATTCTACGAAGATCTTTATCGGTCGAACCTCTATGTCAAGGATTCAGTTAATCCCATATGATGTCACCTTTGTTCTTCGGTATGTTACTTGCCCGAGATTCGATCGTTGGTATCTCCATACCTAGTTCAACCTCTTTACCGGCAAGTCTCTTTACTCGTTCCGTAATACAAGATCCCATGATTAACACTTAGTCACATTGCTTGCAAGGCTTGTTGTGATGTTGTATTACCGAGTGGGCCCTGAGATACCTCTCCGTCACACGGAGTAACAAATCGCAGTCTTGATCCATGCCAACTCAATAGACATCCTCAGAGATACCTGTAGAGTACCTTTATAGTCACCTAGTTACGTTGCGATGTTTGATACACACAAGGCACTCCTCGAGTGTCCGTGAATTCCATGATCTCATGGTCATAGGAACATATACTTGACATGCAGAAAACTATAGCAATAAACTGACACAATCATATGCTATGTTTATAGTTTGTGTCTTGTCCATCCCATCATTCTCCTAATGATGTGATCCCGTTATCAAATGACATGTTATGTCAATGGCTAGGAAACCTTGACCATCTTTGATGAACGAGCTAGTCTACTAGAGGCATACTAGGGACAAAGTGTTTTCTACTTATCCACACATGTAATGTGTTTCCAATAAATAAAATTATAGCATGGATAATAAACAATTATCATGACCAAGGAAATATAATAATAAACACTATATTTATTGCCTCTAGGGCATATCTCCAACAGAAGTATCCAGCGGTGGCAAGGAGTGTACGGTACAGTTTGTAGTGGAGCTAGGAGAGGCTACCATAAGGGACGAAGGGATAAGAAACATGTCGGATGTGATCATTCCAACACTAAAGCACCGGATCCCATCAAAACTCCGAACTTAATCGTGCTTGGGCGAGAGTAGTACTAGGATGGGTGACCTCTAGGGAAGTCCTCATGTTGCATTCCCTTTTTCATTATTATTTTTGCTGCACGCGACAAACATGATGCATGTGCGCGGTAAATATTAAACGCGGTTTCTTATTTCTGACGTTTGCGGTGAGTTGCAGCTTGCGGATCGATATTGACGCGTGTAGGGGCGCTGTTATGGTGGGCGAGGCACCGCTTTCTGAAAGCGTTCAACGGCGTGTGAAAACTTGTGGCAACGTGGCGACGAAGAGGGAGGGGTGAAAACCGTGGTAAACGTGGAAACGGTTTTTGAGGTGGATAGAAAGTAGTATGGTGAATATCCAGCGGTGGCAAGGATTGTACGGTAGAGTTTGTGGTGGAATTGGGAGGGGCGAGCATAAGGGACGAAGGGATAAAAAACATGTTGGGTGCGCTCATACCAGCACTAAAGCACCGGATCCCATGAGAACTCCGAAGTTTAGCATGCTTTGGCGATAGTAGTAATAGGATGGGTGACCTCCTTGGAAGTCCTCGTGTTGCATTCCCTTTTTCATTATTATTTTGGCTGCACGCGAGAAACATGACGCACGTGCGCGGTAAATATTCAATGCACGTGCAGGGTAAATATTAAACGCGGTTTCTTATTTCTGACGTTTGCGGTGAATTGTAGCTTGCGGATCGATAATGATGCGTGTCGGGGCGGCGTTATGGTGGGAGAGGCACTGCTTTCTGAAAGCGTTCCACAGCGTGTGAAAACTGATGGCAACGTGGCGACGAAGAGGGAGGGATGAAAACCGTGGTAAACGTGGGAACGGTTGTTGAGGTGGAGAGAAAGTAGTATGTTAAGTATCCAGCGCTGGCAAGGAATGTACGGTAAAGTTTGTAGTGGAGCTGGGAGGGGCGAGTATAAGGGACGAAGGGATAAGAAACATGGCGGATGCGATGATACCAGCACTAAAGCACCGATCCTATCAAAACTACAAAGTTAAGCATGCTTGGGCGAGAGTAGTACTAGGATGGGTGACCTCCTGGGAAATCCTCGTCTTGCATTCCCTTTTCCATTATTATTTTTGCTGCACGGAAAATATTGAATGCGGCATGTGCGCGGAAAATATTGAATGCACATGCGTGATAAATATTAAACGCGGTTTCTTCTTTCTGACATTTGCGGTGAGTTGCAGCCTGGGATCGATATTGATGCGTGTATTGGCGGCGTTATGGTGGGAGAGGCACTGCTTTCTGAAAGCGTTCGACGGCGTGAGAAAACTCATGGCAACGTGGCGACGGAGAGGGGGGGTGAAAACCGTGGTAAACGTGGGAACGGTTGTTGAGCCGGAGAGAAAGTAGTATGGTGAAGTATCTAGCGGTGGCAAGGAATGCACGGTAGAGTTTGTAGTGGAGCTAGGAGGTGCGAGCATAAGGGACGAAGGGATAAGAAACATGTTGGATGCGATCATACCAGGACAAAAGCACTGATCCTATCAGAATTCCGAAGTTAAGCATGCTTGGGCGAGAGTAGTACTAGGATGGGTGACCTCCTGAGAAGTCCTCGTGTTACATTCCCTTTTTCATTATTATTTTTGCTGCACGCGAGAAACATGACGCATGTGCGCGGTAAATATTGAACACACGTGCGGGGTAAATATTAAACGCGGTTTGTTCTTTCTGACGTTTGCGGTTAGTTGCAGCTTGCGGATCGATATTGACGCGTGTAGAGGCGGAGTTATGGTGGGAGAGACACTGCTTTATGAAATTGTTCGACGGCATGTGAAAACTCGTGGCAACGTGGCGACGGAAAGGGAGGGGTGAAAACTGTGGTAAACGTGGGAACGGTTGTCAAGGTGGAGAGAAAGTAGTATGGTGAAGTATCCAGCGGTGGCAAGGAATGTACGGTAGAGTTTGTAGTGGAGCTGGGAGGGGCAAGCATAAGGGACGAAGGGATAAGAAACATGTCGAATGCGATCATACCAGCACTAAAGCACCGGGTCCCATCAGAACTCCGAAGTTAACCATGCTTAGGTGAGAGTAGTACTAGGATGGGTGACCTCCTGGGAAATCCTCGTGCTGAATTCCCTTTTTCATTATTATTTTCGCTGCACGTGAGAAACATGACACACATGCGTGGTAAATATTGAACTCACGCGGGGTAAATATTAAATTCGGTTTCTTATTTCTGACGTTTGCGGTGAGGTGCAGCTTGCGGATCGATATTGACGCGTGTAGGGGCGACGTTAGGGTGGGAGAGGCACCGCTTTCTGAAAGTGTTTGACGGTGTGTAAAAACTCGTGGCAACGTGGCGACGGAGAGGGGGGGGGTGAAAAATGTTGGGGATATAACCCCGTGGTGAGACCCGCCTAGGAGGTTCCGGGTCACACCTGGCGGCTCATAGACCAGCCCAAGTATGGGCCTTTACGACTCAAGCCCAAGACGTTTTGGTGGCTTGCCAGGATGGGCTAAGGTGATGCCGGACGGAGAAGGTATGAAGACCCGGGCGGATAAGACGCCCGGAGACAGCTTGCTCGGGAAGGCAAGACAATGTAGAGATAGACTCGGACACGTTGTGAGAGTCGGTTACGACTTGTATGACCCATGGTCTTGACCTCCAATATAAAGCCGAGACCCGGGGCGACTTAGGGGGGATAACTAATCGAGAACTAGGTCAAGCAATCCGCTCCCTTGTAATCGATACCCAAGCAATACAAGCTCAAGCAGGACGTAGGCTTTTACCTCTACTTGAGGGGACGAACCTGGGTAAACCCGTATCCTTCGTCCCGATCAACCCCTTTGAGTCCATCACCTTAGCGATGGCCTCGAATCTAAGTCCTCGGACATCTGCCGTGACAAAACCACGACAGTTGGTGCCCACTTTGGGGCTAACGGTCGGTGGTGTTGAGTTCTCAAAGGGCTCTCTCCCAGGGTTCGAGGGACACGTGGTCGGAAGGATGAGCAAGAGTCGCCGCGGCCGGCTCTACATCAACGATGCCGTCTGGGGCCCTGAAGCCGACTCTGTCGAATACGGATTCCGGGTTCCCTTCGGTGGAATCCACGTCTTCATCGGCAAGGTTGACGGATCTACACCCGGGCCGGACGTCTGCACCAACATCGTCGAGCCGGCTCGGCACGCACAACTCGCCCAACATGAGCGACCCGCCTATGCTAACCCGGGCCGAAAGCGTGTCTTCGTGGGCTTCACTCAAGGTATGGATCTTGAGGCTTCTATGTCACAGGAGACTCTCGTCTATTCGAAGGACGGGTCTTCGAACGGAGAGGCGGAATCAATCTACCATCTCCACAACGGCGGGGTCGGGGCTATGACGAGCGTTACCCGGAGTCGGAGAGTTCTGAGTCGGACGATCAAGGGCTGCCGATTCATGCGGCCGTATTCATGGCGGCGTTAGCGCCGGGCACGAGAAGCACAGCCGCCGGAGGAGCAGACACGGGGGCTGACCCGCCGTCGCCGGCTCAGGTTCTTCTGGATCTAATGAACAAGCTCGCAACCCTGATGGCCACCCAAGTCACACCAGATAATCAAGCCGCCCGGAACTTGGAGATCACAAGACTTAAGGACCGGATAGCGGAAGTCCAATAGGGGATTGCCGAGTTAAAGGCTCAGATGGATGCGGAGGCAGAGCGCCTTAAGACAGATGCTTTCCGCCTTGAGCTGAGCAGCAGTCGACAGCTGCGGTGCGGCAGATGAGACATCGGTCTCGCTTACCAAAATAGTATGAGGCCAGGAATCTCTTTAACATGCCAGGAACGGGACAGACAGCAGATGCGCCTCGAGGTCGGCCAGCGGCTCGACAACAGCTTAACCCGCCCTGGCGAAACCAGGCCTCACCAGTGGTTTTTCCAACGCCAGCGGGTCATTAGTCCAACCTGGCAGAGAACATGGTGGTGGCAACAACCCGGATTGAAACGATCCCTATTCCTGATGAGGCGCCCTTTGCAGAAGAGGTGCATAATGCCATTGGATACCTTCAAACGACGATGGCCCAGCAAGAGAAATATCCCTTCAATCGGAGCCGCGTCCATTCAACCCCCCTCCCCAGCCGCAGCTTTAGCCGGTGCTATGAGTCGCCGGCGGTTTCTAGCAGCGATCGGCACCAAGGTGCTCTAGGGGATGATCAGGCGGCTCTAGGTACACAGGCGCTTGTAGACCAGGTGAGAGGGCAGCGAGAGGCGGCGGCTCTGGCAGCGGTGGCTCATCAAGAGCCTACGCCTTCCATCTCAGTTGGAGCGGGAGTGACTACCCGGGCCATGGGCGTGCCGTTTTTGGTACCGGCTCTGCAAAACGAGCGGCTCTTGAAGGATTTCAAAGGCCCTCGCAAGGTCCCGAATTACACCGCCGACTTACCTCTAGAGGCCTGGATCGAAAGCTATGAGCTCGCTATGGAGATGTTGGACGTCAATGACGTAGTATGTGCCAAATATTTTATCATGATGCTGGAAGGGCCGGCTTGCATGTGGTTGAAGGGTTTGCCACCCAACACCATCAACTCTTGGGCCGAGGTAAAGGCGAAGTTCATCAAAAAAATTCAAGGAACGTGCAAACAGCCAGCCCATGACGATCGTGGATTTAGATCACTGTGTGCAACAGGAAAATGAGTTGGCTAATCATTGGGTCCGGCGAGTTTCAACTATCATCCACTCGTCTGAGCAGATCACGGCGGCTCAAGTAGTTCTGATCCTGGAAAAGAATTGCCACTTTATACCTTTGAAGCAGAAGCTTGGCCGGCTCAAGCGCACGTGTCAAGACATGGGGGAGCTAATGGCGGCTCTCACCAAATACGTCGACTCGGATAATATGAAGGATCTAGGCTCTGATGAGGAGAAAACTGGCCAAGGTAAAAATAATAACCATGGCAAGGGTGCGGTAGGCAATGGTAACCAAAGCAAGAGGAAGAACGCGGATGGCGGGTCAGAATTGGTGGCCAACGCCAACACCGGCAACAATCGTCTTAAGGGCAATGGGACATTTAGACCACCTTTCAATAAGGGTAAGACTCCTTTCAACTTGGAGGAAATACTCAACAAGCCTTGTCCGGAGCAATTTCTACGGCGGTTCAATGAGGAGAGACGCAAGGCCATTGGGGAAGAGGTCGCCCGGCTCTTGGCAGCGGGTTTCATCGTTGAGGTCTATCACCCGGAGTGGCTTGCTAACCCAGTGCTCGTGCTCAAGAAGAATGGCACGTGACGTATGTGCGTGGATTACACGGATCTCAACAAGGCTTGTCCGGCTGATCCCTTTGCTCTCCCTCGCATCGATCAGATCATCGATGCTATGGCGGGTTGTGAGAGTTTATGCTTCCTGGATGCTTATTCAGGATATCATCAGATCAAGATGGCAATCAAGTACCAAGAGAAGACGGCTTTCATCACGTCTTTTGGTGCCTTCTCCTACGTGTCTATGCCTTTCGGGCTCAAGAGTGCCCGGCGACTTATCAGCATTGTGTGCAGAATTGTATTCACAGCTAAATTGGGTGCAACGTTCACGCCTATGTAGATGACATTGTGATCAAGTCAAGGAACAAGGAGACTCTGCTTGACAACCTGAAGGAGACCTTTGACAATCTGCGGGTCTATAAGATAATGCTTAACCTGGCGAAGTGTGTCTTTGGTGTTCCGGCAGGCAAGCTCTTGGGATTTCTGGTCTCGGAGCGTGGCATTGAAGCTAACTCGGACAAGATCAAGGCTATCACCTCCCTGGCTGAGCCGGCGTGCATCAATGATGTTCAACGCCTGCCAGGACGGATTGCCGCGTTGAGCCAGTTTACAAGCTGCCTTGGTGAGAAGGCCATCCCTTTATATCAAATGATGAAAAAGACAGACAACTTTGTCTGGAGTGTGGCGGCGGATGAAGCGTTTGAGGCGCTCAAGAAGCAACTTACTGAGCCGACGGTCTTAGCCGCTCCGATTGAGAAAGAACCCTTGCTCTTGTAAGTGGCAGCTAACAATAGGGCTGTTAGCGTGGCAATCGTGGTCAAGCGCAAGGAGGCAGGGAAGGAGTATCCGGTTCAGAGGCCGGTTTATTATATCAGTGAGGTCTTGACAGAGTCCAAGCAGAGATATCCACATTGGCAGAAGCTAGTATATGGGGTGTTCATGGCCAACCGCAAGCTGAAGCTATTTCTTAGGACACCAGGTCACCGTGGTCAGCTCTGCCCCATTGGGAGACATAATTCAAAATAGAGAAGCCACTGGCAGCATTGCTAAGTGGGCGTTGGAGCTTGGACCTCTCAATCTGAAATACGTACCTCATACGGCTGTCAAGTCCCAAGCACTAGTGGATTTCATAAATGACTGGACAGAGTGTCAGACGCCCGAAGAAAAGACGGATAACACATACTAGACAATACACTTTGATGGATCCAGGCAGCTGGAAGGATCAGGGACAAGAGTTGTCTTAACCTCCCCCAAAGGTGACAAGTTCTGTTATGTGTTGCGGCTGACGTTCCCTTGTACTAACAATGCAACTGAGTACGAAGCCTTGCTCTATGGCCTCAAGGTGGCTAACGAGATGAACTTAAGCCGGGTTAGGTGCTTCGACGACTCAGATCTTGTGGCTCAGCAAGTTTCAGGCACTTGGGACTCCAAGGATCCGCGGATGGCGGATTATTGTCAGGCAGTGGATACCATTGTTGGTCACATCAAGGGCTATCAGGTGGATCATGTTGATCGTCGCAGGAACGAGGCGGTTGACGCCCTGTCAAGGTTAGGCTCTCAGCGAAAGCCGGTGCCGCCTAACATCTTTTTGGATGTCTTACGTCACCTGTCAGTTAAGTTACCTTCAGAGGAAGACTTAGATATTCCTAACCCGGAGGGACAGCTAGTGGCGGCTCTACATGCTATTCCGGATTGTATTGTGCCTTACTTGGCGTACTTGACTCATGGCGAGTTACCTGATGATGAAAATCTGGCCAGACAGATAACCAGACGGTCCAATTCTATGACAATAATCAATGGTGAGTTGCATAAATGTAGTGTCACCAGCGTGTTTCAACGTTGTGTCTCACCTGAGGAAGGCAAGGAAATCTTGAATGAAATTCATGCTGGTGACTGTGGACATCACGCCGGCTCCAAGTCTCTGGTGGCCAAGGCTTTTAGGCATGGTTTCTTCTGGCTGACGGCTCACAAGGATGCAGAGGATCTGGTTCGCAAGTGTGATGGTTGTCAAACTTTGGACGGCGTGCTCATGTTCCGGCTCAAGAGTTGTGCATGAGTCCAATTACTTGGTCGTTTGCAGTCTGGGGGCTGGATATGGTCGGGCCTTTCAAGCGGTCTAAGGACAAGAAGACCCACCTCCTGGTGGCGGTTGACAAGTTTACCAAGTGGGTAGAAGCTAAGCCATTGAGCAAGTGTGATGCGGCTACGGAGGTTCAGTTCATCAAGAAGTTGATCTACCGTTTTGGTTACCCTCACAGTATCATCACAAATAATGGTACAAATTTATCTAAGGGGGCTATGCGAGCATTCTATGACAGTGAACACATCCGGCTTGATGTTTCTGTGGTTGCTCACCCACAGTCAAACGGTCAGGCGGAGCATGCTAATCAAGAAATATTGAGAGGTATCAAACCCCGGCTCATGGTTCCTTTGCAGCAAATGCTAGGTTGTTGGGTGGAGGAGTTACCGCCCGTTTTATGGAGCATCAGAACCACTCCCAACAGATCAACGGGTTATACACCCTTCTTCATGGTTTATGGTGCAGAAGCCATATTACCAAGTGACATCCGTCATGACTCGCCATGGGTGGCCGCTTACGTTGAGGCCGACAATGAGACAGCGCGTCAAGACGCGTTGGATGCCCTGGAAGAGGAACGTGATCTGGCGGCGGCTCGTTCGGCGATTTACCAGCAAGACCTGCGCCGCTACCACAGCCGCAGAGTCAAGACTCGGACATTTCAAGAAGGTGACTTAGTGCTGCGATTGATTCCAGATCACACAGATGCACACATGTTATCCCCTCCATGGGAAGGACCTTTTGTGGCCAGTAGAAATCTCAACAATGGGTCATATTACCTCATTGACATCCGAGATGACTCAGGTACCTCGGGGAAGGAGACCCGCCAACCATGGAACATAGCGCATCTACGACCTTATTATACCTAAGTTATTGAGACTCGACATTGTACACTATCATTGTACATATCATATTTATATATGAATAAAGTTATCATCCCTGCAAGCTGGGGCCTCTGCCGTTTCGCATATCTCAATCTGTGCAAAAAAGATTCAACATGATCGTCCAGGGGCTTCCCACACACCGGGTGTAGCTTATGAAACCCTATCGGTCGGCTCTCAAGCCAAATAGTTGACTCCGTCAACATGATCGTCCAGGGGGCTTCCCACCCACCGGGTGTAGCTTATCAAACCCTATCGTTCGGCTCTCGAGCCAAATAGTTGACTCTGTCAACATGATCGTCCAGGGTGCTTCCCACCCACCGGGTGTAGCTTATCAAACCCTATCGGTCGGCTCTCAAGCCAAATAGTTGACTCCGTTAACATGATTGTCCAGGGGGCTTCCCACCCACCGGGTGTATCTTATCAAACCCTATCGGTCGGCTCTTAAGCCAAACAGTTGATTCCATCAACAAAGGTCACTTGGGGGCTTCCCACCCACCGGGTGTAGCTTACACACCCTCTTGATTGGCTCTTAAGACAAACAGGGTTAAACCTGCCTATAAGCTGATGCTACTCTGTTAGGTGACCCGCCGAACTCTTACCAGTTAATCTCGCCTAGAGACCCTGAGCCGGCTCAAAGAAATTGACGGTCAATCTCCATAGAGACCCTATACTGGTTAAGGTTAAAACGGCGGTTCTTGTCACGAGAGGGCCGGCTTACGGAAAGCACGGACAAACTCTCCCATTTGTTGCTGACTCTCCGCTATGTGGCATGTTCGTACTCTTAGATAGTTAATCCCTAAGGACCCTGTACTGTTTAAGGTTAAAATGACAGATTTATGTCACGTGAGAGGCAGTTTGTGGGCTAGAAGGGTGTTCATGCCCTGTCGTGTCTCTCCTGGGACGTCACGCTTCCTTTCAGTTAATCTCGCTTAGAGACCCTGAGCCAGCTCAAAGAAATTGACGGCCAATCTCCACAGAGACCTTGTACTGCTAAGGAGTTCTAAGTGGCGAGTCAACCCAGTAGAACCGACACATGAGCTATTATAAAAAACAAGTTAGGAAAGATACAACATCTTTGGGTTACGCTATTCTAAATCTGCCCTCCTAACAATGTGGAGATACATCTATTCTTGCAGGTTGATTAAGCCGCCAAGAGTCAGCAGAACATCCTATATGAAAGTGCAATAAAGATGTCATATATTACATCGGGACTATTTAACACGTGCATGATGGCACAATTCAGGCAAAGTCAAAGTTTTACGACAAGACTATTACAGCCGCTCTTTCTAGAGCCCAAAAGTGATTCAATGTTTTTACACCGCTCATGGCGGGTCACAGAAGCCGACTTATCCACGGTGTTTGACAAATCCATCAGTTGGCTGGCGGGTCACCCTGCTCCGGGTCTTCAACCTCCTTGATCTGAAGATTGTCCAAGTCCTAGTTGCACTAGGCTAAAGCTGCAAAGTTTCCCTCTTCAAAGAAGGGGGACGGATCCAGTTCAGAAGCAAAGAGGTGCTTACTGCGGGCGGGTGTCAAGTCCTTGGCTTCAAAGAGGGGGCCGCGGATTCTTTTCTGATCGGCATCATAGGCCGCCTGATAAGTTGACATGTTCACCTCTTCTGCTAACATGAAGGCGAGAACCTTGGAAGCCTTCACGCACTCAACATAATCAGCGTCAGTGAAATCTGAGCCGTCATCCTTTTTGGATGGAAACCCATCCATCATATCTTCAGGAGTCAACTCTGGAGAAAATGCCAATGCCCGGCTTATGGCTACGATGGCTCCCTATCGGGCGGCTGATCTCTTAAGCTCTACGATCTGCTTTGGTAGTGTGGACAGTAATTCTAAGACCGCTTTCATAGTTGAAGGGGTGGTATCCTTGTAGAGCATGGCCTTGATCGTGCAGACAACTCCACAATACAACTGTTCCGTCAGGGTATAAATAGCCTTTAGGGGTAGCATGCTGTCGGAAGCGAGTTGACGGCTCCTTGGACCTGCATAAGATGGACTCTCCGTCATAAGTCGCCAGTACAAATATTCATGCAAAGGTTTGGGCTAACTATTTTAAGGCTTACCGAATATGGCGGCTGACATCTTCTTGATATGCCGCTTCAAAGATTGCAGCTCCTCTGAAACGGTCACGAGCCGCTGGTCAGCATCATCTGCTCGTTGAGCCAGGGCGGCTTGTTCCGTCTCAGCCGATTTCTTGAAGGCATCAAATTAAGCTTTTGTTTTTGTCAGCTCTTCAGAGAGGAGCCGACACTTCTCATCGGCTTCACTTCGGGCAGTTTCTTGAGTAGTTAGCTAGCTTTTCAAACCGGTTAATGCAGAGCCGGCTTCGTTTAAGGCTTCCTGTGACATATCAAAATACGGAATAAGTCGTCAGGAGGGCATTTTATAAGATAATGAAGATTAAGCAAGTCTCAAGGAGATTGCAAGCAATATGTTTGACACTTGGGGGCTAATGTCTATTCGATCTCCAAGATTACAACGCAGTTCCGGGTTATCTTCGTCAACTTAACCCAGAACTTGGGAGCTATAGGCTGGCTTTTCATGATTATTTACAACGAAAGTTCTGACTCAACTCCAACGACATTGAGCCGGCCCTTGGGGGCTACCAAAGGGTCTTCAAAGTATAATACAATGAAGCTCCAGCTCAATTTTATCAAACTTGTGCTGGCCCTTGGGGGCTATAGTTAGCTCTTTACATGATCCATAATGAAGCACCGATTCAACGTTATCAAAGTTGATCCGGACCTTCGGGGCTACGAACCATGATTTTCACTTACTTCTAATAGTTGAGGCCTATAGGTTAAACATGTCTACTTCTAGGACGTGTTGAAGACCCGGATTACCATCAACTAATGATAACCCGGCTCTTGGGGGCTACGTAAGGGTATAAGGAGAGTGAGCATACCTCATACTTCTTCTTCATTAGGTTGACAAGCTTGAGCTCTAGGTCCCGGCTTGTAGACAAGCGGTTCAGATAACTAGCGTGAAGTTCATCGGTTGTTAGCTTCTCTAGCACAGGGAGCTCAAACTCCGGCTTTTTGGAAGATTCAGTCGCTTCACTATGCTTTGTCAACACACAGGGTTGAGGAGAGTGGAAGTCAGCGCCAGTAATGAAGACATCCGGAGTAGTGGATTCATCAGCAGCCTTTGTAGGGCTTGGCGGCTTGAAATAGTCCCTCGGAGGACTCTCAAGAATTATATCGTTGGCCGTCGGCTCTGCAGACGGACAAGCCTCTTCAGGTGCCTCTTTGGAAGCCGCCGAGGGATCAACATTTGGCATGGGAGAATCTGGCTTAGCAGGCTCCGGTTCTTGAGCATTAGGTCCAGGAGAGGACTTGATGGTTTTCCTTCGCTTGGCTTGAGCCTTGAAGAGCATAGAGGGTGAGAACCCAAAGTTTACAAGTACAAAGGACTCGGATATAAAGCCTGAAAAACACATACAGCGGATTAATCTTTAGAGGCGGCAGAGCAGTCGCCGTAGAGTCGCCAGACGAAGGAGGTGATTCCTAAAAAACCAGTTCAAGCAATATAAGGCAATTTTGAATTACAAAGGCAAGATTGGTAAAGTAAAGTAAAGAGTGAATGGATACCTCAGCCGGACGCTTCTTCTAAGCTGGAGAGTTAGATATCCCGGCCATGAGAACGGTAGAACCGGAGCTCCGGGTCTAGCGTCGGGAGATTTGCTATTGCTTTTTCAAAACAAATTGGGGGTCTAAGTAAGCAAGAGGATGAGAAAGTGGGACTTTTCGAACAACCCACCGTACCTTCCGGGGTAAAAATAGTCTGAGTCGGACGAAACATAAGTTACCTCAGGAGCATTGGCGTGGCTTGTCTCTATCTCGTCCTGTGAATAATTGTTGTCAATAAGGTGAATAAGGAGACAACAAAGAGAGTTAAGTTATACCTCTGAGTCGTCATATTCCGGCTGTTCTTCCGGTTTTTCTTGAGGATCGGCTTTTTCTTCCGGCTTGCGGTTTTCTTGTTGACTTCTTCGGGGGAGGAATGTACTTCTTCTTCCAAAAGTCGGAATTGACCTGAGAATATAAGCCGGCGAAAGGTGAAAAGATTGCTAAATATAGCTAATACAGAGATAAGGATAGCAAGAGTCGCCCTTACGTCTGGGGCCGGGTTCGCGGCACAGAAAAGTGCTAACCCAATGGCACCACAAGCTTCTGTAGACTCAGGGGCATGACCCTCCAAGAAATCTAACAGCAAGTTAAGTCTAGGCCTGTGAGTCCATTGGCCATAAGAGCTTTGATCTTCGTGTGAGCCGGAGCGTACTTTGCCCGGTTAGAAGTTGACAGCCGGCCAGGGAGCTCAAATCTTGTCTTGAGCCGGGATGGACGATAACCCGCAGGGGATACTCTCCTTCGGGGGAAGTATCTTTGCAGTAAAACCAAGTTTTGTTCCAATCTTTAGGATGGCTTGGCAATTGAAGAGCCGGGAAGGTTATGTCCCGTCACCTCTGAATGGAAATTCCACCAAGCTCTAAGCTTGAGCTAGCCTTCATCTTTGTCTGGCGGTTCGCATAAAAGAATTCATGGAATAAATCCACTCACAGCTCTTCTTGCAAATAGACCTCAGTAAGTATTTGGAAGTTGCATATGTTGGAGACGGAATTGGGGGCCAGGTCTTGAGGGTGCAGTTTGAAAAAGTGAAGGACATCCCAGAAGAATTTTGAGCCGGGTGGGCTAAACCCGCATGTGAGGTGATCGCTAAATACGACTACCTCACCCTCCAGAGGATGGGGCTTCAATTCATTGCCTAGAACCCGCCAATGTACAACATCTTTGGCTGGAAGGGTCCCCGCGTCTACAAAATCTGTCAAATACTCCTCCGTAATAGCAGAGCCGACCTAGTTGCACAAGTTGGATGCACGAGACATGGTGGCGGTTCAAAACTGCGCAAAGTGATAAATACACGGCGAGTTAGGAGATGCCAAACGACAAAGGGCGACTAAAAGTATAAGTCCTATCAAGCTAAGTTGCCAGAATGGTTTGAAGAGAGCCGGAATTTCACTGGCGGGTCAAGTTTGCTGGACAACAAGAAAATTTTTACTAAGTGTGGAAAACAAGTTTCACAGACTATCTATATATGCAGTTATGGATCTACAAAACAGGAAAAATTGAGTTATTTATAGACCTAACGATGAACCATCGAACTAGTGATATTGGAAGGCAGTGCGAGGAGCGACTACAGATCTGTTGTTGTGCCATTATAAACTTCCTAGAATCTGCCGCAACCGAAAGGAGGGTGTTCTCGAATCTAGTGATCTACATACTGCCTAGCGTTACGAGAAGCTCGTGTTCTAGCGGCGAAAGAACTCCATGAAACCCTACCGAGAGCTACAGATCTAAAGGGGGGAGACGAACTCACCGGAGAGGACGCGATGGACGCGGGCGGAGCTCTGGAATGTTCAGGTTGATGCAGTGGTCTGGCGTGATGACGGTGAGGAAGCTTCACTGGAGCAAGAGGCGCTGGAGCGGCGGTGTTGAGAGGAAGAAGAAGAGCGAGTGGGAAAGGAAACAAATGACACCCTTCGCGGTCCTATTTAACGGGTCAAAAATGGAAACCGGCGCGAGAGGCGACGGAGATTAATTGGCCGAGACGGACACCTCAATTTTCGGGCTATCAGTTTAACAGAGAAAGATCCATTGCGGTTGTCAAGGAAACTTTTGACATATCCGATATGACGTCACGGTAGGTCATTTTTATTTTTCAGGTGGTGATAAATGATACTCGCCGCCAAGTGAGAAGGAGGCTGAAATGAGCAAGCTCAAATCAACCTGGGGCCTAATGTTGGGGATATAACCCCGTGGTGAGACCCGTCTAGGAGGTTCCGGGTCACACCTGGTGGCTCATAGACTAGCCCAAGGATGGGCCTTGACGATTAAAGCCCAAGACGTTTTGGTGGCTTGCCAGGATGGGCTAAGGTGAGGCCCAGACGGAGAAGGTATGAAGACCCGGGCGGATAAGCCGCCCGGAGACAGCTTGCTCAGGAAGGCAAGACAATGTAGAGATAGACTCGGACACGTTGTGAGAGTCGGTTACGACTTGTATGACCCGTGGTCTTGAGCTCCAATATAAAGGCGAGACCCGGGGTGACTTACGGGGGATAACTAATCGAGAACTAGGTCAAGCAATCCGCTCCCTTGTAATCAATACCCAAGCAATACAAGCTCCAGCACGACATAGGCTTTTACCTCTACTTGAGGGGCCGAACATGGGTAAACCCGTGTCCTTAGTCGCGATGAATCCCTTTGAGTCCATCACCTTAGCGTTGGCCTCGAATCTAAGTCCTCGGACATCTGCCGTGACAAAACCACGACAAAAACCATGGTAAACGTGGGAACGGTTGTTGAGGTGGAGAGAAAGTAGTATGGTGAAGTATCCAGCGGTGGCAAGGAATGTAAGGTAGAGTTTGTAGTGGAGCTGGGAGTGGTGAGCTTAAGGAATGAAGGGATAAGAAATATGTCGGATGCGATCATACCAGCACTAAAGCACCGGATCCCATTAGAAATCCGAAGTTAAGCGTGATTTGGCGAGAGTAGTACTAGGATGGGTGACCTCCTGGGAAGTCCTCGTGTTGCATTCCCTATTTCATTATTATTTTTGCTGCATGCAACCAACATGACGTACGTGCGCGGTAAATATTGAACGCACGTGTGGGGTAAATATTAAACATGGTTTCTTATTTCTGACGTTTGCGGTGAGTTGCAGCTTGCGGATCGATATTGACGTGTGTAGAGGCGGCGTCATGGTGGGAAAGGCACCGCATTCTGAAATCATTTGACGGCGTGTGAAAACTGGTGGCAATGTGGCGATGGAGGGAGGGGTGAAAACCATGGTAAACGTGGGAATTGTTGTTGAGGTGGCGAGAAAGTAGTATTGTGAAGTATCCAGCGGTGGCATGGAATGTACGGTAGAGTTTGTAGTGGAGCTGGGAGTGGCGAGCATAAGGGACGAAGGGATCAGAAACATGTCGGATGCTATCATACCTGCACTAAAGCACCGGATCCCATGAGAACTTCGAAGTTAAGCATGCTTGGGCTAGAGTAGTACTAGGATGGCTGACCTCCCAGCAATCCTCGTGTTGCATTCCCTTTTTCATTATTATTTTTGCTTCACGCGAGAAACATGACGCACGTGCGCGGTAAATATTGAACGCACGTGCGGGGTAAATATTAAACGCGGTTTCTGATTTCGGACGTTTGCGGTGAGTTGCAGCTTGCGGATCCATACTGACGCGTGTAGGGGCGGTGTTATGGTGGTAGAGGCACCGCTTTCTGGAAGCGTTCGACGGCGGGTGAAAACTCGTGGCAACGTGGCGCCAGAGAGTGAGGGGTGAAAACCATGGTAAATGTGGGAACAATTGTTGAGCTGGAGAGAAAGTAGTATGGTGAAGTATCCGGCGGTGGCAAGGAATGTACGGTAGAGTTTGTAGTGGAGCTGGGAGGGGCGAGCTTAAGAGACGAAGGGATGAGAAACATGTTGGGTGTGATCATACCAGCACTAAAGCACCGGATCCCATTAGAACTCCAAAGTTAAGTGTGCTTGGGTGAGAGTAGTACTAGGATGGGTGACCTCTTGGGAAGTCCTTGTTTTGCATTCCCTTTTTCATTATTATATTTGCTGCACGCGAGAAACATGATGCATGTGCACGGTAAATATTCAACGCACCTCCGGGGTAAATATTAAACGTGGTTTCTTATTTCTGACATTTGTGGTGAGTTGCATCTTGCGGATCAATAATGACGTGTGTAGGGGCGGCAATATGGTGGGAGAGGCACTGCACTTTGAAATCGTTCGACGCCATGTGAAAACTCATGGCAACGTGGCGTCGGAGATGGAGAGGTGAAAACCGTGGTAAACATGGGAACGATTGTTGAGGCAGAGAGAAAGTAGTATGGCCAAGTATCCAGCGGTGCCAAGGAATGTACGGTAGAGTTTGTAGTGGAGCTGGGAGATGCGAGCATAAGGGATAAAGGGATAAGAAATAGGTCGGATGCGATCATACCAACACTAAAGCTCCAAAGTTAAGCGTGCTTGGGGGAGAGCAGTACTAGGATGGGTGACCTCTTGGGAAGTCCTCGTGTTGCATCTCCTTTTTCATTATTATTTTTGCTGCACGCGAGAAACATGACGCACATGCGCGGTAAATTAAACGCACATGCGGGGTAAATATTAAACGAGGTTTCTTATTTCTGATGTCTGCGGTGAGTTGCAGCTTGCAGATCGATATTGACGCGTGCAGGGACGTCGTTATGGTGGGAGAGGCACCGCTTTCTGAAAGCGTTCGACGGCGTGTGAAAACTTGTGGCAACGTGGCGACGGAGAGCGAGGGGTGAAAACTATTCTAAACGTGGGAATGGTTGTTGAGGTGGAGATAAAGTAGTATGGAGAAGTATCTAGTGGTGGCAAGGAATGTACAGTAGAGTTTGTAGTGGAGCTGGCAGGGGCAAGCATAAGGGAGGAAGGGATAAGAAACATGTCGGATGCGATCATACCAACACTAAAGGACCGGATCCCATCAGAACTCCGAAGTTATGCATGCCTGGGCGAGAGGAGTACTAGCATGGGTGACCTCCTGGGAAGTCCTCGTGTTGCATTCCCTTTTTCATTATTATTTTTGCTGCACGCGAGAAAATGACGCACGTGCGCGGTAAATATTGAACGCACGTGCGGGGTAAATATTAAATGTGATTTCTTATTTCTGACGTTTACGGTGAGTTGCAGCTTGCGGATCGATATTGACGCATGTAGGGGCGGCGTTATGGAGGGGAGAGGCACGCTTTCTGAAAGCGTTTAATGGCGTGTGAAAACTCATGGCAACATTGCGACGGAGAGGTGTTGGAAATATGCCCTAGAGGTAATAATAAAATGGTTATTATTGTATTTCCTTGTTCATGTTAATTGTCTATTGTTCATGCTATAATTGTATTAACCGGAAACCGTAATACATGTGTGAATACATAGACCACAACATGTCCCTAGTGAGCCTCTAGTTGGCTAGCTCATTGATCAATAGATGGTCACGGTTTCATGATGATGGACATTGGATGTCGTTGATAATGGGGTCACATCATTAGAAGAATGATGTGATGGACAAGACCCAATCCTAAGCATAGCACAAGATTGTGTAGTTTGTCTGCTAAAGCTTTTCCAATGTCAAGTATCATTTCCTTAGACCATGAGATTGTGCAACTCCCGGATACCATAGGAATACTTTGGGTGTGCAAAACATCACAACGTGACTGGGTGGCTATATCCGAAAGTGTCTGTTGGGTTGGCAGGAATCGAGACTGGGATTTTTCACTCCATGTGATGGAGAGGTATCTCTGGGCCCAGTCGGTAAGACATCTTCATAATGAGCTCAATGTTACTAAGGAGTTAGCCACGGGATTATGTGTTACGGAACGAGTAAAGAGACTTGCCGGTAACGAGATTGAACAAGGTATAGGGATACCGACGATCGAATCTCGGGCAAATATCATACCGGTAGACAAAGGGAATTTTATACGGGATTGATTGAATCCCTGACATCGTGGTTCATCCGATGAGATCATCATGGAACATGTGGGATCCAACATGGGTATCCAGATCCCGCTGTTGGATATTGACTGAAGAGGTGTCTCGGTCATGTCTACATGTCTCCCGAACCCATAGGGTCTACACACTTAAGGTTCGATGATGCTAGGGTTATAGGGAAATAGTGTACGGAAGGTTGTTCAGAGTCCTGGATGAGATCTTGGACGTCATGAGGAGCTCCGGAATGGTCCGGAGGTAAAGATTCATATATAGGAAGTGAGGTTTTGGTCACCGAAAGTGTTTCGGGGATTACCGGTAGCGTACCGGGACCATCAAAAGGGTTTTGGGGGTCCACCAGGTGGGGCCACCGGCACCAGAGGGCTGCCTGGGCCGCAGGTGGGAGGGAACCAGCCCCTAGGTGGGCTTGTGCGCCTCCACCAAGGGCCCAAGGTGCAGCAAGGTGGGAAGGGGAGCAAACCCTAGGGCTAGATGGGCCCAAGGCCCACCTACGGTGCCGCCCCTCCCCTCTCCCTCTCTGGCCGCCCCCAGAACCCATCTAGGGTTGGCCGCCGGCCCTAGTGTGGGAACCCTAGGGGTGCGCACCCTCCTCCTCCTCCTATATATAGTGGAGGGTTTGGGGTCTGCCAGACACACGAGTTCTTCCTCTCTCGGCGCAGCCCTACCCTTTCTCTTCCTCGTTCTCCTTGGTGCTTGGCGAAGCCCTGTCAGAGACCACGCAGCTCCACCGTCACCATGCCGTCATGCTGCCGGAGCTCTCCATCGACCTCTCCTTCCTCCTTGCTGGATCAAGGCGTAGGAGACGTCACCGGGCTGCACGTGTGTTGAACGTGGAGGCGCCATTTTTCGGCGCTAAGATCGGATTCCACCACGATCTGAATCACTGTGAGTACGACTCCACCAACCACGTTCTTGTAACGCTTCCACTTTGCGATCTTCAAAGGTATGAAGATCCACTCTCCCCTTACTCCTTGCTGGTTTCTCCATAGATAGATCTTGGTGAACATGTAGGAAAATTTTGATTTACGACTACGTCTCCCAACAGTGGCATCATGAGCTAGGTCTATGCATATAATCTTTGCACGAATAGAACACAAGTTGTTGTGGGCATCGATCTTGTTAATTTAATTGCCGTTACTAGTCTTATCTTGATTCGGCGGTATTGTGGGATGAAGCGGCACAGACCGACTTTACACGTATGCTTACGTGAGACTGGTTCCACCGCCTGACATGCACTTGTTACATAAGGTGGCTAGCGGGTGTATGTCTCTCCCATCTTAGTCGGATCGAATTCGATGAAAAGGGTCCTTATGAAGGGTAAATAGCAATTGGCATATCACGTTGTGGTTTTGGCGTAGGTAAGAAACGTTCTTGCTAGAAACCTATAGCAGCCACGTAAAAACTTGCAACTACAAATTAGAGGACGTCTAACTTGTTTTTGCAGCATATGCCTTGTGATGTGATATGGCCAAAGGATGTGATGTGATGTATTGTGATGTATGAGACTGATCATGTTCTTGTAATAGGATTCACGACTTGCATGTCGATGAGTATGACAACTGGCAGGAGCCATAGGACTTGTCTTATTTTATTGTATGACCTGTGTGTCAATCATAAACGCCATGTAATTTATTTACTTCATAGCTAATCGTTAGCCATAGTAGTAGAAGTAATAGTTGGCGAGACAACTTCATGAAGACACAATGATGGAGATCATGATGATGGAGATCATGGTGTCGTGCCGGTGACAGTGATGATCATAGTGCCCCGAAGATGGAGATCAAAGGAGCTAGATGATATTGGCCATATCATGTCACTATATTGATTGCATGTGATGTTTATCATGTTTACATCTTATTTGCTTAGAACGACGGTAGTAAATAAGATGACCTCTCAATAAAAAATTCAAGTAATGTGTTCACCCTAACTATGCATCGTTGCTAAGGATCGTTGTTCCGAAGCACTACGTGATGATCGGGTGTGATAGGTTCTAACGTTCGCATACAATGGATGTAATCCAGATTTACACACGCGATACACTTAGGTTGACTTGACGATCCTAGCATGTACAGATATGGCCTCGGAACACGGAAGACCGAAAGGTCAAACAAGAGTCGTATAGAAGATACGATCAACATGGAGATGTTCACCATGGATGACTAGTCCGTCTCACGTGATGATAGGACACGGGCTAGTCGAGGTGGATCATGTGTCACTTGGATGACTAGAGAGATGTCTATCTAAGTGGGAGTTCATTAAGTAATTTGATTATGTGAACTTAATTATCATGAACTTAGTCTAAAATTGTCTTTACAATCTATATTGTAGATCCAATGGCCGACGCGAATGTCACCCTCAACTTCAACGCGTTCCTAGAGAAAACCAAGCTGAAAGATGACGGAAGCAACTATGCGGACTGGGTCCATAATTTGAGGATCATCCTTATACCTTACAAGAGATTGTATGTCCTTGATGCACCGCTAGGTGACCCACCCATTTTCCGAGGGGACCAAGACGTTACAAACGCTTGGCAGTCACGCTGTGATGATTACTCTCTGGTTCAGTGCGGCATGCTTTACAGTTTAGAACCGGGGCTCCAAAAGCGTTTTGAGCAACACGGAGCATATGAGATGTTCCAAGAGCTGAAACTGGTTTTCCAAGCTCATGCCTGGGTCGAGAGATATGATGTCTCTGACAAGTTCTTCAGCTATAAGATGGAGGAGAATAGTTTTGTCAATGAGCACATACTCAAAATGTCTGGGTTGCACAACCGCTTGACTCAGCTCGGAGTTAATCTCCCGAATGACTAGGTCATTGACAGAATCCTCTAGTCGCTTCCACCTAGCTACAAGAGCTTTGTGATGAACTACAACATGCAGGGTATGGAGAAGTCCATTCCTGAGTTGTACTCGATGCTGAAATCAGTGGAGGTCGAGATCAAAAAGGAGCATCAAGTGTTGATGGTGAATAATACCACTAGTTTCAAGAAAGGCAAGGATAAGAAGAACTTCAAGAAGGATGGCAAAGATGTTGCCACGCCCGGTAAGCAAGTGTCGGGAAGCAGGACAAGAATGGACCCAAGCCTAAGACTGAGTGCTTTTATTGCAAGGGTACCGGTCACTGGAAGCAGAACTGCCCCAAGTACTTAGCGGATAAGAAGGCCGGCAACGTTAAAGGTATATGTGATATACTTGTTATTGATGTGTACCTTACCAGTGCTCGTAGTAGCTCCTGGGTATTTGATACCGGTGCAGTTGCTCACATTTGTAACACCAAGCAGGAGCTGCGGAATAAGCGGAGACTGGCAAAGGACGAGGTGATGATGCGCGTCAGGAATGGTTCCAAGGTCAATGTGATCGCCGTCGGCACACTACCTCTACATCTACCTTCGGGATTAGTTTTAAACCTCAATAATTGTTATTTAGTACCAGCTTTGAGCATGAACATTGTATCTAGATCTCGCTTGATGCAAGATGGCTACTCATTTAAATCTGAGAACAATGGTTATTCTATTTATATGAGAGAAATGTTTTATGGTCATGCCCCGCTGGTCAATGGCTTATTTTTGATGAATCTTGAACGTGATGTTACACATGTCCATAGTGTGAGTACCAAAATATGTAAGATTGATAATGATAGTCCCATTTACACGTGGCACTGCCGCCTTGGTCATATTGGTGTCAAACGCATGAAGAAACTCCATGCTGATGGACTTTTGGAGTCTATTGATTTTGAATCATTTGACACGTGCGAACCATGCCTCATGGGCAAGATGACCAAGATCCGTTCTCCGGAACAATGGAGCGAGCAACTGACTTGTTGGACATAATACATACCGATGTATGCCGTCCAATGAGTGTCGAGGCTCGCGGTGGCTACCGTTATGTTCTCACCCTCACTGATGACTTAAGCAGATATGGGTATGTCTACTTAATGAAACACAAGTCTGAAACCTTTGAAAGTTTCAAGGAATTTCAGAGTGAGGTGGAGAATCAACGTGACAAGAAAATAAAGTGCCTACGATCTGATTGTGGCGGAGAATATTTGAGTCACGAGTTTGGCACGCACCTAAGGAAATGTGGAATTGTTTCACAACTCACGCCACCTGGCACACCTCAGAGAAATGGTGTGTCTAAACGTCGTAATCGCACTCTATTGGATATGGTGCGATCTATGATGTCTCTTACCGACTTACCGCTATCATTTTGGGGATATGCATTAGAGACTGACGCATTCACTTTAAATAGGGCACCGTCAAAGTCCGTTGAGACGACACCGTATGAACAATGGTTTGGAAAGAAACCTAAGCTGTCGTTTCTAAAAGTTTGGGGATGTGATGCTTATGTGAAGAAACTTCAACCTGAGAAGCTCGAACGCAAAGCGGAAAAGTGTGTCTTCATAGGATATCCCAAAGAGACTAGTGGGTATACCTTGTACCTTAGATCCGACTTACCTCTATCATTTTGGGGATATGCATTAGACTATTGAGAAAGAGTTTCTCTCGAAAGAAGTAAGTGGGAGGAAAATAGAACTTGATGAGGTAATCGTACCTCCACTCGAACCGGAGAGTAGCGCAGCATGGGAAGTTGTTTCCGTGGAGACTACACCGGCTAGAGAGGAAGTTAATGATGATGATCATGAAACTTCAGATCAAGTTGCTATTCAAAGGTCCCCTAGGACACGTTCCGCGCCAGAGTGGTACGGCAACCCTGTCCTGGAGATCATGTTGTTAGAAAACGGTGAACCTTCGAACTATGAAGAAGCGATGGCGGGCTCGGATTCCAACAAATGGCTTGAAGCCATGAAATCCGAGATAGGATCCATGTATGAGAACAAGTATGGACTTTGGTGGACTTGACTGATGATAAGCCAGCAATTGAAAATAAATGAATCTTTAAGAAGAAGATTGACGCGGATGGTAATGTGTCCGTCTATAAGGCTCGGCTTGTCGCTAAGGGTTATCGACAAGTACAAGTAGTTGACTATGATGAGACTTTATCACCCGTAGCGATGCTGAAGTCTGTCCGAATCATGTTAGCAATTGCCGCATTTTTTATGATTATGAGATCTGGCAAATGGACGTCAAAACAACATTCCTTAATAGCTTCCTTAAGGAAGAACTATATATGATGCAGCCGGAAGGTTTTGTCGATCCTAAAGATGCTAACAAAGTATGCAAGCTCCAGCGCTCCATCTATGGGCTGGTCCAAGCATCTCGGAGTTGGAACATTCTCTTTAATGAGGTGATTAAAGCGTTTGGGTTTATACAAGTTTATGGAGAACCCTGTATTTACAAGAAAGTGAGTGGGAGCTCTGTAGCATTCCTCATATTATATGTGGATGACATATTGTTGATGGGAAATGATATAGAACTCTTGGAAAGTGTGAAGGCCTACTTGAATAAATGTTTTTCAATGAAGGACCTTGGAGAAGCTGCTTACATATTAGGCATCAAGATCTACAGAGCTAGATCGAGACGCCTCATTGGTCTTTCACAAAGCACATACCTTGACAAGATATTGAAGAAGTTCAATATGGATCAGTCCAAGAAGGGGTTCTTGCCTGTGTTACAGGGTGTGAGATTGAGTAGGACTCAATGCTCGACCATGGCAAAGGATAGAGATGAGGTGAGTGTCATCCCCTATGCTTCAGCCATTGGCTCTATTATGTATGCCATGCTGTGTTCAAGACCCGATGTGAACCTTGCCATAAGTTTGGTAGGGAGGTACCAAAGTGATCCCGGAGCGGAACACTAGACAGCGGTCAAGAATATCCTGAAGTATCAAGGACAAAGCACATGTTTCTTGTATATGGAGGTGTCAAAGAGCTCGTCGTAAAGGGTTATGTCGATGCAAGCTTCGACACAAATCCGAACGACTCCAAGTCACAAACCGGATACGTGTATATTTTGAACGGAGGGGCACTCAGCTGGTGCAGCAGCAAGCAAAGCGTCATGGCGGCATCTACATGTGAAGCGGAGTACAGTGCTACTTCGGAAGCAGCAAAAGAAGGAGTCTGGATGAAGGAGTTCATCACCGACCTAGGAGTGATTCCCAGTGCGTCGGTCCCGATGACTCTATTCTATGACAACACTGGAGCTATTGGCCTTGCGAAGGAGCCCAGGTTTCACAAGAAGACAAGACACATCAAGCGTCGCTTCAACTCCATCTGTGATTACATTCAGGAGGGAGATATAGATATTTGTAAAGTACATACGGATCTGAATGTCGCAGATCTGTTGACTAAACCTCTCTCACGAGGGAAACATGATCAACACCAGAACTCTATGGGTGTTCAATTCATCACAATGTAACTAGATTATTGACTCTAGTGCAAGTGGGAGACTGTTGGAAATATGCCCTAGAGGCAATAATAAAATAGTTATTATTGTATTTCCTTGTTCATGATAATTGTCTATTGTTCATGCTATAATTGTATTAACCGGAAACCGTAATACATGTGTCAATACATAGACCACAACATGTCCCTAGTGAGCCTCTAGTTGGCTAGCTCGTTGATCAATAGATGGTCATGGATTCATGACCATGCACATTGGATGTCGTTGATAACGGGATCACATCATTAGGAGAAAGATGTGATGGACAAGACCCAATCCTAAGCATAGCACAAGATCGTGTAGTTCGTCTGCTAAAGCTTTTCCAATGTCAAGTTGTTGTTGGAAATATGCCCTAGAGGCAATAATAAATTAGTTATTATCATATTTCCTTGTTCATGATAATCGTTTATTATCCATGCTATAATTGTATTGATCGGAGACTTAAATGCATGTGTGGATACATAGACAAAACCATGTCCCTAGTATGCCTCTAATGGACTAGCTCGTTGATCAAAGGATGGTTAAGGTTTCCTAGCCATGGACATGAGATGTCATTTGATAACGGGATCACATCATTAGGAGAATGATGTGATGGATAAGACCCAAACTACAAACATAGCATATGATCGTGTCAGTTTATTGCTACTGTTTTCTGCATGTCAAGTATATGTTCCTATGACCATGAGATCATGCAACTCACGGATATCGGAGGAGTGCCTTGTGTGTATCAAACGTCGCAACGTAACTGGGTGACTATAAAGGTGCTCTACAGGTATCTCCGATGGTGTTTGTTGAGTTGGCATGGATCGAGACTGGGATTTGTTACTCCGTGTGACGGAGAGGTATCTCAGGGCCCACTCGGTAATACAACATCACAACAAGCCTTGCAAGCAATGTGGCTAAGTGTTAGTCACGGGATCTTGTATTACGGAACGAGTAAAGAGACTTGCCAGTAACGAGGTTGAACTAGGTATGGAGATACCGACGATCGAATCTCGGGCAAGTAACATACCGAAGAACAAAGGGGACGTTATACGGGATTAACTAAATCCTTGACATAGAGGTTCGACCGAAAAAGATCTTCGTAGAATATGTAGGAACCAATGTGGATGTCCAGGTCCCGCCATTGGTTATTGACCGTAGAGGTGTCTCGGTCATGTCTACATAGTTCTCGAACCCGCAGGGTCTGCACACTTAAGGTTCGGTGACGTTTCGGTAGTGTAGAGTTATGTATGGTGGTGACCGAAGTTTGTTCGGAGTCCCGGATGAGATCCCGGACATCACGAGGAGCTCCGGAATGGTCCGGAGGTAAAGATTCATATATAGGAAGTCCCAGTTTGGTTTCCGGAAAAGTTTCGGGCTCATCGGTAGTGTACCGGGAGTGCCGGTAGTGTACCGGGAGTGCCGGTAGTGTACCGGGAGGCCTCCGGGAGGGGTATTTCGACCCCAAGAGGTCCATGGGCTGTGGGAGAATAATAACCAGCCCTTAGTGGGCTGGGAAAACAGCCACAAAGGCCCATGGCGCAGGAGAGAAAGTCCTAAAGCAAAAAGTGGAAAATCAGCCAATAGGAGGCAATCCTACTCCAACTAGGATTGGAGGTGAAGTAGGATTTCTTCCCACCTCCTATTTCGGCCGACCCAAAGGCCTTGGCTGCCTCTCCTCTCCTCTCCTCCTATATATACTAGTGGATTGGGTGGTTTTTGGACAGAATTTCCGGCCACGTGCTACCCGTTTCACCGGTGCACAGTTTCTCCTCTAGATCGGTTTTCCGCAGCGCTTAGGCGAAGCCCTGCCGGAATTGCTCCACCACCATCACCGGAGCGCCGTCACGCTGCCGGTGAACTCTCTCTCCTATCCACCTCCTCTTGCTGGATCAAGACGGTGGAGATCGTCATCAAGCTGCACGTGTGCTGAACGCGGAGGTGCCGTCCGTTCGGCGCTAGATCGGAAGGACCGTGATCGAGATCGCGAGACGGTTCGTGATGAGATCGTGGAACGGATCGTGATGAGTTCGCGGGACAGATCGTGATCAAGATCGTGAGACGGATCGTGATGAGATCGCGGGACGGATCGTGATGAGTTCATGGGACGTATCGTGATTGGATCGCGGGACGGATCGTGATGAGATCGCGGGACGCTCGGCGATTTGGATCGCGAAGATGTTCGACTACACCAACCGCGTTTCTTAACGCTTCCCGCTTAGCGATCTACAAGGGTATGTAGATCCACTCTCCCTCTCGTAGATGCTCATCACCATGGATAGGTTTGCGTGTGCGTAGGAAAATTTTTGTTTCCCATGCGACGTTCCCCAACAGTGGTATCAGAGCTAGGTTGATGGTTCGATGAGATCTCGAGTAGAACACAAAAGGTTTGTGGGCGTTGATGCTTAGATTGCTTCCTCCCTTGGTCGTATTTTGGTTCAGCGGGATTGTGAGATGAAGCGGCCCGGACCAACATTACTCGTACGCTTACGAGAGACCGGTTCCCTCGACGCAACTTGTTGCCTAGATGGCTTGCGGGTGACAGTTTCTCTCACTTTAGTTGGATCGGATTCGACAAAGGCGGTCCTTGAGAAGGTTGAAAAGCAAACTAGTGTATCACCGTTGTGGTTTATGCGTAGGTGAGAATCGTTCTTGCTAGATACCCATAGCAGCCACGTAAAACATGCAACAACAATTAGAGGACGTCTAACTTGTTTTTGCAGGGTATGTTGTGATGTGATATGGCCAATTACATGATGAGATATATGTGATGTATGAGATGATCATGTGATGTATAGAATTTCACGACTTGCATGTCGTTGAGTACGGCAACCGGCAGGAGCCATAGGGTTGTCTTTAATTATTGTATGACCTGCGTGTCAATCATTAAGCGCTATGTAATGCTTTACTTTATCGCTAAGCAGTAGCAATAGAAGTAGAAGCAGGGCTGGCGCCACAACCCCAATGGCAACACATTGATGGAGATCAAGATGATGGAGATCATGGTGTTGTGCCGGTGACGATGGAGATCATGCCGGTGTTTCGAAGATGGAGATCTTAAACACAAGTTCATGGCCATATCATGTCACTTATGAATTGCATGAGATGTTAATCCTTTTATGCACCTTGTTTTGCTTAGTACGGCGGTAGCATTATAAGGTGATCCCTCACTTGAATTTCAAGATGAACTGTGTTCTCCCCGAGTGTGCACCGTTGCGAAAGTTCGTCGTGTTGAGACACCACGTGATGATCGGGTGTGATAGACTCTACGTTCACATACAACGGGTGCAAGCCAGATTTGCACGCGCAGAACACTCGGGTTAAACTTGACGAGCCTAGCATGTACAGACATGGCCTCGGAACACGAGAGACCGAAAGGTCGAACATGAGTCATATAGTAGATATGATCAACATAATGATGTTCACCATTGCAGCCACCTCAACTCACGTGATGATCGGACTTGAGTTGGTGAATTTGGATCATGTATCACTCGAATGATCGGAGGGATGTCAATTTGAGTGGGAGTTCTTAAATAATATGATTAATTGAACTCATTATCATGAACATAGTCAAAGTGTCTTTGCAAATTATGTTGTAGATTACTAGCTCGCGTTGTGGCTCCCTTGTATTTTTATATGTTCCTAGAGAAATAGAATTGAAAGATGTTGGTAGCAATATTGCGGACTGGGTCCGTGATCTGAGGATTGTCCTCATTGCTGCACAGAAGGCTTATGTCCTTAATGCACCGCTCGGTGCGCCACCCCCTCTAGCGTCGTCTATAGATGTTGTGAACATCTGACAGGCACGTTTCGATGACTACTTGATAGTTTTGTGCGTCATGCATTACGGCTTAGAATTGAGGCTCCGAAACGTTTTGAACGTCACGGAACATATGAGATGTTCTAGGGGCAGAGATTGTGATCTCAGGCTTGTGCCTGTGTTGCGAGATATGAGATCTCCAACAAGATTCTTTGCCTGTAAGATGAAGGAGAATAGCTCAATCGTTGAGCATGTACTCAGATTGTCTGGGTACTACAATCGCTTGAATCAAGTGGGAGTTGATCTTCCAGATAAGATAGTGATTGATATAGTTCTCCAAGTCACTGTCACTAAAGCTACTAGAACTTAAGTGATGAACTATAATACACCAGGGATAGAAGTATTGATCCCTGAGCTGTTCGCGATGTTTGACACCGCGAAGGTAGAAATCAAGAAGGAGCGTCAAGTGTTGATGGTTAATCAAACCACTAGTTTCGAAAAGGGCAAGATCAAGGAGGGAAACTTCATGGATAGCAAGTCAGTTGCTGCTCCAGTGAAGCAACCCAAAGTTGAACTCAAACCCGAGACTAAGTGCTTCTATTATGAGGTGAGAGGTCGCTGAAGCGGAACAACCCTAGATACTTGGTAGATAAGAAGGCTGGCAACATTGATAGAAGTATATTTGATATACGAGTTACTAATGTGTACCTTGCTAGTACTCTTAGTAGCACCTGGGTATTGGATACCGGTTCGGTTGCTAAATGTTAGTAACTCGAAATAAAAGCTACGGAATAAACGGAGAACTAGCTAAGGGTGAGGTGACGATATGTGTTGGAAGTGTTTCCAAGGTTGATGTGATCAAAATCGCACGCTCTCTCTACCTTCAGGATTAGTGACGAACCTAAATAAATGTTATTTGGTGTTTTGCGTTGAGCATGAACATGATTAGATCATGTTTATTGCAATACGGTTATTCATTTAAGTTAGAGAATAATGGTTATTCTGTTTACATGAATAATACCTTCAATGGTCATGCACCCAGTGAGAATGGTTTGTTGAAATCTTGATCGTAGTATTACACATGTTCATAACATTGATGTCAAAAGATACAAAGTTAATAATGATAGTACCACATACTTGTGGCACTGCCGCTAAATGTCATATTGGTATAAAGCGCATGTAGAAACTCCATGCTGATGGATATTTGGACTCATTCGATTTCGAATCGGTTGAGACATGCGAACCATGCCTCTTGGGCAAGATGACTAAAGGACCCCGTTGGATGGAGCGGGCAAGTGATTCATTGGAAATGATACATGTTGATGTATGCAATCTAGTGAGTCTTGTAGTGTGCAGTGGATATCATTATTTTCTTACCTTCACTGATGATTTGAGTAGATATAGTGTATATTTACTTAATGAAACACAAGTCTGAATCGTTTGAAAGGTTCAAGCAAATTCAGAGTGAAGTTTAAAGATCATCGTGACAAGAAGATAAAAATGACTGCGATATGATCGTGGAGGTGAATATCTGAGTCACGAGTTTGGCATACAACTTAAGACAATGTGAAAGTTGTTTCACAACTAAACGCCACCTGGAACACCATAGTGTGATGGTGTGTCCGAACATCATAGTTATGCTCTATTGGACATGGTGCGTGCTATGATGTCTCTTGTCGTTTTACTACTATAATTTTGGGGTTATGCATTAGAGACAACTACATTCACTTTAAATAGGGCACCATCTAAATCCGTTGAGATGACACCATATGAATTATGGTTTGATAGAAACCTAAGCTGTCGTTTCTTAATACTTGGGGCTGCGGCACTTGTGTGAAAAATGTTTTCACCTAATGAGGTCGAACCCAAGGCGGACAAATGCATCTTCATAGAATACCCTAAGATCAGTTGGGTGAACCTTCTATCTCAGATCCGAGTGCAAAGTGGTTGTTACTAAAACGGATCCTTTCTCGAGGAAAGGTTTCTCTCGAAAGAATTGAGTGGGAGGAAGATAGAACTTGATGAGGTTGTTAAACCTTTGTTCAACCAGAGAGTAGCGCAGCGCAGAAAGATGTTTCTGTGAAGCCTACGTTAGTTGAAGAGGAAGTTAATGATGATGATCATGAAGCTTCAGGATCAAGTTACTATCGAACTTCGTGGGTCGACAAGGATGTGTACTGCTCCTAAGCGGTACGACAACCCTGTCTTCGAGGTCATGTTGTTGGACAGCGATGAACCTACGAGCTATGGAGAAGCGATGATGGGCCCGGATTCCGACAAATGGTTAGAGACCATGAAATCCGAGATAGGATCCATTTATGAAAACCAAGTATAGACTTTGGTAGACTTGCTCGTTAGACGGCAGGTCGTTGAGTACAAATGGACCTTTAGAATGAAGACAGACACTGATGGTAAATGTCACCATTTGTAAAGCTCGACTTGTTGCAAAGTTGTTTGTGACAAGTTCAAGGAGTTGACTGCGAGGAGGCTTTCTCACTCGTAGCGATGCTAAAAGTCTGTTGGAATTATGTTAGCAGTTGCTGCATTTTCAATTACGAAATCTGGCAGATGGATGTCAAAACGTCGTTTCCTTAACGGTTTACTTAAGGAAAGGTTGTATGTGATACAACCAGAAGGTTTTGTCAGTCCTAAGGATGCTAAAAGATGAGAGAGCTTCAGTGATCCTTCTATGGACTGAAGCAAGCATCTCGGAGTTGGAATATACACTTTGATGAGGTGATCAAAGTTTTTGTAGTTTATACAAAGTTTACGAGAAACTTGTATTTGCAATAAAGTGAATGGGAGCACTATAGAGTTTCTGATAAGTATATGTGGTTGACATATTGTTGATCGGAAATAATGTAGAATTTCTGGAAGGCATAAAAGGTTGTTTGAAAAGTGTTTTTCAAATGAAGACCTGGATAAAGCTACCTAATTGTTGAGCATCAAAATCTATAGAGATAGATCAAGATGCTTGATGAGACTTTCAATGAGTGCATACCTTGACAAGATTTTGAAAGAGTTCAAAATGGATCAGCCAGAGAAATAGTTCTCGTCTGATTTGTAAGGTGTGAAGTTGAGTGAGACTCAAAGCTCGACAACGGCAGAAGAAAGAGAAAGGATGAATGTCGTCCCCTATGCCTTAGCCATAGGCCCTATATTATGCCATGCTGTGTACCGCACCTATGTGTGCCTTGCCACGAGTCTGTCAGGGGGTACAAGAGTGGTCCAGGAGTGGATCACTGGACAGCGGTCGGAATTATCCTTAGTAACCAGAGGACTAAGGAAATGTTTCTTGATTATGGAGGTGATAAAGAGTTCGTCGTAAAGAGTTACGTCGATGCAAGCTTTAACACCTATCCAGATGACTAGTAGTAGCAATCTGGATACGTATAGTGGAGCAGCCATTTGGAAATAGTACCAAGTGGAGTGTGGTAGCAGTGTTTACGGTTTGACATAGAGATTTGCAAAGTACACACGGATCTGAATATCGCAGACCCGTTGACTATAAGACCTCTCTCACATGCAAAGCATGATCGAGCCCCAAAACTCATTGGGTGTTAGATTCATAACAATGCGAATCACATGGTGATGTGAACTAGATTATTGACTCTAGTGCAAGTGGGAGACTGTTGGAAATATGCCCTAGAGGCAATAATAAATTAGTTATTATCATATTTCCTTGTTCATGATAATCGTTTATTATCCATGCTATAATTGTATTGATCGGAGACTTAAATGCATGTGTGGATACATAGACAAAACCATGTCCCTAGTATGCCTCTAATGGACTAGCTCGTTGATCAAAGGATGGTTAAGGTTTCCTAGCCATGGACATGAGATGTCATTTGATAACGGGATCACATCATTAGGAGAATGATGTGATGGATAAGACCCAAACTACAAACATAGCATATGATCGTGTCAGTTTATTGCTACTGTTTTCTGCATGTCAAGTATATGTTCCTATGACCATGAGATCATGCAACTCACGGATATCGGAGGAGTGCCTTGTGTGTATCAAACGTCGCAACGTAACTGGGTGACTATAAAGGTGCTCTACAGGTATCTCCGATGGTGTTTGTTGAGTTGGCATGGATCGAGACTGGGATTTGTTACTCCGTGTGACGGAGAGGTATCTCAGGGCCCACTCGGTAATACAACATCACAACAAGCCTTGCAAGCAATGTGGCTAAGTGTTAGTCACGGGATCTTGTATTACGGAACGAGTAAAGAGACTTGCCAGTAACGAGGTTGAACTAGGTATGGAGATACCGACGATCGAATCTCGGGCAAGTAACATACCGAAGAACAAAGGGGACGTTATACGGGATTAACTAAATCCTTGACATAGAGGTTCGACCGAAAAAGATCTTCGTAGAATATGTAGGAACCAATGTGGATGTCCAGGTCCCGCCATTGGTTATTGACCGTAGAGGTGTCTCGGTCATGTCTACATAGTTCTCGAACCCGCAGGGTCTGCACACTTAAGGTTCGGTGACGTTTCGGTAGTGTAGAGTTATGTATGGTGGTGACCGAAGTTTGTTCGGAGTCCCGGATGAGATCCCGGACATCACGAGGAGCTCCGGAATGGTCCGGAGGTAAAGATTCATATATAGGAAGTCCCAGTTTGGTTTCCGGAAAAGTTTCGGGCTCATCGGTAGTGTACCGGGAGTGCCGGTAGTGTACCGGGAGTGCCGGTAGTGTACCGGGAGGCCTCCGGGAGGGGTATTTCGACCCCAAGAGGTCCATGGGCTGTGGGAGAATAATAACCAGCCCTTAGTGGGCTGGGAAAACAGCCACAAAGGCCCATGGCGCAGGAGAGAAAGTCCTAAAGCAAAAAGTGGAAAATCAGCCAATAGGAGGCAATCCTACTCCAACTAGGATTGGAGGTGAAGTAGGATTTCTTCCCACCTCCTATTTCGGCCGACCCAAAGGCCTTGGCTGCCTCTCCTCTCCTCTCCTCCTATATATACTAGTGGATTGGGTGGTTTTTGGACAGAATTTCCGGCCACGTGCTACCCGTTTCACCGGTGCACAGTTTCTCCTCTAGATCGGTTTTCCGCAGCGCTTAGGCGAAGCCCTGCCGGAATTGCTCCACCACCATCACCGGAGCGCCGTCACGCTGCCGGTGAACTCTCTCTCCTATCCACCTCCTCTTGCTGGATCAAGACGGTGGAGATCGTCATCAAGCTGCACGTGTGCTGAACGCGGAGGTGCCGTCCGTTCGGCGCTAGATCGGAAGGACCGTGATCGAGATCGCGAGACGGTTCGTGATGAGATCGTGGAACGGATCGTGATGAGTTCGCGGGACAGATCGTGATCAAGATCGTGAGACGGATCGTGATGAGATCGCGGGACGGATCGTGATGAGTTCATGGGACGTATCGTGATTGGATCGCGGGACGGATCGTGATGAGATCGCGGGACGCTCGGCGATTTGGATCGCGAAGATGTTCGACTACACCAACCGCGTTTCTTAACGCTTCCCGCTTAGCGATCTACAAGGGTATGTAGATCCACTCTCCCTCTCGTAGATGCTCATCACCATGGATAGGTTTGCGTGTGCGTAGGAAAATTTTTGTTTCCCATGCGACGTTCCCCAACAGTTGTAACATCCCAAAATTCCATTTTGGAATGTTATGAAATATAGCTATGCATCACCATCATCATTGCTTGAATGTATGAAATAGTTGAAATGCTTCTTCTGACTTTCTGAAAGCCCCTTTCTATTTTCAATATGTTGCTTTCACCTATTTGAAAACCTTGGAAAAAGTTCAAAATAAGAGGGGAGTAACATGACACTCCACACCAGGGTCATCTTGGTGATATATTTGAACAATAAGAACCAGGGGGTCTTTTGAAAAATATTTGCAAAAGGTTTTTAAAAAAAATATGCAATTTCTAAAAATAATTATTTTTTCAAAGTATTCAAATGACAGAGGAAAAATGTTCATTGAATAGCATTAATTCTCCTGGTCATTTTGATATATATGCTGCCTATATTTAGAAATGGTTTGAGTGATTTTAAAGAGGTTTTACTGCCCTGTATTTAAAAAAGGAAACAGATTATATTTAAATGGGCTGGCCCACGGGCATTTACTCGCGAAGTTATTACGAGCCGGCCGACCGACGCCCCGCAAACCTCTCCCTCTCTCTGACAGCGGGCCCCGCCCCGACCGACCGCTGGATCAGCGCGGTCATCGTCTCCCTCGCGCGCGCGCCGTCGTCGCCGGAAACTTCTCCACCGGATCTCCCTCCTCCTTCCTTCTCTCGCTCTGCCTCGCCCCTATATAAGAGCGGCGACCTCCGCACTCCATTCCCCCCCCCCCGAACCCCTCTCTCCCCCTAGCCAGAGCGTTGCATCGAGCTCGCCAGAGTTCCCTGACCACCGAACCCTCCTCGAGCTCCTGCCCGTCGACTCCATCCTCCACTCGTTCCTCCGACGCCACCAGAACACTCCGTACGTCAGCCGCCGTCGCCTGGACCTCTCCGACGACCTCCTCGACCACCGGAGCGCCACCCCGATGACCTCACCGCTTCGGACTCGCCGGAGGACCCGTCGCCGGCGACCCCCTCCTTCACCGTGAGCTCCATCTCCTCTCAACCCTGTGATCTGGATCCTACGATCCAGATTAGATCGTTTTAAACGGCGAACCGTTTTCCTCTAGAGATCGGCCACCATTCGCTAGTCCCTACGCACCTCTGCTAGCAGCAAATCACCGCTTGCCACATAGCCTCGACCGTCCGTTAGTTTATTTTTCTATTTTCTGTTTTGTTTTAGTTCACAGAAGGTTTTCTGATTTTGTTTTTGTTTATATCTTTTAAACTGTTTAGTGTTTTGAATTGATTCTTTTTGCATTACCTCACATATTTCATGTAGTTACACCCTGTAGTATTAGATTTTAAATTTGAACTCTAAAATTTGAATTGAATCAAATTTTCTCAGATCACTTAAATCTGAATAACTAGAGTTGAAAAATAGATTTTGATATGAATATTTTTGCTAATGCTTGGTATTAGTTAGGACTATCATCTTGCTTAGTTTGATGATTTTTAGGATGTGTTTGTTTAGTGGTCTAGCTATAAACAGATTCTGCCTAGTAGTTAGTATAGTTTAGTTAATTTAGTTTTTAGTTAGTTTAAATCAGATTTAGTTATAATTGTTTTAGTAGGTTATGTTGCTTAAACATTAGTTGTTTTACTTTCTGTTAATAAAAATATTTATTTGCTTAGTTTTATACTTAATATCATAGGAATCTCAATTCATTTTCAACTAGGTATAAATTGTTATAAAACAAACTAGTTAGTAATAGTTTTCTTTTAACAAAGTTTTATATAATTAAATTCTGTTTTCTAAGAAGAGGTTTTAGTAAATTCTTTTTTTGTTAATATAATGTTTATTAATTAATAATAAGTTTTGTTTTACTCTTTGTTAGTAAAACTATAGTTATATAGTAGTGTTTATCAAAACTTTTAAAACCATACTAAGATTTTTCTTAACAAAACTTTAAATGGATTTTATTCTGTTTATTAATAAAATATTTTATTGTTTCCTTGCTGTCAACTATTGTTTTGTTCATACAAGTAGTTTTATTATGTTAGTAGTGGTTTACCCATCACCTTTTTGAAAACAAAACTTTGTGTGTTTTCTTGTTTGTGATTTTGTGCATTGTTTTGTCTTGATTGTTTACTAGTTCATTTCTGATTTTGTGAGTTACAAATAATTTTGTTGTATGCTTATTGAGTGCTCTTGTTTGCTTCGTTAGATTATCCGGAGTGCGAGGCTTGTTACCTAGAGTCACTCACGTACAAAGATCATCAATCTGGCAAGTCACTTTGATCATCTTTACCCATGTTTTGTTGCATTAGTTCTACCATTCCCCCCAATTGCATGCAAATTAGGTAATTAGAAATTTGGTTACTTGATGTAGTATCATGTGGTAGGTACCCCAACCCTTTGACACTTTGGCCCCGGGAAACGTTCAATTATTTTGCTATGCTATTAGTAGACGGGGTTGGTTGTGTGATTCATGAGAGTTGTGAGGTAATAACTTCAAGACCTATGATGAGCAAGACTTCAAGATTTCCAAGTTTTCAACATACTACTGGGTGAGGGATGGTTGGAACGGCACCCTGGAGAAACCAGTGGATTTGCCTAGGTGTTGCTAGAGATGGCCAGTATTCACGCGGATAGCCTCACCCAGGCACAAAGGGATGGAAGGATGCGTCAAGGCCCAAGGCTTACCTGCACAGCCACAAGTCATTATGTGCTCTGTCTTGGTTGGATATCGTGGTGACCCTGGACAGGCGGTGCTACGAGATGTAGAAGAACGGTAGGAAAGGATGTGCACCGACAGAGTCGCAGGGAAACCCTTTGGAAGACCATGTTTTGGTCATCCGTTTCTCAAACACCCTCAAGTGCGAGAAATAAAATGGAGGTGACCAAATCTTGTGGGGAACGTGTGCAAAACTCTGTAGAGTACTCAAACCTAATCGATTAGCCGTGTCCACGGTCGTGGACGACTTGAGCCAAAGGAACTGAAACTTCCGGAATTCTCAACACAATTAATATGATGATGTGGGTATTAATAACTTGGGTATGAGAATTGGTTGGTGGAACCATCTCATTAATCAACCAACTTAGTAATAATTTTGCTTAACCCTCTCTTGATGTAGGAAAATTGGCTTTACGCAAAAACTTACTACCCCACCTACCATATATGCATGTAGATTAGATGATTATCTTTTCACCTCTCTCTTGTGACTTTGCCGGCATATTCCATATGCTGACCTACATGGCTTCAACATATCATGTTGTGGAGTACTTTTCTGACCAGGAGTGAGGATACGCTCTACGCTCGGTGAGATGCCCTTGGAGTCAGATGGACTCACCTACCTTCGATGTTTCCGCAAGATTTAGATATTCTCATGAGTTGGCCTTCAGCCACTTTATTGTAATCTTTCTTGTAATAAAGGACTCGATATGAGATTTATGATTAATAAATGATGTGTGATTTCCCTTTGATATATACATTGATGTACCGTGTGTGTACCAGCATGATCTTGGGATGGTACGGAAGCACCGGAGATTCGACCTTCAGGTCGGGTCGTTACACAAGTATCGTTTCCTTAGACCATGAGATTGTGCAACTCCCAAATACCGTAGGAATACTTTGGGTGTGCCAAACATCACAACGTAACTGGGTGGCTATAAAGGTGTACTACGGGTATCTCCGAAAGTGTGTGTTGGGTTGGCACGAATAGAGACTGGGATTTGTCACTCTGTGTGACGGAGAGGTATCTTTGGGCCCACTCGGTAAGACATCATCATAATGAGCTCAATGTGACTAAGGAGTTAGCCATGGGATGATGTGTTACAGAACAAGTAAAGAGACTTGCCGGTAACGAGATTGAACAAGGCATAGGGATACCGACGATCGAATCTCGGGCAAGTATCATACCGATAGACAAAGGGAATTGTACTCAGGATTGATTGAATCCCCGACATCGTGGTTCATCCGATGAGATCATAGTGGAACATGTGGGAGCCAACATGGGTATCCAGATCCCGCTGTTGGTTATTGACCGGAAAGGTGTCTCGGTCATGTCTACATGTCTCCCGAACCCGTAGGGTCTACACACTTAAGTTTCAATGACGCTAGGGTTATAGGGAAATAGTCTACATGGTTACCGAAGGTTGTTCAGAGTCCCGGATGAGATCCTGGACGTCACGAGGAGCTCCGGAATGGTCCGGAGGTAAAGATTCATATATAGGACATGAGGTTTTGGTCATTGGAAGTGCTTCGGGGATTACCGGTAACGTACCGGGACAACCCAAAGGGTTCCAGGGGTCCACCAAGTGGGGCCACTGGCACCAGAGGGCTGCCTGGGCCGCAGGTGGGAGGTAACCAGCCCCTAGGTGGCCTGGTGCGCCTCCACCAAGGTCCCAAGGCTCAGAAAGGTGGGAAGGGGGGCAAACCCTAGGGCTAGATGGGCCCAAGGCCCACCTAGGGCGCCGCCCCTCCCCTCTCCCTCTCTGACCGCCGCCAGTACCCATCTAGGTTTGTCGCCGGCCCTAGGGTGGGCACCCTCCTCCTCCTCCTCCTCCTATATATAGTGGAGGGTTTTGGGGCTGCCAGACACACGGGTTCTTCCTCTCTCAGCGCAGCCCTACCCTTCCTCTTCCTCGTTCTCCTTGGTGCTTGGCAAAGCCCTGCCGGAGACCATGCAGCTCCACCGTCAGCACGCCGTCGTGCTGCTAGAGATCTCCCTCAACCTCTCCTTCCTACTTGCTGGATCAAGGCGTAGGAGACGTCACCGGGCTGCACGTGTGTTGAACGCGGAGGCGCCGTTGTTTGGCGCTAAGATCGGATTCCACCATGATCTGAATCGCTGCGAGTACGAATCCACCAACCACGTTCTTGTAATGCTTCCACTTTGCGATCTTCAAAGGTTTTAAGATGCACTCTCCCCTTACTCGTTGCTAGTTTCTCCATAGTTAGATCTTGGTGAACACGTAGGAAAATTTTGATTTACTACTACGTCTCCCAATAAGAGGGAGGGGTGAAAACCATGGTAAACGTGGGAACGGTATTTCAGGTGGAGAGAAAGTAGTATGGTGAAGTATCCAGTGGTGGCAAGGAATGTATGGTAGAGTTTGTAGTGGAGCTGCGAGGGGCAAGCACAAGGGACGAAGGGATAAGAAACATATCAGATGCGATCATAACATCACTAAAGCATCGGATCCCATCAAAACTCCGAAGTTAAGCGTGCTTGGGTGAGAGTAGTAGTAGGATGGGTGACCTCCTGGGAAGTCCTCATTGTGCATTTCCTTTTTCATTATTATTTTTTGCTGCACGCGAGAAACATTACGCACGTGCGCGATAAATATTGAACGCACGTGCGGGGTAAATAATAAACGCGGTTTCTTATTTCTGATGTGTGAAGTGAGTTGTAGCCGCAGACGACAACGCCGACCACAACAACGCCGACCACGACCCGGCCGGCTGCCGACAACGGCAGCCGCAGAACAACAAGCGCAAGAACGACTAGCCGGATCCCCGCTATGGGAGCCCGCAGGTCAATACCATCGAGGATCAGGAGCCGGCTGCCCAGCCTTCTAGCCAGCGCCAGCACACCGGCAAGGCTGCCTGGCAGCCAAAGCTCACCTTCAAGCAAATGCTCGACCTCCCCTGCAAGAACTATTCAGGGGCCAAACCCTCTACGCACACACTCCGGCAGTGCCGCTTCTCACATCGATTGGCCCGGGGGGACGGCCTTCCGGCTCCCCCCACGCCGCCAGCCCGTGCGCTGGCCCTGGCCCAAGCTGCTGCCCCGGCACCGGCAATGGCTCCAAACGAGGTCGTCTAATCGACTAGTTCCCCAACCAAGAAGGTTGCTATGTCGTCTTCACAAGTGAAGAGACAGGGAAACACGCTCAACGCCGGCTTCGCCGTGAGGTGAACGCCACCATGCCGGCAACTCCCAGTTCATGCACTGGTCGGAGAAGCCGGTCAGTTGGAGCCAGGTCGATCACCCTGCCGTGATGCCGAATCCTGGCAGCTATGCCTTGGTACTCGACCCCACCATCGCCACCAAGGAGCGAGCTTGCTGCTTCTCGTGGGTGCTGATAGATGGCGGCAGCAGCATCAACATTCTCTACCTCGACACGATGCACAAGCTAGGGCTGAAGATAGAGGACCTGCAGGCGAGTCAGACGGTTTTATACGGCATCGTGCCTGGGAAGTCCTGCTCCCCTATCAGCAAGATCACGCTCGACATCCTCTTCGGTGGACCCGGCCATTTCCTCCGCGAGCCAGTGTTGTTCAAGGTCGTGGACCTCACAAGCCCCTACAACACGCTGTTGGGTCGGACGGCTCTTGTCAGCTTCATGGCGGTCCCCCATTATGCCTAACTCAAGCTCAAGTGCGCTCGAGACGGCTTTTGAGACGTTAGCCGGCTGGTCGAGGCCCTGGAGATCGCCCAGGAGAGGCGCCTGCTCGACCGGCTCGTGGCCCTTGTTGCCAGCCAGCCGGCCATGCCGACTCCACCATCGCAATCCGTCGGCAAGGCCTCCTTCCAGCCGTCTAAAGACACCAAGCAAATCCTGCTCGACCCGTCCAACCCGGCTCAGTGCGTCACAATCGGCTCCCGCCTCAACAGCAAATAGGAAGGTGAGCTCGTCGACTTCCTCCGTGAGAATTGGGACATCTTCGCATGGTCCCCCAAGGACATGCCGGGTGTTCCGAGGAAGTTCGCCGAGCACAAACTCCACGTCCGGACGGACGTCAAGCCGGTCAAGCAACCCCTGCGCCACTTCTCCGAAGAGAAGCTGCGTACTATAGGCGAAGAGATCGCCCGGCTGCTCGTAGCTGGGTTCATCATGGAAGTGTTCCACTCGGACTGGCTGGCCAACCCAGTCATGGTGCTGAAGAAAAACAAGACCTGGCGCATGTGCATCGACTACACTAGCCTAAACAAGGCATGTCCCAAGGACCCATTCGCCCTGCCGCGGATCGATCAAGTCATCGACTCGACGGCCGGCTGTGACTTGCTGTCCTTCCTAGATGCCTACTCAGGCTACCACTAGATCAAGCTGGACCCGAAAGACTGGCTTAAGACCTCCTTCATCATGCCCTTTGGGGCCTACTACTACATCACCATGTCCTTCGGCCTGAAGAACGTAGGCGCCACCTTCCAACGGTGCAAGCAGAAGTGCCTCCTGCCTTAGATAGGCAGGAACGTCCACGTCTACGTCGATGACATGATCATCAAGACCAAGAAGCACTTCAGGCTCCTCGTCGATCTCCGGGAGACCTTCGCGAACTTACGCGAATACAAGATCAAGCTCAACCAGGGGAAGTGTGTCTTCGGCGTCCCCGCCGGTCAACTCTTGGGTTTCTTCGTGTCTGCCTACGGCATCGAAGCTAACCCCGAGAAGATCAGCGCGATCGAACGCATGCCGAAGCCGACCTGGCTCCGCGACGTCCAGAAGTTCACCGGCTGCCTCGCCTCGCTCAGCCGGTTCATTAGCCGGCTGGGAGAAAAGGCCCTGCTCCTCTACGGTCTCCTTCACAAGACGACTCTAATCGAGCCGGTTCAAACCAAGAGTCCGGGCGTCTTTGACTGGCCTGACGACGCGGACGAAGCTTTCCACGGCCTCAAGAAAGCTCTCAACCATGTGCCCATCCTGGTCGCGCCGGCTGAGAAGGAACCGCTACTCGGCTACATCGCGGCGACCACCCGCGTCATTAGCGTTGTCCTGGTGGTCGAGCGGCCGGAGGATGGCAAGACCCTGCCGGTCCAACAGCCCGTCTACTACCTCAGCGAGGTCCTCTCAGCGTCCAAGCAGAACTACCCCCACTACCAAAAGATGTGCTATGGCATATACTTTGCCGCCAAGAAGGTCAATCAATACTTCCAAGAGCATACCATTACCGTGGTGAGAACGGCCCCGCTTGGCGAGATCATGAGCGGCCGGGACTCCACCGGCCGGATCGCCAAGTGGGTCATCGCCCTCGCCGATCATGAGATCCGGTACGAGCCAAGAACCGCCATCAAGTCATAGGCATTGGTGGATTTCTTCGTCGATTGGGCAGAGATGGAGTTCGTTCCGCCTCCCCCAGACTACACGCATTGGCGCATGCACTTCGACGGCTCGAAAATGAGGACCGACATGGGTGCCGGCATATTCCTCTCCTCCCCGAAAGGTGATTAGCTCAAATATGCCCTCTAGATCCATTTCGCCGCCTCCAACAACGTGGCTGAGTATGAGGTCATCGTCCATGGCCTCCGGCTCGCCAAGGAGATCGGTATCAGGCGCATCCTCTGCTTCGGTGACTCCGACCTCGTGGTGCAACAAGTCTCTGGTGAATGGGACACCAGGGACGCCAACATGGCCAGCTACCGCTTCCTCGTACAACAGCTCACCGACTCCTTCGAGGGCGGACAACGAGGTTGCGGACGCGCTGGCGAAGATCGGCTCCACCTGACAGGCCATCCCAGCTGGGGTCTCCCTCGAACGGCTGCTCAAGCCGTCTATCAAGACTTCCCTAGAGTCAATCTTAGTGCCGGCAGGCGTCGCCGGCCCATCAACATCCCCAGCCGCCTCTCCGGCACCTTCACCACCGGCTCCTGAACCGTCGGCAGCCCAGCCGGCTCTGATCGAGTCGGCGGCGTCCGAGGCGGCCAGCCCTGGCTGCACGGCCATCATGATGATCATCGACGAGCCGGCCCCGGGGGCCGGCAGACCAGATCTAGGGGCTGACCAACCGGCCTCGGGGGCTCCCGAGCCGGTCCCGGGGACGGATCAACCAGTCCCTGGGGCTCCCGAGCCGGCCGCCATCTCGGCTCCCTCATGGGCCCAACCCATCCTAGCGTTTCTTTTGCGGGGCGAGCTGCCCCCGAACAAGGCTCTAGCAAGGCAAATCCAGCGCCGGTCCACGGCCTACGACATCATCAACAACGAGCTCGTCCACCGCAGCACCACCGGCGTCTTCCAGCGATGCGTCGAGCCGGAAAAGGGTCTGGAGATCCTCCTCGACATTCACCAGGGCGAGTGCGGGCATCATGCCGCCTCCCGGACCCTGGTGGCCAAGGCTTTCTGCCACGACTTCTACTGGCACACGGCTCTCGAGGCGGCCAAGAAGTTAGTCGACGAGTGCGAGGGTTGCCAACGCTTCAGCATGCAAAGCCACCTACCAGCGACGGCCCTCCAAACCATCCCCCTCTTGTGGCCTTTCGCCATTTGGGGGCTGGACATGGTGGGCCCGTTCAAGACCGCTCGAGGCGGCATGACGCACTTGCTGGTGGCCATCGACAAATTCACCAAGTGGATCAAGGCGCGACCAATCAAGAAGCTAGACAGCCCCACAGCCGTCCAGTTCATCGACGATATCACGGTACGCTATGGAGTTCCCCACAACATCATCACCGACAACGGCATCAACTCTGCCAAGGGCGCACTCGCGCATTTCTACTCCAAGCAAGGAATCCGGCTCGACCTGGCCTCTATCGCTCACCAACAGTCAAATGGCCAGGTCGAGAGGGCGAATGGCCTCATCCTGTCCGACATCAAGCCCCGGTTCGTGACGCCACTGGTATGGTCGGCCAGCTGCTGGATCGACGAGCTGTCGCCCTCCTTTGGAGTCTCAGGACCACCCCGAACCTGTCAACCGGCTACACTCTTTCTTCCTTGTGTATGGGTCCGAGGCGATCATCCCCACCGACATCGAGTTTGACTTGCCTCGGGTCACCCTATACACGGAGAAGGACGCTAAGGAAGCAAGAGAAGACGACATTGATCTACTCGAGGAAGCTCGCGAACTGGCCTTGAGACGGACGGCGATCTACCAGGAGAAGCTCTGGCACTACCACAGCAAGCGGATCCGGCCACTCTTGTTCCGCGAGGGGGACCTGGTCCTCAGACGGATCCAGCGAACCGTTGGACAGCACAAGTTGTCCTCCCCATGGGAGGGCCCGTTCATCATCAGCAAGGCGCTACACAACAACGCATACTACCTGATAGACGCCCAAAAGCCGCAAAAGGGCAAAAGAGATGCTTCCGGTGAAGAGATGGAGCGCCCATGGAATGCAGTACACCTGCGCCCGTTTTACTGCTGAGAAAAATCAATGTATGTATCCCCACCCTTTTGTGCTTATGAACGCAATGAGCGCCCCAAGCTGGCTCTTGGGACGCGCCCCGTTTCATTTCCTTCAGAAAGCGTTCCTCACCCACTGGCTCCCCCTCCGGGCTCTCGGGCACAGGGGCTAGCCGGCTGGGCCTAGAAGCGCCTCTATGGAAATTGGCTATGTAATGTGAGCCGACTGAACTTTCCCACCCTTACCAGCTACAGAACCGGCCCCCGGCTGTCCGGCTGACGGGGCCCCGGGGCGGCAAGGTTTGGCTCGCACGGAAGGTCAAAACAAAGGGAGACCCCTTCGGGGCCCAGCCGGACCCTCGTCGCATCTCTATCGCTCTACTTATCCCCAAAAACCCTCGCGATTCCTAAGTTTTGAACCGGCTCCCTTGAGGCGGATGCCCCGACCCAGCTACAGAACAGCTCCCGGCTGTCAGGCTGGCGGGGTCGAAACTAAAGGGGAAAAGGAATAGAAACGAAAAAATTGAGGTGGGCAAAAAAGGATAAGGACAAGGCGGCATGAGTCACAAGGCAAACACGACAAAATATTCATGACATAAATATTAAGGCAAGAGTGGCCCACGGCCAGCATTCAGTTCATTACACAAACACCCCCAGTGGGTGGATTCAAGTTTTACATGCAGGAAGAAAAATAAAAAAGATGCTCAGGGGCTCAGGCACCGGCGTGTCGCCAGCTAGCATGCCCCCAGCCGGCGCATCGCGGGGCGGCTTAGTCCTCGCCTCGAAGGCGGTCGTGGCCTTCGGTCGGCCTCCTTGGCCTTCAAAGCGGGCTCCCCGGTCTCGGCCATCTCGCCGCTCGAGTCAGTGCTCTCATCGGTGACTTCGTCATCCGTCGGGCCCTGAGGGACGCCGAAGGATTCCTTGGGCAATGGCTCACCATCCTCGCCAAGGGCCAGCAGGAATTCGTCCGTGTCAACATATGACGCGAGCTCGTTGGCCCGCTGGACAAGGGCCAGCTCGTGGGCCTCCCGCTCTTTGGCCGACACGTCCCGCATGGTCGCCAGCCGGCCCAGGTCCACGCCACGGTACCAAGACATGACGAACCGGAGCGCCATCTGTGCCCCGGCTCGGGCAGTCGACGCCTTCCAGGCCTCGAGGCGGGGGACGGCATGCTCCAACCACTGAGCCACGCGGTGCGTCGGAGCTCCCCCGTGGCCTGGCCACAACATGGCAATGACCTCCTTGCTGGTGGTCTTGAGCCGCTCCACACTGTACTCGAGATGGGTCATCTGCATCTCGACGGCGAGCCCAATCTTTTCCATGTCCCACTCGGCATGCTCCTCGATGGAGCGACCACACTCCCGAAGGTATTCCTGGTGCTCCTCAACGGCGCGCATAGCTCGGTGATGAGTTTCCGGGAAATGCTCTAGAAGGAAGAAGAAGAGAAGGAAAGAAAAAGCAAGATGAAACACGAGAAACAGCAAAGGGAAGAGCAACCGGCTGGGGAAGAGAAAGATTGGCACCTACCTTCGATCTTGTCGTCCACCCCAATGGCGAAGCAGAGCGCCACCTTGCACTCCGACTCCCGGGCCACCTCCGAGGTGGCGAGGGAACCCTTGACCTCCTCGAGCGTCCTCTCGAAGCGGGTCACCTAGCCTTGGAGGGTGGCGGTCCTTAGGGCGGCGTCAGCCGCCTCCTTGACGGCCGCCTCCCGGGCCGCCACCTCCTTTGCCGCCTCGGCCTTCAGCCGGTCCCGGGCCGCCTCCCTGTCGACCAGTAGTGCGGCTAGCCGGTCCATCTCTTGTGCGGCTGCCTGGATGTCCCACGCTAGTCGGTCCCGTTCGGTGACAAGCCCGGTCTTCTCCCCCCGAAGGGTGGCCAGCTCACCTGCAAGGCACAACCAACGTCAGCCGACTCCCGGGGGCTATACGCCTCTCCTACGAAGTGCAACCTACCTTGCACGCACGCCAGCTCCTCCTCCAAGCGGTAGAAGCCGTATTTGCCGCGGTCGTGGATGGCGACTGTTTCCACGAATAGTTTCTGCCGTAGGGAGGTTCCTTCCTGTAGAAAAAAAGGCAAAGGTCAAGACATGCTCAAAGGAGATCCGGCCCAGCTGCCCAAGACGCTCCCCAAGTTCCCGAAAGAAGGGACCGGGCCGCCCGCCTGGGGAGCCGGCAGGACCGGCGTGCTCGCCAGCGCCTCCCAGTCCATGAGCACCTCCTGCATCGATCGCAGGGGCCTCCTTTCTTGGCCGCCGTTGCCGCCCGGGCTCGCCACGACGCCAGCCGCCGGGGGTGGATTGACAAGGGCAAGGGTGCGGGAGTCGCTCCCTTCCGGACGCCCGCCCGTCACCCTCACCTCCTCTTCCTCCTGCCGCTCTGGCGCATTGGTCGCAACGGAGGGCTCCTTCACCTCCATGGCCGCCGCCTCCGGCACCTCAACCCGGGCCGGCTCGGCTGCAGGCGGGGTCACCTCTGGCACCTCAGGCCGGGTCGCCTCGGGAGCCGGCTCCGTCGTTGCCGTCCTCGCCTGGGTCGTCTCTTGCGCGAGCGGAGGCGCTGGCGGGACCATGGCCGCCCCCCGCGGCTCGCTTGACAGAGGCCTCGACATGCGGGTTGACTCCTCTGCCGAGTCTGACGCCCGTGGGTGGTCTGCTGACCCCCTCCGCCTCCGACTGCTCGAGGTCCTGGAGTGCACTGCCCCTCCTCGCGTACCAGACCTGGAGGCTCGCAGCTCTGTGAGCCTCCTCTTTTCCTCCCGCTGAGTGGCCGCATGCTCGCGGGCCAGCCGGCCGACGGCATCCGTCGTCTCCCCCGACGGCTCCTCCTCCTGGAGCTCGATGGGGTCACTACAGCATCCAAGAACCGGTCGTTAACCGGCTCGCTAGGCGGAAGCAAAACCTATGCAAAAACAAAGAGCTTACGCGGCAACGAGGGGCAAGGCCCGCTTGGCCCGTGGCGGCAGTTTCTGCGCGGCCACCCTCACCCGCTTCGGACCGGGCGGCGGGGCCGCCGGCCCCTCCTAAGGCGGCCTCTTCCCCCGGCCGGCCGCTTCGGCTGCCGGGCCTTGAGCCGATCGCTCCTCGCTCATCCGGTCCTGGCGCGCCGCCGGAGGAGGCCCACTTAGAATCATCAAATCGTCATCATGATCGTTGTCATCTGTCCAGTCCCTGATGGAGGGGGCAAGAGGGAACTCACCCGCTCCACTGGGTTCCCCGGCCGTGCCGGACCCTCTAGCTCCACCAGGAGCGTAGCCTCACGGATCCGCCGGCTCGTCGGCTCCTCCCGAGGAGTCCACTCCGTCCTTCGGGGGGCCTTCCGTCTGGTAGTCTTCGGAGTCGGAGTCCTCACGCTCCGCCTCGAAGATCTGCGGGTGCGGGCCATTCGGCGTGTTCTGTCGCACCAACAGCTGCGGTTAGCACATCAATGTAAGTTCTCCGGTCAGCTGCCGGCTAGGGAATACAAAACAAGAAGGGACCGCCTCGACGAAAAAACTCACCAGGGAAGGCCGGTTGACGCGGTAATACGGCTCCATGCCGAAGGACCACGAGGCGGGCTTCAGCTTGAACGCCGTGAGGGCGTTCACCCGCTTCGCCACCTAAGCTGGCGTCAGCTCGACGGTGGACAGCCGGTAGGGGTCGTGCCGGCCGGACATGTCGCAAATCCGGTGTGGCCTCATGCGGAGAGGCGACACCCGACGCGAGACAAAGTCTGCCACTAGGTCGGCGGCGACCAGCCCCTTAGAGCTCTTCAGTTGCACGAGCCGGGCAAGCTCGTCCAAGGCCATGCCGCGCGGGGCAGACCCCAGCCAGTTCTGCTGGGAGGACTGCCTATCCTCAAACGGCAGCAGCCAGACGTAGTCCGTCCTTGGGTCGGCGTTCTTCACGTAGAAGAACGTCCGGTGCCACCCCTTGACGGAGTTGATAAGGGAAAGAGGAGGAAAGCGAGCAACGCCACGGCAACACACCACCTAGCCCCCGCGGGCATTGCTTTTCAGAGGTTTGAGGTAGAAGAGAGCATTGAAAAGTTCGATGAAAGGAAGGATACCGAGGTACCCCTTGCACAACGTCACGAAGGCGGAGAGGTATAGAATCGAATTCAGGCCAAGGTTGTGCGGCTGGAGGTCAAAGGTATCGAGGAGAAGACGGAAGAAGATGCTCACCTGGAGCTCGAAGCCCCGGGAGAAGTGCCAGAGGAACACGACGTGTTCTCCTGGCTGTGGTGCCAGCGCTATCTCGTCACCCGGCACGCGTGCGGCCACCCGCTCCGCTGGCGGCAACATGCGCGCACGGCGCAGCTCGGAGATGTCCGCCTCGACCACAAAGGAGCCAGCCCAACTGCCACCGCGTCCGTCGGCCATCGCGGCGGCGGTGCGGCGTGCGAGCATAGGCGCGGGCTCGGGTGCGATGGCGTGCGAGGAAGGAGGAGAGGTAACGAAGAAGGGCAGCAAGTAGGCAAGTGGGGCATAGGTACCTCCGCCTCCTGCCCTTCCTCTCCTTTTATAGGGAAGGCCACGACCGGGGGACGTGGGATAGATTGTGTCCACTCCCCCCGGAAACTCCGCGCGCGTGGGTGGCCCCGGGCCGTGACGGCCGCATCGGGGCGCAGAGGATCCTGCCCTGCGCCCCGAGGCCTACTAGGCTATGCCTGGGCCCTACCGGGCTAAGCCTGGGCGACGTCCCGTCTCCCCACGTGCGCTGGGTCTGCCGCATCATTACTCGCCGCGTGGCATGCCGTGTGCCGGCGCGGCACCTGGGACGGCGCGCCTGTACCCGAGGCGTCAGGTCCAACAGCCGACCCGGCTGCCCCTTCGCCTTTGAGCCGAAGGCGGGTGGCGCTAAGTAGAAGTCGTCGGCTCCCCACCGTTTGCCGGACGTGGGCCCCCGCCGGCTTCGGGGGCTACTGACGGGGTTATTGCCCCTAGGTAGGCCAAAGCAACGGGGTCTTCCCCGTTTCGCTTCGAAGAAAAACTACGCGGTTGGCTGGCCATGGCCGGCTGGAGGTCGTCCGACGCGAGCCAGTGCCGGCCAGCGCCCCGACCGACTAGTCAAGGAGCCGGTTGGACCCTCGACCAGCCGGGCGCGGCCGACTGCCCGCAAACTGGCTCTTCCGTTGACCTTGGGACGGACATGCCCCGTCCCGTCCCTCTGCGTGCGGGTACGACAACCCGACGTGACTGGCACGACGGGCGGCCTTCTGGCTATAGTGGCCGCTTACGCACTACCGCGCATGGCTACAGTCCAACCGTCCCGGCCGCTGACCTCGGTGAGTGCGACCGGGCGGGGGCACAGTGCCGGCACGCCCTTGCCACTCGATTACCTGCCCCGGCATGGCTGCAGTGCCGCCGGCCGTGCCAGAGACTTCGGCCGGCTAGCGCAAGACGATGCCCCCCCGAGCGGCCCGTGCCGCGCTAGGTGGGCGAGGGCCAATCGCAGAGCCGGCTAGCGGGCCCCAACGGGAGATGGTACCGTTCGGCCGGCGGGCCCCGCATCGACAAGACGGTGTGAGCGGCGGGACCCTCTGGCCAGCCGGAGAGGCTGCCAGTCGGGTCCCCCCACCCTGGTAAGAGCCGGGGGTTGGCCTATAAAACCCTCCGAGCACCCCATGCAAGGGAAAAAGAGGGAGGATCTTGGACGGACACACCCACGCAAGAACGAGCATCCCCACACACCCCCTTCTAGCAGAAAAGGAAGAGGAGCCGGCTGGCCCTTCTTCCTCTCTCTAGACATAGCTCCAGGAGCACCCTTGTACTCACACCTACCCATCCAACGAAACCAAGCAGGACTACGGGTATTACCTCCCCCGGAGGGCCCCGAACCTGGGTACATCGTGTGTCATCACCGCTTGTGCCCAATCCTGCACCCGTAGCCCGTCGGCATCCTCCGGCCCCAACCACCTATGATAAGCCACCTCACGGCATCTGTCGTGACAAAACGACGACAAGGGGCAAGCATAAGGGACGAAGGAATAAGAAACATGTCGGATGCGATTATACCCGCACTAAAGCACCGGATCCCATAAGAACTCCAAAGTTAAGCATGCTTGGGCGAGAGTAGTACTAGTAGGGGTGACCTCCTGGGAAGTCCTCGTGTTGCATTCCCTTTATTATTATTATTTTTGCTGCACGCGAGAAACATGACGCACGTGCGCGGTAAATATTGAACGCACGTGCGGGGTAAATATTAAACGCGATTTCTTATATCTGACGTTTGCGGTGAGCTGCAGCTTGTGCATCAATATTGATGCTTGTAGGGGCGGATTTTGGTGGGAGAGGCACCGCTTTCTGAAAGCGTTCGACGGCGTGTGAAAACTCATGGAAACGTGGCGACAGAGAGGGAGGGGTGAAAACCGTGGTAAACGTGGGAACGGTTGTTGAGGTGGAGCGAAAGTAGTATGGTGAAGTATCCAGCGGTGGCGAGAAATGTACGGTAGAGTTTGTAGTGGCGCTGGGAGGGGTGAGCATAAGTGACGAAGGGATATGAAACATATCGGATGCGATCATACCAGCACTATAGCACCGGATCCCATCAGACCTCTATAGTTAAGCATGCTTGGGTGAGAGTAGTACTAGGATGGGTGACCTCTTGGGAAGTCCTCGTGTTGCATTCCCTTTTTCATTATTATTTTTGTTGCACGAGAGAAACATGACACACGTGTGCGGTAAATATTGAACGCATGTGCAGGTAAATATTAAACGCGGTTTCTTATTTCTGACGTTTGCGGTGAGTTGCAACTTGCGGATCGATATTTACGCGTGTAGGGGCGGCGTTATGGTGGGAGAGGCACCGCTTTCTGAAAGCGTTCGACGACATGTGAAAACTCGTGGCAACGTGGCAACGGAGAGGGAGGGGTGAAAACCATGGTAAACTTGGGAACGGTTGTTGAGGTGGAGAAAGTTGGATGGTGAAGTATCCAGCTGTGGCAAGGAATGTACGGTAGAGTTTCTAGTGGATCTGGGAGGGTCGACTATAAGGGACGAAGGGATAAGAAACATGTTGGATGCGATGATACCAGCACTAAAGCACCGGATCCCATAAGAACTCCGAAGTTAAGCGTGCTTGGGTGAGAGTATTACTAGGATTGGTGACCTCCTGGGAAGTCCTCGTGTTGCATTCCCTTTTTCCCTTAATATTTTTGCTGCACGCGGGAAACATGACGCACGTGCGCGGTAAATATTGAACGCACGAGCGGGGTAAATATTAAATGCGGTTTCCTATTTCTGATGTTTGCGGTGAGTTGCAGCTTGCGGATCAATATTGACACGTGTAGGGGCAGCGTTATGGTGGGAGAGGCACCGCTTTCTTAAAGCGTTCGACGGCGTATGAAAAATCGTGCCAAGAAGGCGACGAAGAGGGACAGGTGAAAACCGTGGTGAACGTGGGAACGGTTGTTGAGGTGGAGAGAAAGTAGTATGGTGATGTATCCAGCAATGGCAAGGAATGTATGTTAGAGTTTGTACTGGAGCTGGTAGGGGTAAATATTGAATGCACGTGCGGGGTAAATATTAAATGCGATTTCTTATTTCTGACGTTTGCGGTGAATTGGAGTTCACGGAGCGATATTGACGCGTGTAGGGGTGGCGTTATGGTGGGAGAGGCACCGCTTTTTGAAAGCGTTCGACGGCATATGAAAACTTGTGGCAACGTGGCGACGGAGAGGGAGGGGTGAAAACCGTGGTAAATGTGGGAACTGTGGTTGAGGTGGAGAGAAAGTAGTATGGTGCAGTATCTAATGGTGGCAAGGAATATACGGTAAGGTTTGTAGTGGAGCTGGGAGGGATGAAGGGATAAGAGACATGTCGGAGGCGATCATACAAGCACTAAAGCATCGTATCCCATCAGAACTCTGAAGTTAAGCGTGCTTGGGCGAGAGTAGTACTAGGATGGGTGACCTCCTGGGAAGTCCTTGTGTTGCATTTCCTTTTTCATTATTATTTTTGCTGTACGCGAGAAACATGACGCACGTGCGGGGTAAATAGTAAACATGGATTCTTATTTCTGACGTTGGCGGTGAGTTGCAGCTTGCGGATCGATATCGACACGTGTAGGGGCGGCGTTATGGTGGGAGAGGCATCGCTTTCTGAAACCATTCAACGACATGTGAAAACTCGAGGCAACGTGGCGACGGAAAGGGAGGGGTGAAAACCGTGGTAAATATGGGAACGGTTGTTGAGGTGGAGAGAAAGTAGAATGGTGAAGTATCCAGCGGTGGCAAGGAATGTACGGTAGAGTTTGCAGTGGAGCTGGGAGGGGCGAGCATAAGGGACGAAATGATAAGAAACATCTCAGATGCAATCATACCAGCACTAAAGCACCGGATCCCATCAGAACTCTGAAGTTAAGCATGCTTGGGCGAGAGTAGTACTAGGATAGGTGACCTCCTAGGAAGTCGTCGTGTTGCATTCCCTTTATCATTATTATTTTTTCTGCATGCGAGATGCATGACGGACATGCGAGGTAAATATTGAACGCACGTGCGGGTAAATATTAAACGCGATTTCTTCTTTCTGACATTTGCGGTAAGTTGCAGATTGAGGATCGATATTGACTTGTGTAGGGGCGGTGTTATGGTGGGAGAGGCACCGCTTTCTGAAATAGTTCGACGACGTGTGAAACCTCGTGGCAAAGTGGTGACGGAGAGGGAGTGGTGAAAACCGTGGTAAACGTGAGAATGGTTGTTAAGGTGGAGAGAAAGTAGTATGGTGAAGTATCTGACGGTGGCAAGGAATGTACGCTAGAGTTTGAAGTGGAGCTAGGTGGGGCAAGCATAAGGGACGAAGGGATAAGAAACATGTCGGGTGCAATCATACCAGCACTAAAGCACCGGATCCCATCAGAACTCCGAAGTTTAGCGTGCTTGGGCGAGAGTAGTACTAGGATGGGTGACCTCCTGGGAAGTCCTCGTGTTGCATTCTCTTTTTCATTATTATTTTTGCTGCACGCGCGAAGCATGAATTTTTGCTGCACGCGAGAAGCATGACGCACCTACATGGTAAATATTGAATGCACGTGCGGGGTAAATATTAAATGCGATTTCTTATTTCTGACGTTTGCGGTGAATTGGAGTTCACGGAGCGATATTGACGCGTGTAGGGGCGGCGTTATGGTGGGAGAGGCACCGCTTTTTGAAAGCATTCGACGGCATGTGAAAACTTGTGGCAACGTGGGGACGGAGAGGGATGGGTGAAAACCGTGGTAAATGTGGGAACTGTGGTTGAGGTGGAAAGAAAGTAGTATGGTGAAGTATCTAACGGGTGCAAGGAATATACGGTAAGGTTTGTAGTGGAGCTGGGAGGGACGAAGGGATAAGAGACATGTCGGAGGCGATCATACAAGCACTGAAGCATCGTATCCCATCAGAACTCTGAAGTTAAGCGTGCTTGGGCGAGAAACATGACGCATGTGACGGGTAAATATTAAACGTGGTTCCTTATTTGTGACGTTTGCGGTGAGTTGCATCTTGGGGATCGATATCGACGCGTGTAGGGGCGGCATTATGGTGGGAGAGGCACCGCTTTCTGAAAGCGTTCGACGGCATGTGAAAACTCGTGGCAACGTGGCGACGGAGAGGGAGGGGTGAAAACCGTGGTAAATGTGGGAACGGTTGTTGAGGTGGAGAGAAAGTAGAATGGTGAAGTATCCAGCGGTGGCAAGGAATGTACGGTAGAGTTTGTAGTGGAGCTGGGAGGGGCGAGCATAAGGGATGAAGGGATAAAAAACATGTCGTAAGTGATCATTCCGGCACTAAAGCACCGGATCCCATCAGAACTTCGAAGTTATGCATGCTTGGGCGAGAGTAGTACTAGGATGGGTGACCTCCTGGGAAGTCCTCGTGTTGTATTCCCTTTTTCATTATTGTTTTTGCTGCACGTGAGAAACATGACCCACGTGCGCGGTACATATTGAACGCATGTGCGGGGTAAATATTAAACGCGGTTTCTTATTTCTGATGTTTGCGGTGAGTTGCAGCTTGCGGGTCGATATTGATGCGTGTAGGCGCGGTATTATGGTGGGAGAGGCACCGCTTTCTGAAATCATTCGACGACGTGTGAAAACTCATGGCAACGTGGCGACGGGGAGGGAGTGGTGAAAACCGTGGTAAGCGTGGGAATGGTTGTTGAGGTGGAGAGAATGTAGTATGGTGAAGTATCTAACGGTGGTAAGGAATGTACGGTAGAGTTTGTAGTGGAGCTAGGAGGGATGAGCATAAGGGACAAAGGGATAAGAAATATGTCAGAGGCGATCATACCAGCACTAAAGCATCGTATCCCATCAGAACTCTGAAGTGTAGTGTGCTTGGGCGAGAGTATTACTAGGACGGGTGACCTCCTGGGAAGTCCTTGTGTTGCATTTCCTTTTTCATTATTATTTTTGCGTTACGCGAGAAACATGACGCACGTGCGGGGTAAATATTAAACGCGGTTTCCTATTTCTGACGTTTGCGGTGAGTTGCAGCTTGCGGATCGATATCGACACACGTAGGGGCGGCGTGATGCTGGGAGAGGAACCGCTTTCTAAAAGCGCTCGACGGCATGTGAAAACTCGTGGAAACGTGGCGACGGAGAGGGAGGGGTGAAAACCGTGGTAAACGTGGGAACGGTTGTTGAGGTGGAGAGAAAGTAGAATGGCGAAGTATCTAGCAATGACAAGGAATGTACGATAGAGTTTGCAGTGGAGCTGGGAGGGGCGAGCATAAGGGACGAAGGGATAAGAAACATGTCGGATGCGATCATACCAGCACTAAAGCACCGGATCCTATCAAAACTGCGAAGTTAAGCATGCTTGGGCGAGAGTAGTACTAGGATGGGTGACCTCCTGGGAAGTCCTCGTGCTGCATTCCCTTTTTCATTATTATTTTTGCTGCATGCGAGAAACATGATGCACGTGCACGGTAAATATTGAACGCACGTGCGGGGTAAATATTAAATGCGGTTTCTTATTTCTGACGTTTGCAGTGAGTTGCAACTTACAGATCGGTATTTATGCGTGTAGGGGCGGCGTTATGGTGGGAGAGGCACCGCTTTCTAAAAGCGATCGACGGCATGTGAAAACTCGTGGCAATGTGGCGACGAAGAGGGAGGGGTAAAAACCGTGGTAAACGTGGGAACGATTGTTGAGGTGGAGAGAAACTAGTATGGTGAAGTATCCAGCGGTGGCAAGGAATGTACGGTAGAGTTTGTAGTGGAGCTGGGAGGGGCGAGCATAAGGGACAAAGGGATAACAAACATGTTGGATGTGATCATACCAGCACTAAAGCACCGGATCCCATCAGAGCTTCGAAGTTAAGCGTAGTTGGGCGAGAGTAGTGCTAGGATGGGTGACCTCCTGGGAAGTCCTCGCGTTGCATTCCCTTTTTCATTATTATTTTTGCTGCACGCGAGAAACATGACCCATGTGCGCGGTAAATATTGAACGCATGTGCGGGGAAAATATTAAACGCGGTTTCTTATTTTTGACAGTTGCGATGAGTTGCAGCTTGCGGATTGATATTGATGCATGTAGGGGTGGCGTTATGGTGGGAGCAGCCCCGCTTTCTGAAATAGTTCGACGGCATGTGAAAACTCGTGGCAACGTGGCGACGGAGAGGGAGGGGTGAAAACCGTGGTAAATGTGGGTCCTTGTGTTGCATTTTATTTTTCATCATTATTTTTGCTGTACGCGAGAAACATGACGCACGTGCGGGGTAAATATTAAACGTGGTTCCTTACTTCTGACGTTTGCGGTGAGTTGTAGCTTCCGGATCGATATCGACGCATGTAGGGGCGGCATTATGGTGGGAGAGGCACCGCTATCTGAAAGCGTTCGACGGCATGTGAAAACTCGTGGCAACGTGGCGACGGAGAGGGAGGGGTGAAAACCGTGGTAAATGTGGGTCCTTGTGTTGCATTTTCTTTTTCATTATTATTTTTGTTGTACGTGAGAAACATGACGCACGTGCGGGGTAAATATTAAACGCAGTTTCCTATTTCTGACGTTTGTGGTAAGTTGCAGCTTGCGGATCGATATCGACACGTGTAGGGGCGGCTTTATGGTGGGAGAGGAACCGCTTTCTAAAAGCGCTCGACGCCATGTGAAAACTCGTGGCAACGTGGCGACGGAGAGGGAGGAGTGAAAACCGTGATAAGGAATGTACGATAGAGTTTGCAGTGGAGCTAGGAGGGGCGAGCATAAGGGACGAAGGGATAAGAAACATGTCGGATGCAATCATACCAGCACTAAAGCACCGGATCCCATCAAAACTTCGAAATTAAGCATGCTTGGGCGAGAGTAGTACTAGGATGGGTGACCTCCTGGGAATTCCTCGTGTTTCATTCCCTTTTTCATTATTATTTTTGCTGCACGCGAGAAACATGACGCACGTGCGCGGTAAATATTGAACGCACGTGCGGGGTAAATATTAAATGCGGTTTCTTATTTCTGACGTTTGCGGTGAGTTACAGCTTGCAGATTGATATTGACGCGTGTAGGGGCGGCGTTATGGTGGGAGAGGCACCGCTTTCTAAAAGCGATCGATGGCGTGTGAAAACTCGTGGCAACGTGGAGACGGAGAGGGAGGGGCGAAAACCGTGGTAAACGTGGGAACGATTGTTGCGGTGGAGAGAAAGTAGTATGGTGAAGTATCCAGCGGTGGCAAGGATTGTACGGTAGAGTTTGTAGTGGAGCTAGGAGGGGCGAGCATAAGGGACGAAGGGATAACAAACATGTCGGATGTGATCATACCAGCACTAAAGCACCGGATCCCATCCGAACTTCGAAGTTAAGCGTGGTTGGGCGAGAGTAGTGCTAGGATGGGTGACCTCCTGGGAAGTCCTCGTGTTGCATTTGCTTTTTCATTATTAGTTTTGCTGCACACGAGAAACAGGACCCACGTGCGCGGTAAATATTGAACGCATGTGCGGGGAAAATATTAAACGCGGTTTCTTATTTCTGACATTTGCGGTGAGTTGCAGCTTGCGGATCGATATTGACGCCTGTAGGGGTGGCGTTATGGTGGGAGCGGCCTCGCTTTCTGAAATAGTTCGACGGCGTGTGAAAACTTGTGGCAACGTGGCGACGGGGAGGGAGTGGTGAAAACCATGGTAAACGTGGAAACGGTTGTTGAGGTGGAGAGAAAGTAGTATGGTGAAGTATCTAACGGTGGCAAGGAATGTACGCTAGAGTTTGTAGTGGAGCTGGGAGGGACGAGTATACGGGACGAAGGGATAACAGACATGTTGGATGTGATCATACCAGCCCTAAATCATCGGATCCCATCAAATCTTTGAAGTTAAGCGTGCTTGGGCGAGAGTAGTACTAGGATGGGTGACCTCCTGGGAAGTCCTTGTGTTGCATTTTTTTCATTATTATTTTTGCTGTACGCGAGAAACATGACGCACGTGGAGGGTAAATATTAAACGCGTTTTCTTATTTCTGACATTTGCGGTGAGTTGCAGCTTGCGTATCGATATCGACGCGTGTAGGGGCGGCGTTATGGTGGGAGAGGCACCGCTTTCTGAAAGCGTTCGACGGCATGTAAAAACTCGTGGCAACATGGTGACGGAGAGGGAGGGGTGAAAACCGTGGTAAACGTGGGAACGGTTGTTGAGGTGGAGAGAAAGTAGAATGGTGAAGTATCCAGCGGTGACAAGGAATGTACGGTAGAGTTTGTAGTGGAGCTGGGAGGGGTGAGCATAAGTGACGAAGGGATAAAAAACATGTCGGATGCGATCATACCGACACTAAAGCACCGGATCCCATCAGAACTTCGAAGTTAAGCTTGCTTGGGCGAGAGTAGTACTAGGATGACTGACCTCCTAGGAAGTTCTCGTGTTGCATTCCCTTTTTCATTATTATTTTCGCTGCACGCGAGAAACATGACGCACGTGCGCGGTAAATATTGAACGCACGTGCGGGGTAAATATTAAACGCGGTTTCTTATTTCTAACGTTTGCGGTGAGTTGTAGCTTGCAGATCGATATTGACGCGTGTAGCATTCCCTGTTTCATTATTATTTTGTTGCACGCGGTAAATATTGAACGCATGTGCGGGGTAAATATTAAACGCGGTTTCTCATTTCTGATATTTGCGGGGAGTTGCAGCTTGCAGATCGATATTGACGCGTGTAGGGGCGGCGTTATGGTGGGAGAGGCACCGCTTTCTTATTGTGTTCGACGGCGTGTGAAAACTCGTGGCAACGTGGCGACGGAGAGGGACGGGTGAAAACCGTGGTAAACGTGGGAATGGTTGTTGAGGTGGAGAGAAAGTAGTATGCTGAAGTATCCAGCGGTGGCAAGGAATGTACGGTAGAGTTTGTAGTCCTCGTGTGACCTCCTGGGAAGTCCTCGTGTTGCATTCCCTTTTTAATCGCTATTTTTGCTACAGGTGAGAAACATGACCCACGTGCGCGGTAAATATTGAATGCATGTGCGGGGTAAATATTAAACACGGTTTGTTATTGCTGACGGTTGCGGTGAGCTACAGTTTGCGGATCGATATTGACGCGTGTAGGAATGCCGTTATTGTGGGAGAGGCATCGCTTTGTCAAAGCGTTCGACGGCGCGTGAAAACTCGTGGCAACGTCACGACGGAGAGGAAGGGGTCAAAACCGTGGTAAACGTGGGAACGGTTGTTGAGGTGGAAAGAAAGTAGTATGGTGAAGTATCCGGCGTTGGCAAGGAATGTCCGGTAGAGTTTGTAGTGTAGCTTGGAGGGGTGACCATAAGGGACGAAGGATAAGAAACATGTTGGATATGATCATACCAGCAGTAAAGCACAGGATCCCATCAGAACTGTGAAGTTAAGCGTGCTTGGGTGAGAGTAGTACAAGGATGGGTGACCTCCTAGGAAGTCCTCGTGTTGCATTCCATTTTTAATAATTATTATTTTTGCATGCGAGAAACATGACGCACGTGCGGGGTAAATATTCAACGCGGTTTCATATTTCTGACGTTTGCGGTCAGTTGTAGCTTGCGAATCGATATTGATGCGTGTAGGGGCGACATTATGATGGAAGAGGCATTGCTTTCTAAAAGCGTTCGACGGCGTGTGCAAACTTATGGCAACATGGCGACGGAGAGGGAGGGGTGAAAACCGTGGTAAACATGGGAACGATTGTTGAGGTGGAGAGAAAGTAGTATGGTGAAGTATCCAACGGTGGCAAGGAATGTACGCTAGAGTTTGTAGTGCAGCTGGGAGCGGCGAGCATAAGGGACATGTCAGATGCGATCATACCAGCACTAAAGCACCGGATCCCATCAGAACTCCGAAGTTAAGCGTGCTTGGGCGAGAGTAGTACTAGGATGTTTGACCTCCTGGGAAGTCCTCATGTTGCATTCCCTTTTTCATTATTATTTTTGCTGCACGCGAGAAACATGACACACGTGCGCGGTCAATATTGAACGCACGTGAGCGGTAAATTGTTCGACGGCGTGCGAAAACTCATGGCAACGTGGCGACGGAGAGGGAAGGGCGAGAACCGTCGTCAATGAGGGAACGGTTATTGAGGTGGAGAGAAAGTAGTATGGTGAAGTATACAGCGGTGGCAAGGAATTTACAGTAGAGTTTGTAGTGGAGTTGGGAGGGGCGACCATAAGGGACGAAGGGATAAGTAGTATGTTAGATGCGATTATGTCAGCACTAAAGCACTAGATCCTATCAGAACTCCGAAGTTAAGCGTGCTTGTGTGACAGTAGTCCTAGGATGGGAGACCCCTCGGGAAGTCCTCGTGTTGCATTCCATTTTTCATTATTATTTTTGCTGCACGCGAGAAATATTACGCACGTGCATGGTAAATATTGAACGCACTTGCGGGGTAAATATTAAACGCGGTTTCTTGTTTCTGACGTTTGCGGTGAGTTGCAGCATGCGGATCGATATTGACGCGTGTAGGGGCGCCGTTATTGTGGGAGAGGCACCGCTTTCTGAAATCGTTCGATGAAGTGCGAAAACTCGTGGCAACGTGGCGACGGAGAGGGAGGGGTGAAAACCGTGGTAAACGTGGGAACGGTTGTTGAGCTGGAGAGAAATTAGTACGGTGAAGTATCCAGCGTTGGCAAGGAATGTACGGTAGAGTTTTTAGTGGAGCTGGGAGGGGCGCGCATAAGGGACGAAGGGGTAAGAAACATGTCGGAAGCGATCATACCAGCTCTAAAGCACCGGATCCTATCAGAACTCCGAAGTTAAGTGTGCTTGGGGGAGAGTAGTACTATGATGGGAGACTTCTTGGGAAGTCCTCGTGTTGCATTCCCTTTTTCATTATTATTTTTGCTGCACGCAAGAAATATGACGCACGTGCGCGGTAAATATTGAACGCACGTGCACGGTAAATGTGAAAGCGGTTTCTTATTTGTGACGTTTGCGGTGAATTGCAGTTCGCGTATCGATATTGACACGTGTAGGGGCGGCATTATGGTGGGAGAGGCACCGCTTTCTGAACTCGTTCGACGGCGTGTGAAAACTCGTGGCAACGTGCGGAGAGGGAGGGGTGAAAACAGTGGTAAACGTGGGAACGGTTGGTGAGGTGGAGAGAAAGTAGTATGCTGAAGTATCCAGCGGTGGCAAGGAATGTATGGTAGAGTCTGTAGTGGAGCTGGGAGGGGCGACCATAAGGGATGAAGGGATAAGAAACATGTTGGATGCGATTGTACCAGCACTGAAGAACCGGATCCCATTAGAACTCTAAAGTTAAGCGTCCTTGTCTTGCATTCCATTTTTCATTATTATTTTTGTTGCACGCGAGAAACATGACGCACGCGTGTTGTAAATATTGAACGCACGTGTGGGGTAAATATTAAACGCGGTTTCATATTTCTGACGTTTGCGGTGAGTTGTAGTTTGCGGATCGATATCGACGCGTGTAGGGGCGACATTATGGTGGGAGAGGCACCGCTTGATAAAAGCGTTCGATGACGTGGGAAAACTTATGGCAACGTGGGGACAGAGAGGGAGCGGTGAAAACCGTCGTAAATGTGGGAACGGTTGTTGAGGTGGAGAGAAAGTAGTATGGCGAAGTATCCAACGGTGGCAAGGAATGTACGCTAGAGTTTGTAGTGGAGCTAGGATGGGCGTGCATAAGGGACGAAGGGATAAGAAACATGTATTATGCGATCATACCAGCACTAAAGCATCAGATCCCATCAGAACTCCGAAGTTAAGTGCGCTTGGGCGAGAGTAGTACTAAGATGGGTGACCTCCTGGGAAGTCCTTGTGTTTCATTCCCTTTCTTCTTTATTATTTTTGATGCATGTGAGAAACATGACGCACGTGCGCGGTAAATAATGAACGCACGTGCAGGGTAAATATTAAACACGGTTTTTTATTTCTGACGTTTGCGGTGAGTTGCAGCTTGCGGATCGATATTGAGGCGTGTCGGGGCGGCATTATGGTGGAAGGGGCACCGCTTTCTGAAAGTGTTCGACGGCGTGTGAAAACTCGTGGCAACTTGGCGACGGAGAGGGAGCGGTGAAAACCATGGTAAACATGGCAACGGTTGTTGACATGGAGAGAAAGTAGTATGGTGAAGTATCCAACGGTGGCAAGAAATGTACGGTAGAGTTCGTAGTGGAGCTGGGATGGGCGACCATAAGGGACGAAGGGATAATAAATATGTTGGATGCGATCGTAACAGCACTAAAGCACCAGATCCCATCAAAACTCCGAAGTTAAGCGTGCTTGGGTGAGAGTAGTACTAGGATGGGTGACCTCGTGTTGCATTCCATTTTTCATTATTATTTTTGCTGCACGCGAGAAACATGATGCACATGTGCGGTAAATATTGAACACACGTGCGGGGTAAATATTAAACGTGGTTTCTTATTTCTGACGTTTGCGGTGAGTTGCAGCTTGCGGATCGATATTGAATTATTTTTGCTGCACGCGAGAAAGATGACGCACATGTGCGGTAAATATAGAACTCACGTGCGGGGTAAATATTAAACGTGGTTTCTTATTTCTGATGTTTGCGTTGAGTTGCAGCTTGCGGATCGATATTGACGCGTGTAGGGGCGACGTTATGTTGGGAGTGGCACCACTTTCTAAAAGCGTTCGACGACGTGTGAAAATTCGTGGCAACGTGGCAACGTGGCAACATAGAGGGAGGGGTGAAAACCATGGTAAACGTGGGAACGGTTGTTGATGTGGAGAGAAAGTAGTATGGTGAAGTATCGAGCGGTGGCAAGGAATGCACGGTAGAGTTTGTAGTAGAGCTCGGAGGGGCGAGCATAAGGGACGAATGGGTAAGAAACATGTCGGATGCGATCAAAGCAGCACTAAAGCACTGGATCCCATCAAAACTCCAAAGTTAAGCGTGCTTGGGCGAGAGTAGTACTAGGATGGTTGACCTCATGGGAAGTCCTCGTGTTGCATTCCCTTTTTCATTATTATTTTTGCTGCACGCGAGAAACATGACGTACTTGCGCGGTAATATTGAATACACGTGCGGAGTAAATATTAAATGCGGGTCCTTATTTCTGACGTTTGCGATGGGTTGCAGATTGCGTATCGATATTGACGCGTGTAGGGCAGCATTATGGTGGGAGAGGCACCACTGTCTAAAAGCGGTCGATGGCGTGTGAAAACTCGTCGCAACGTGGCGACGGAGAGGAGGGGTGAAAACGCGGTAAATGTGGGAACGGTGGTTGAGGTGGAGAGAAATTAGTAAGGTGAAGTATCCAACGGTGGCAAGGAATGTACGGTAGAGTTGGTAGTGGAGCTGGGAGGGGTGAGCATAAGGGACGAAGGGATAAGAAACATGTCGGATGCGATCATACCAGCACTCAAACACCGGATCCCATCAGAACTCCGAAGCTAAGCGTGCTTGGGCGAGAGTAGTACTAGGATGGGTGACCTCCTGGGAAGTCCTCGTGTTGCATTCCCTTTTTCATTATTATTTTTCCTGCACGTGAGAAATATGACGCATGTGTGCGGTAAATATTGAACGCACGTGCGGGGTAAATATTAAACGCGGTTTCTTCTTTCTGACGTTTGCAGTGAGTTGCAGCTTGAGGATCAATATTGACGCGTGTAGGGGCGGCGTTATGGTGGGAGAGGTACCGCTTTCTGAAATCGTTCGATGACGTGTGAAAACTCGTGGCAACATAACGACGGAGAGGTAGGGGTGAAAACCGTGGTAAATGTGGGAACGGTTGTTGAGGTGGAGGGAAAGTAGTATGGTGAAGTATCCAGCGGTGGCAAGGAATGTACATTAGAGTATGTAGTGGATCCGGGAGTGGCGAGCATAAGGGACAAAGGGATAATAAACATCTCAGATGCGATCATTCCAGCACTAAAGCACCAGATCCCATTAGAACTCCGAAGTTGAGCGTGCTTGGGCGAGAGTAGTACTAGCATGGGGACCTCTTGGGAAGTCCTCGTGTTGCATTACCTTTTTCATTATTATTTTGCTGCACGCGAGAAACATGACGCACGTGTGCGGTAAATATTGAACGCACGTGCGGGGTAAATATTAAACGCGGTTTCTTATTTCTGACATTATCGGTGAGTTGCAGATTGCGCATCAATATTGACGCGTGTAGGGGCGGGGTTATGGTGGGAAAGGCACCGCTTTCTGAAAGCGTTCGACGGTGTGTGAAAACTCATGGCAACGTGGCGACGGAGAGGGAGGGGTGAAAACCGTCTTAAACGTGAGAACGGCTGTTGAGGTGGAGGGAAAGTAGTATGGTGAAGTCCAGCGGTGGCAAGGAATGTACGGTAGAGTTTGTAGTGGAGCTGGGAGGGGCGAGTATAAGGGACGAAGGGATAAGAAACATGTCGGATGTGATCATACCAGCATTAAAGCACAAGATCCCATCAGAACTCTAAAGTTAAGTGTGCTTGGGCGAGAGTAATACTACGATTAGTGACCTCCTGGAAAGTCCTCCCGTTGCATTCTCTTTTTAATTATTATTTTTTCTGCACGCGAGAAACATGACGCACGTGCGCGGTAAATATTCAAAGCTCGTGCGGGCTAAATATTAAATGCGGTTTCTTATTTCTGACGTTTGCGGTGAGTTGCAGCTTGCGGATCGATTATGACACGTGTAGTGCGCCGTTATGGTGGGAGAGGAACCGCTTTTCTGAAAGCGGTCCACAGCGTGTGAAAACTCGTGGCAATGTGGTGACGGAGAGGGAGGGGTGAAAACCATGGTAAACGTGGGAACGATTGTTGAGGTGGAGTGAAAGTAGTAAGGTGAAGTATCGAGCGCTGGCAAGGAATGTACGGTAGAGTTTGTAGTGGAGCTCGGAGGGGCGAGCATCAGGGACGAAGGGAAAAGAAACATGTTGGATGCGATCATACCAGCAGTAAAGCACCGGATCCCATCAGAACTCCGAAGTTACGCGTGATTGGGCAAGAGTAGTACTAGGATGGGTGACCTCCTGGGAAGTCCTCGTGTTGCATTCCCTTTTTCATTATTATATTTGCTGCACGCGAGAAACATGATGCACGTGCGGGGTAAATATTCAACGCAGTTCATTATTTCTGACATTTCGGTGAGTTGCTGCTTGCGGATCGATATAGACGTGTGTAGGGGCGGCGTTATGGTGGGAGAGGCACCGCTTTGTGAAAGCGTTGGACGGCGTGTGAAAACTCATGGCAACGTGGCAACAGAGAGGGAGGGATGAAAACCGTGGTAAACGTGGGAACGGTTGTTGATGTGGATAGAAAGTAGTATGGTGAAGTATCCAGCGGTGGGAAGGAATGTACGGTAGAGTTTGTAATGGAGCTGGGAGGGGTGAGCATAAGGGACGAAGGGATAAGAAACATGTCGGATGCGATCATACCAGCACTAAAGTACAGGATCACATCAGAACTCCGAAGTTAAGCTTGCTTGGGCGAGAGTAGTAATAGGATTGGTGACCTCCTGGGAAGTCCTTGTGTTGCATTCCCTTTTTCATTATTATTTTTGCTGCACGAGAGAAACATGACTCACGTACGTGGTAAATATTGAACGCACGTGCGGGGTTAATATTAAACGCGGTTTCTTCTTTCCGACGTTTGCGGTGAGTTGCAGCTTGCGGATCGATATTGACGCGTGTACCGGCGGCGTTATGGTGGGAGAGGCACCGCTTTATGAAATCGTTCGACGGCGTGTGAAAACTCATGGCAATGTGGCGACGGAGAGGGAGGGGTGAAAACCGTGGTAAACGTGGGAATGGTTGTTAAGGTGGAGAGAAAGTAGTACGGTGAAGTATCCAGCGGTGGCAAGGAATGTACGGTAGAGTTTGTAGTGAAGCTGGGAGGGGCGAGCATAAGGGACGAAGGGATAAGAAACATGTTGGATGCGATCGTACCAGCACTAAAGCACTGGATCCCATCAGAACTCCGAAGTTAAGCGTGCTTGGGAAAGAGTAGTGCTAGGATGGGTGACCTCTTGGAAAGTCCTCGTGTTGCATTCCCTTTTTCATTATTATTTTTGCTGCATGCGAGAAACATGACGCACGTGCGGAGTAAATATTAAACGCGGTTTTTTATTTCTGACGTTTGAAGTGACTTGCAGCTTGCGGATCGCTATTAAGGCGTGTAGGGGGCGGCGTTATGGTGGGAGAAGCACCGCTTTCTGAAAGCGTTCGACGGTGTGTGAACACTCGTGGCAACGTGGCGACGGAGAGGGAGGGGTGAAAACTGTGGTAAACGTGGGAATGGTTGTTGAGGTGGAGAGAAAGTAGTTTGGTGAGTAAATATTAAACACAATTTCTTATATCTGACGTTTGCGGTGAGTTGCAGCTTGTGGATCAATATTGACGCGTGTAGGGGGCGACATTATGGTGGGAGAGGCACCGCTTACTGAAATCGTTCGACGGTGTGTGAAAACTCGTGGCAACGTGGCGACGGAGAGGGAGGGGTGAAAACCATGGTAAACGTGGGAACGGTGGTTGAGGTGGAGAGAAATTAGTATGGTGAAGTCCAGCGGTGGCAAGGAATATATGGTAGAGTTTGTAGCGGACCTCGGAGGGGCAAGCATAAGGGATGAATGGATAAGAAACATATCAGATGCGATCATACCAGCAATAAAGCACCAGATCCGATCAGAACTCCAAAGTTAAGCGTGCTTGGGCGAGAGTTGTACTAGGATGGGTGACCTCCTAGGCAGTCCTCGTGTTGCATTCTCATTTTCATTATTAGTTTTGCTGTACCCGAGAAACCTGACGCGCATGCACGTAAATATTGAACGCATGTGCGGGGTAAATATTAAACGCGATTTCTTAGTTCTGACGTTTGCGGTGAGTTGCAGCTTGCGGATCGATATTGACGCGTGTAGGGCCAGCGTTATGGTGGGAGAGGCACCGCTTTCTGAAAGCATTCGACGGCGTGTGAAAACTCGTGGCAACGTGGCGACGGAGAGGGAGGGGTGAAAATCGTGGTAAACGTGGGAACGGTTGTGGAGGTGGAGCGAAAGTAGTATGGTGAATTCTAACGATGGCAAGGAATGTATGGTAGAGTTTGTAGTGGAGTTGGGAGGGGCGAGCATAAGGGACGAAGGGATAAGAAACATGTTGTATGCGAACATACCAGCACTGAAGCACCGGATCCCATCAGAACTCCAAAGTTAAGCGTGCTTGGGCGAGAGTAGTACTAGGATGTGTGACCTCCTAGGAAGTCCTCGTGTTGCATTCCCTTTTTCGTTATTATTTTTGCTGCACGCGAGATACATGACACACGTGCGGGGTAAATATTAAACGCGGTTTCTTATTTCTGACGTTTGCGGTGAGTTGCAGCTTGCTGATCGATATTGACGCGTGTAGGGCGGCGTTATGGTGGGAGAGGCACCACTTTGTGAAAGCGGTCGACGGCGTGTGAAAACTCGTGGCAACATGGCGACGGAGAGGGAGGGGTGAAAACCGTGGTAAACGTGGGAATGGTTGTTGAGGTGGAGAGAAAGTAGTACGGTGAAGTATCCAGCGGTGGCAAGGAATGTACGGTAGAGTTTGTAGTGGAGCTGGGAGGGTTGAGCATAAGGGACGAACGGATAAGAAACATGTCGGATGCGATCATAGCAGCACTAAAGCACTAGATCCCATCAGAACTCCGAAGTTAAGTGTGCTTGGGCGAGAGTAGTACTAGGATGGGTTACTAGGATGGGTGACCTCCTGGGTAGTCCTCGTGTTGCATTCCCTTTTTCATTATTATTTTTGCTGCACGTGAGAAACATGACGCACGTGCGCGGTAAATATTAAACGCTGTTTCTTATTTCTGACATTTGCGGTGAGTTGCAGCTTGCGGATTGATATTGACGCGTGTAGGGTGGCGTTACGGTGGGAGAGGCACCGTTTTCTGAAAGCGTTCGACGGCATGTGAACACTCGTGGCAACATGGCGACGGAGAGGGAGGGGTGAAAACCGTGGTAAACGGGGGAACGGTTGTGGAGGTGGAGAGAAAGTAGTATGGTGAAGTCCAGCAGTGGCAAGGAATGTACGGTAGAGTTTGTAGTGGAGCGTGGAGGGGCGAGCATAAGGGACGAAGGGATAAGAAACATGTTGGATGCGATCGTACCAACACTAAGGCACCGGATCCCATAAGAACTCCAAAGTTAAGTGTCCTTGGGTGAGAGTAGTACTAGGATGGGTGACCTCCTGCGAAGTCCTCGTGTTGCATTCCCTTTTTCATTATTATTTTTGCTGCACGCGAGAAACATGACGCACGAGCGGGATAAATATTAAACGCGGTTTCTTATTTCTAACGTTTGCCGTGAGTTGCAGCTTGCGGATCGATATTGACGCGTGTAGGGCGGCGTTATGGTGGGAGAGGCACCGATTTTTGAAAGCGATCGACGGCGTGTGAAACCTCATGGCAACGTGGCAACGGAGAGGGAGGGACGAAAACCGCGGTAAACGTGCGAACGGTTGTTGAGGTGGAGAGAAAGTAGTATGATGAAGTATCCAGCGGTGGCAAGGAATATTCGGTAGAGTTTGTAGTGGAGCTGGGAAGGGCTAGCATAAGGGACGAAGGGATAAGAAACATGTCGTACGCGATCATACCAACACTAAAGTACTGGATCCCATCAGAACTTTGAAGTTAAGCGTGCTTGGGTAAGAGTAATACTAGGATGGGTGACCTCCTGGGAAATTCTCGTGTTGCATTTCTTTTTTCATTATTATTTTTGCTGCACATGAGAAACATGACGCACGTGCACGGTAAATCTTGAACGCACGTGAGGGGTAAATATTAAACGCGGTTTCTTATTTCTGACGTTTGTGGTGAGTTGCAGCTTGCGGATCGATATTGAGGTGTGTAGGGCGGCGTTATGGTGGGAGAGGCACCGCTTTCTGAAAGCGGTCGATGGCGTGTGAAAACTCGTGGCAACATGGCGACGAAGAGGGAGGGGTGAAAACCGTGGTAAATGTGGGAATGGTTGTTGAGGTGGAGAGAACGTAGTATGGTGAAGTCCAGCGGTGGCAAGGAATGTACGGTAGAGTTTGTAGTGGAGCTGGGAGGCGTGAGCATAAGGGATGAAGGGATAAGAAACATTTCGGATGTGATCATACCAGCACTAAAGCACTGGATCCCATCAGAACTTCGAAGTTAAGTGTGCTTGGGCGAGAGTAGTACTAGGATGGGTTAGTAGGATGGGTGACCTCCTGGGAAGTCCTCGTGTTGCATTCCCTTTTTAATTATTATTTTTGCTGCACGCGAGAAACATGACGCACGTGCGCGGTAAATATTAAACTTGGTTTCTTATTTATGACGTTTGCGGTGAGTTGCAGCTTGCGGATTGATATTGTCGCGTGTAGGGGTGGCGTTACGGTGGGAGAGGCACCACTTTCTGAAAGCGTTCGACGACCTGTGAAAACTCGTGGCAACATGGCGACGGAGAGGGAGGGGTGAAAACCTTGGTAAACGGGGGAACGGTTGTTGAGGTGGAGAGAAAGTAGTATGGTGAAGTATCCAGCGGTGGTAAGGAGTGTACGGTAGAGTTTGCAGTGGAGGTGGGAGGGGCGAGCATAAGGGACGAAGCGAGAAGAAACATGTCGGATGCGATCATACCAGCACTAAAGCACTGGATCCCATCAGAACTCCGAAGTTAAGCATGCTTGGGCGAGAGTAGTACTTCAATGGGTGACCTCCTAGGAAGTCCTCGTGTTGCATTCAATTTTTCATTATTATTTTTCCTGCACGCGAGAAACATGACGCACGTGCGCGGTAAATATTGAACGCATGTGCGGGGTGAATATTAAACGCGGTTTCTAATTTCTGATGTTTGCGGTGAGTTGCCGCTTGCGGATCGATATTGACGCATGTAGGGGCGGCGTTATGGTGGGAGAGGCACCGCTTTCCAAAAGCCGTCGACGGCGTGTGAAATCTCGTGGCAACGTGGCAACGGAGAGGGAGGGGTGAAATCCGTGGTAAACATGGGAATGGTTGTTGAGGTGGAGAGAAAGTAGTATGGTGAAGTATCCAACGGTGCCAGGGAACTTACGGTAGAGTTTGTACTGGAGCTCGGAGGGTGGAGCATAAGGGATGAAGGGATAAGAAACATGTCGGATGCGATCATACCAGCACTAAAGCATCGGATCCCATCAGAACTAGGATGGGTGACCTCCAGGGAAGTCCTCGTGTTGCATTCCCTTTTCCATTATTATGTTTGCTACGCGTGAGAAACATGACACACGTGTGTGGTAAATATTCAACGCACGTGCAGGGTAAATATTAAACACGGTTTCTTATTTCTAACGTTTGCGGTGGGTTGCAGCTTGCGGATCTATATTGACGCGTGTAGGGGCGGCATTATGGTGGGAGAGGCACCGCTTTCTGAAAGCGGTCGACGGCGTTTGAAAACTCGTGGCAACGCGGGGACGGAGAGGGAGGGGTGAAAACCGTGGTAAACGTGGGAACGGTTGTTGAGGTGGAGAGAAATAGTCTGGTGAAATATCCAGCGGTGGCAAGGAATGTACGGTAGAGTTTGTAGTGGAGCTGGGAGGGGCGAGCATAAGGGACGAAGGGATAAGAAACATGTTGAATGCGATCGTACCAGCACTAAAGCACTGTATCCCATCAGAACTCCGAAGTTAAGCGTGCTTGGGCAAGAGTAGTACTAGGATTGTTGATCTACAGGGAAGTCCTCGTGTTGTATTCCCTTTCTCATTATTATTTTTCCAGCACGCGAGAAACATGACGCACGTGCGCGGTAAATATTGAATGCACGTCCGAGGTAAATATTAAATGCGGTTTCTTATTTCTGACGTTTCTGGTGAGTTGCAGCTTGCGGATCGATATTGATGCGTGTAGGACGGCGTTATTGTGGGAGAGACATCGCTTTCTGAAAGCGGTCGACGGGGTGTGAAAACTCGTGGCAACGTGGCGACGGAGAGGGAGGGGTGAAAACCGTGGTAAACGTGGGAACGGTTGTTGAGGTGGAGAGAAAGTAGTATGGTGAAATATCCAGCGGTGGCAAGGAATGTACGGTAGAGTTTGTAGTGGAGCTGGGAGGGGCGAGCATAAGGGTCGAAGGGATAAGAAACATGTCGAATGCGATCGTACCAGCACTAAAGCACCGGATCCCATCAGAACTCCGAAGTTAAGTGTGCTTGGGCAAGAGTAGTACTAGGATTGTTGGCCTCCTAGGAAGTCCTCGTGTTGCATTCCCTTTTTCATTATTCTTTTTCCTACACGCGAGAAACATGACGCACGTGCATGGTAAATATTGAATGCACGTGCGGGGTAAATATTAAACGCGGATTCTTATTTCTGACGTTTTCGGTGAGTTGCAGCTTGCGGATCGATATTGACACATGTAGGGGCGGCGTTATGGTGGGAGAGGCACCGCTTTCTGAAAGCGGTCAACGGCGTGTGAAAACTCGTGGCAACGTGGCGACGGAGAGGGAGGGGTGAAAACCGTGATAAACGTGGGAATGGTTGTTGAGGTGGAGAGAAAGTAGTATGGTGAAGTATGCAGCGGTGGCAAGGAATGTACGGTAGAGTTTGTAGTGGAGCTCGAAGGGGCCAGCATAAGGGACGAAGGGATAAGGAACATGTTGGATGTGATCATACCAGCACTAAAGCATCGGATGCCATTAGAACTTTGAAGTTAAGCGTGCTTGGACAAGAGTAGTTCTAGGATGGGTGACCTCCTGGGAAGTCCTCGTGTTGCATTTTCTTTTTCATTATTATTTTTGCTGCACGAGGGAAACATGACACACGTGCGCGGTAAATATTGAACGCACGTGCGGGGTAAATATTCAATGTTATTTCTTATTTCTGATGTTTCGGTGAGTTGCAGCTTGTGGATCAATATTGATGCATGTAGGGGCGGCGTTATGGTGGGAGAGGCACCGCTTTTTGAAAGCGGTCGACGGCGTGTGAACTCGTGGCAACGTGGCGATGGAGAGAGAGGGGTGAAAACCATGGTCAAACATGGGAACGGTTGTTGAGGTGGAGAGAAAGTAGTATGGTGAAGTATCCATCGGTGGCAAGGAATGTACGGTAGAGTTTGTAGTGGACCTCGGAGGGGCGAGCATAAGGGACGAAGGGACAAGAAACAAGACGGATGCGATCATGCCAGCACTAAATCATCGGATCCCATTAGAACTCCGAAATTAAGCGTGCTTGGGTGAGAGTAGTACTAGGATGGGTGACCTCCTGGGAAGTTCTTGTGTTGTATTTTCTTTTTCATTATTATTTTTGCTACATGCGGGAAACATGACACACGTGCGCGGTAAATATTGAACGCACGTGGGGGGTAAATATTCAACGCTGTTTCTTATTTCTGACGTTTCGGTGAGTTGCAGCTTGCGGATCAATATTGACGCGTGGAGGAGCGGCCTTATGGTGAGAGAGGCACCGCTTTCTGAAAGCGTTTGACGGCGTATGAAAACTCATGGCAACGTGGTGACGGGGAGGGAGGGGTGAAAACTGGGGTAAACGTCGGAACGGTTGTTGAGGTGGAGAGAAAGTAGTATGGTGAATTATCCAGCACTGGCAAGCAATGTACGGTAGAGTTTGTAGTGGAGCTGGGAGGGGCGAGCATCAGGGACGAAGCGATAAGAAGCATGTCGGATGCGATCATACCAGCAGTAAAGCACCGGATCCCATCAGAACTCCGAACTTAAGCGTGCTTGGGCGAGAGCAGTACTAGTATGGGTGACCTCCTCGGAAGTCCTCGTGTTGCATTCCCTTTTCCATTATTATTTTGCTGCACGCGAGAAACATGACACACGTGCGCGGTAAATATTGAACGCACGTGCGGGGTAAATATTAAAAGTGGTTTCTTCTTTCTGACGTTTGCGATGAGTTGCAGCTTGCGGATCGATATTGACGTGTGTAGGGGCGACGTTATGGTGGGAGAGGCACCGCTTTCTGAAATTGTTCGACGACGTGTGAAAACTCGTGGCAACGTGGCGACGGAGAGGGAGGGGTGAAAACCGTGGTAAATGTGGGAACAGTTGTTGAGGTGGAGAGTAAGTAGTATGGTGAAGTATCTAGCCATGTAAAGGACTGTACGGTACAGTTTGTAGTGGAGCTGGGAGGGTGAGCATAAGGGACGAAGGGATAAGAAACATGTCTGATGTGATCATACTAGCACTAAAGCACCAGATCTCATCAGAACTTTGTAGTTAAGCGTGCTTGGGCAAGAGTAGTTCTAGGATGGGTGACCATTTGGGAAGTCCTTGTGTTGCATTCCCTTTCTCATTATTATTTTTGCCGCACGCGAGAAACATGAAGCAGGTGCGCGGTAAATATTGAACGCACGTGTGGGATAAATTTTAAATGCGGTTTCTTATTTCTGACGTTTGCGGTGAGTTCCAGCTTGCGGATCAATATTGACGCATGTACGAGCGGCGTTATGGTGGGAGAGGCATCGCGTTCTGAAAGTGGTCGACGGTGTTTGAAAACTCGTGGCAACGTGGCGACGGAGAGGCAGGGGTGCAAACCGTGGTGAACGTGGGAACGGTTGCTGAGGTGGAGAAAAAGTACTATGGTGAACTATACAGTGGTGGTAAGGAATGTACGGTAGAGTTTGTAGTGGAGTTCATAGGGGCGAGCATAAGGGGCGAAGGGATAAGAAACATGTCCGATGTGATAATACCAGCACTAAAGCATCGGATCCCATGAAAACTCTCAAGTTAAGCATGCTTGGGCGAGAGTAGTACTAGGATGGGTGACCTCCTGTGAAGTCCTCGTGTTGCATTTTTTTATTATTATTTTTACTGCACGCGGGAACCATGACACACGTGCGTGGTAAATATTGAACGCACGGGCGGGGTAAATATTAAACGTCGTTTCTTCTTTCTGACATTTGCGATGAGTTGCACCATGCGGATCGATATAGCCGTGTGTAGGGGCGGTGTTATGTTGGGAGAGGCACCGCTTTCTGAAATCGTTCGACGACGTGTGAAAATTCGTGGCAACGTGGCGACGGAGAGGGAGGGGTGAAAACCGTGGTAAACGTGGGAATGATTGTTGAGCTGGGAGGGTGAGCATAAGGGACGAAGGGATAAGAAACTTGTCGGATGTGATCATACTAGCACTAAAGCACGAGATCTCATCAGAACTCTGTAGTTAAGCATGCTTGGGCAAGATAAGTACTAGGATGGTTGACCTCTTGGGAAGTCCTTGTGTTGCATTCCCTTTCTCATTAGTATTTTTGCCGCACACGAGAAACATGACGCAGGTGCGCGGTAAATATTGAATGCACGTGCGGGATAAATTTTAAACGCGGTTTCTTATTTCTGACGTTTGCGGTGAGTTCCAGCTTGCGGATCAATATTGACGCGCATAGGGGCGGTGTTATGGTGGGAGAGGCACCGCTTTCTGAAAGCGGTCGACGGTGTGTGAAAACTCGTGGCAACGTGGCAACGGAGAGAGAGGGGTGAAAACCGTGGTAAACGTGGGAACGGTTGTTGAGGTGGAGAGAAAGTAGTATGGTGAACTACCCAGCGGTGCTAAGGAATGTACGGTAGAGTTTGTAGTGGAGCTCGGAGGGGCGAGCATAAGGGACGAAGGGATAAGAAACATGTCGGATGCGATCATACCAACACTAAAGCATCGGATCCCATCAAAACTATCAAGTTAAGCATGCTTGGGAGAGAGTAGTACTAGGTTGGGTGACCTCCTGTGAAGTCCTCGTGTTGCATTTTTTTTATTATTTTTGATGCACGCGGGAACCATGACACACGTGTGCGGTAAGTATTGAACGCACGTGCGGGGTAAAAATTCAGCGCGGTTTCTCATTTCTGACGTTTCGGTGAGTTGCAGCTTGTGGATCGATATGGACGCGTATAGGGGCGGAGTTATGGTGGGAGAGACACCGCTTTCTAAAAGCGTTCGACGGCGTGTGAAAACTCATGGCAACATGGCGACGGAGAGGGAGGGGTGAAAACTGTGGTAAACGTGGGAACGGTCGTTGAGGTGGAGAGAAAGTATTATGGTGAAGTATTCAGCGGTGGCAAGGAATTTACGGTACAGTTTGTAGTGGAGCTAGGAGGGGCGAGCATAAGGGACGAAGGGATAAGAAACATGTTGGATGCGATCATACCGGCACTAAAGCACTTGTATCCCATTAGAACTCTGAAGTTAAGCGTGCTTGGGCGAGAGTGGTACTAGGATGGGTGACCTCCTGGGAAGTCCTTGTGTTGCATTCCCTTTTTCATTATTATTTTTGCTGCACGCGAGAAATATGACACACGTGCACGGTAAATATTGAACGCACGTGCAGGGTAAATATTAAACATGGTTTCTTCTTTCTGACGTTTGCGGTGAGTTGGAGCTTGCGGATCGATATTGACGAGTGTAGGGGCGGAGTTATGGTGGGGGAGGCACCGCTTTCTGAAATCGTTCGACGACGTGTGAAAACTCGTGGCAACGTGGCGATGGAGGGGGAGGGGTGAAAACCGTGGTAAACGTGGGAACTGTTGTTGAGGTGGAGAGAAAGTAGTATGGTAAAGTATCCAATGGTGGCACGAAATGTATGGTTGAGTTTGTAGTGGAGCTGGGAGGGGCGAGGATAAGGGACGAAGGGATAACAAACATGTTGAATATGATCATACCAGCACTAAAGCACCAGATCCCATCAGAACTCTGAAGTTAAGCGTGCTTGGGCGAGAGTTGTACTAGGATGGGTAACCTCCTGGAAAGTCCTCATGTTCCATTCCCATTTTCATTATTATTTTTGCTGCACGCGAGAAACATGACGCACGTGCGCGGTAAATATTGAACGCACGTGCGGGGTAAATATTAAACACGGTTTCTTATTTCTGACGTTTTGGTGAGTTGCAGCTTGCGGATCAATATTGACGCGTGTAGGGGCGGCGTTATGGTTAGAGAGGCACCGCTTTCTGAAAGCGTTCGACGGCGTGTGAAAACTCATGGCAACGTGGCGACGGAGAGGGAGAGGTGAAAACCTGGGTAAACGTCGGAACGGTTGTTGATGTGAGGAGAAAGTAGTACGGTGAATTATCCAGCGGTGGCAAGGAATGTACAATAGAATTTGTAGTGGAGCTGGGAGGGGCGAGCATAAGCAACGAAGGGATAAGAAACATGTCGGATGCGATCATACCAGCACTAAAGCACCGGATCCCATCAGAACTCCAAACTTAAGCGTTCTTGGGCGAGTGTAGTATTAGTATGGGTGACCTCCTGGGAAGTCCTCGTGTTGCATTCCCTGTACCATTATTATTTTTGCTGCACGCGAGAGACATGACACACGTGCGCGGTAAATATTGAACGCACATGCGGGGTAAATATTAAACGTGGTTTCTTCTTTATGACGTTTGCGATGAGTTGCAGCTTGCGGATCGATATTGACGCGCGAGAAACATGACACACGTGCGTGGTAAATATTGAACGCACGTGCGGGGTAAATATTAAACGTGGTTTCTTCTTTCTGACGTTTGCGATGAATTGCAGCTTGCGGATCGAAATTGACGCGTGTAGGGGCGGAGTTATGGTCGGAGAGGCACCGCTTTCTGAAATCGTTCGACGACGTGTGAAAAATCGTGGCAACGTGGCGACGGAGAGGGAGGGGTGAAAACCGTGGTAAACGTGGGAATGGTTGTTGAGGTGGAGAGCAAGTAGTATGGTGAAGTATCCAGCCATGTTAAGGACTGTATGGTACAGTTTGTAGTGGAGCTGGGAGGGTGAGCATAAGGGACGAAGGGATAAGAAACATGTCAGATGTGATCATACTAGCACTTAAGCACCAGATCTCATAAAAACTCTGTAGTTAAGCGTGCTTGGGCAAGAGTAGTACCAGGATGGGTGACCTCTTGGGTAGTCCTTGTGTTGCATTCCCTTTATTATTATTATTTTTGCCGCATGCGAGAAACATGACGCAGGTGCGCGGTAAATATTGAACGCACGTGCGGGATAAATATTCAGCGCGGTTTCTTATTTCTGACGTTTCGGTGAGTTGCAGCTTGCGGATCAATATTGACACATGTAGGGGCGGCGTTATGGTGGGAGAGGCACCGCTTTCTGAAAGCGTTCGACGGCGTGTGAAAACTCATGGCAACGTGGCGATGGAGAGGGAGGGGTGAAAACCGTGGTAAACGTGGGAACGGTTGTTGAGGTGGAGAGAAAGTAGTATGGTGAAGTATCCAGCGGTGGCAAGGAATGTATGGTAGAGTTTGTAGTGGAGCTGGGAGGGATAAGCATAAGGGATGAAGGCATAAGAAACATGTCAGACGCGATCATACCAGCACTAAAGCACCGGATCCCATCAGAACTCCGAACTTAAGCTTGCTTGCGCGAGAGTAGTACTAGGATTGGTGACCTCCCATGAAGTCCTCGTGTTGCATTTTCTTTTTCATTATTATTTTTGCTGCATGCGGGAAACATGACACACGTGCGCGGTAAATATTGAACGCATGTGCAGGGTAAATATTCAACGAGGTTTCTAATTTCTGATGTTCCGTTGAGTTGCAGCTTGCGGATCAATACTGACGCGTGTAGGGATGGCATTATGGTGGGAGAGGCACCGCTTTCTGAAGGCGTTCGACAACGTATGAAAACTCATGTCAACGTGGCGACGGACAGGGAGGGGTTAAAACCGTGGTAAACGTGGGAACGGTTGTTGAGGTGGAGAGAAACTAGTATAGTGAAGTATCCAGCCGTGTTAAGGACTCTACGGTACAGTTTGTAGTGGAGCTGGGAGGGTGAGCATAAGGGACGAAGGGATAACAAACATGTCGGATGTGATCATACTAGCACTAAAGCACCAGATCCCATTAGAACTCTTTAGTTAAGCGTGCTTGGGTAAGAGTAGTATTAGGATGGGTGACCATTTGGGAAGTCCTTGTGTTGCATTCCCTTTCTCATTATTATTTTTGCCGCACGTGAGAAACATGAGGCAGGTGCACGGTAAATATTGAACGCACGTGCGGGATAAATTTTAAACGCCGTTTCTTATTTCTGACGTTTGCGGTGAGTTCCAGCTTGCGGATCAATATTGACGCGCATAGGAGCGGTGTTATGGTGGGAGAGGCACCGCTTTCTGAAAGCGGTCGACGGTGTGTGAAAACTCGTGGCAACGTGGCGACGGAGAGAGAGGGGTGAAAACCGTGGTAAACGTGGGAATGGTTGTTGAGGTGGAGAGAAAGTAGTATGGTGAACTACCCAGCAGTGGTAAGGAATGTACGGTAGAGTTTGTAGTGGAGCTCGGAGGGGCGAGCATAAGGGACGAAGGGATAAGAAACATGTCGGATGCGATCATACCAACACTAAAGCATCGAATCCCATCAAAACTATCAAGTTAAGCGTGCTTCGGCGAGAGTAGTACTAGGATGGGTGACCTCCTGTGAAGTCCTCGTGTTGCATTTTTATTATTATTTTTGATGCACGCAGGAACCATGACACACGTGCGCGGTAAATATTGAACGCACGTGCGGGGTAAATATTCAGCGCGGTTTCTTATTTCTGATGTTTCGGTGAGTTCCAGCTTGCGGATCGATATGGACGCGTATAGGGGCGGAGTTATGGTGGGAGAGACACCGCTTTCTAAAAGCGTTCGACGGCGTGTGAAAACTCATGGCAACATGGCGACGGAGAGGGAGGGGTGAAAACCGTGGTAAATGTGGGAACGGTTATTGAGGTGGAGAGAAAGTATTATGCTGATGTATCCAACGGTGGCAAGGAATGTACGGTACAGTTTGTAGTGGAGCTAGGAGGGGCGAGCATAAGCGACGAAGGGATAAGAAACATGTCGGATGCGATCATACCGGCACTAAAGCACTGGATCCCATTAGAACTCCGAACTTAAGCGTGCTTAGGAGAGAGTGGTACTAGGATGGGTAACCTCCTAGGAAGTCCTTGTGTTGCATTCCCTTTTTCATTATTATTTTTGCTGCACGCGAGAAATATGACACACGTGCGCGGTAAATATTGAACGCACGTGCGGGGTAAATATTAAACGTGGTTTCTTCTTTCTGACATTTGCGGTGAGTTGCAGCTTGCGGATCGATATTGACGAGTGTAGGGGCGGAGTTATGGTGGGAGAGGCACCACTTTCTGAAATCGTTCGATGACGCGGGAAAACTCGTGGCAACGTGGCGATGGAGAGGGAGGGGTGAAAACCGTGGCAAACGTGGGAACTGTTCGTGAGGTGGAGAGAAAGTAGTATTGTAAAGTATCCAACGGTGGCACGATATGTACGGTTGAGTTTGTAGTGGAGCTGGGAGGGGCGAGCATAAGGGACGAAGGGATAAGAAACATGTTGGATATGATCATACCAGCACTAAAGCACCAGATCCCATCAGAACTCTGAAGTTAAGCATGCTTGGCGAGAGTTGTACTAGGATGGGTGACCTCCTGGGAACTCCTCGTGTTGCATTCCCATTTTCATTATTATTTTTGCTGCACGCGAGAAACATGACGCACGTGCGCAGTAAATATTGAACGCACGTGCGGGCTAAATATTAAACGCGGTTTCTTATTTCTGACGTTTGCGGTGAGTTGCAGCTTGCGGATCGATATTGACGCGTGTAGGGGCGACGTTATGGTGGGAGAGGCACCGCTTTCTAAAAGCGTTCGACAGCGTGTGAAAACTCATGGCAACGTGGCGACGGAGAGGGAAGGGTGAAAACCGTGGTAAATGGGGGAACGATTCTGGAGGTGGAGAGAAAGTAGTATGGTGATGTCCAGCGGTGGCAAGGAATGTACGGTAGAGTTTGTAGTGGAGCTGGGAGGGGCGAGCATAAGTGACGAAGGTATAAGAAACATGTTGGATGCGATCATACCTGCACAAAATCACCTGATCCCATCAGAACTCCAAAGTTAAGCGTGCTTGGGCGAGAGTAGTACTAGGATGTGTGACCTCCTGGAAAGTACTCGTGTTGCATTCCCTTTTACATTATTATTTTTGCTGCACACGAGAAACATGACGCACGTGCGGGCAAAGTATTAAACACGGTTTCTTATTGTTGAAGTTTGCGGTGAGTTGCAGCTTGCGGATCGATATTGACGCGTGTAGGGCGGCGTTATGGTGGGAGAGGCACCCGCTTTCTGAAAGCGGTCGACGGCATGTCAAAACTCGTGGCAACGTCGCGACAGAGAGGGATGGGGAAAAGCGCGGTAAACATGGGAACGGTTGTTGAGGTGGAGAGAAAGTAGTATGGTGAAGTATCTGGCGGTGGCAAGGAATGTTTGGTAGAGTTTGCAGTGGAGCTGGGAGGGGCCAACATAAGGGACGAAGGGATAAGAAACATGTCGGATGCGATCATACCAGCACGGAAGCACCGGATCTCATCAGAACTCCGAAGTTAAGCGTGTTTGGGCGAGAGTAGTACTAGGATGGGTGACCTCCTGGCAAGTCCTTGTGTTGCATTCCATTTTTCATTATAATTTTTGCTGCACGCGAGAAACATTACGCAGGCGCGCGGTAAATATTGAACGCACATGCGGGGTAAATATTAAACACACTTTCTTATTTCTGACGTTTCTGGTGAGTTGCAGCTTGAGGATCGATATTGATGCGTGTAGGACGGCGTTATGGTGGGAGAGGCACCGCAATCTGAAAGCGGTCGACGACGTGTGAAAACTAGTGGCAACGTGGCGACGGAGAGGGAGGGGTGAAAACCATGGTAAACATGGGCACGGTTGTTGAGGTGGAGAGAAAGTAGTATGGTGAAATATCCAGCGGTGGCAAGGAATGTACGGTAGAGTTTGTAGTGGAGTTGGGAGGGGCGAGCATAAGGGACGAAGGGATAAGAAACATGTCGAATGCGATCGTACCAGCACTAAAGCACTGGATCCCATCAGAACTCCGAAGTTAAGCGTGCTTGCGCAAGAATAGTACTAGGATTGTTGACCTCCTGGGAAGTCCTCGTGTTGCATTCCCTTTTTAATTATTATTTTTCCTGCACGCGAGAAACATGACGCACGTGCGTGGTAAATATTGAACACACGTGCGGGGTAAATATTAAATGCGGTTTCTTATTTTTGACGTCTTCGGGGAGTTGCCGCTTGCGGATCGATATTGACGTTTGTAGGGGCGGTGTTATGATGGGAGAGGCACCGCTTTCTGAAAGCGGTCGACGGCGTGTGAAAACTCGTGGCATCGTGGCGACGAAGAGGGAGGGGTGAAAACCGTGATAAACGTGGGAATGGTTGTTGAGGTGGAGAGAAAGTAGTATGGTGAAGTATCCAGCGGTGGCCAGGAATGTACGGTAGAGTTTTTAGTGGAGCTCGGAGGGGCGAGCATAAGGGACGAAGGGATAAGAAACATGTTGGATGCGATCATACCAGCAGTAAAGCACCGGATCCCATTAGAACTCCGAACTTAAGCGTGCTTGGGCGAGAGTAGTTCTAGGATTGGTGACCTCCTGGGATGTCCTCGTGCTACATTCCCTTTTTCATTATTATTTTTGCTGCATGAGAGAAGCATGACGCACGTGCGCGATAAATATTGAACGCACGGGCGGGGTAAATATTCAACGTTGTTTCTTATTTCTGACGTTTCGGTGAGTTGCAGCTTGCGGATCAATATTGACGCGTGTAGGGGCGGCGTTATGGTTAGGGAGGCACCGCTTTCTGAAAGCGTTCGACGGCGTGTGAAAACTCATGGCAACGTGGCGACGGAGAGGGAGGGGTGAAAACCGGGGTAAACGTGGGAACGGTTGTTGAGGTGGAGAGAAAGTAGTATGGTGAATTATCCAGCGGTGGCAAGGAATGTACAATAGAGTTTGTAGTGGAGCTGGGAGGGGCGAGCATAAGGAATGAAGGGATAAGAAACATGTCGGATGCGATCATACCAGCACTAAAGTACCGGATCCCATCAGAACTCCAAACTTAAGCGTGTTTGGGCGAGTGTAGTATTAGTATGGGTGACTTCCTGGGAAGTCCTTGTGTTGCATTCCCTCTACCATTATTATTTTTGCTGCACGCGAGAGACATGACACACGTGCGTGGTAAATATTGAACGCACGTGCGGGGTAAATATTAAACGTGGTTGTCGGGACCCCGATCCTAAGCCATAAGAATCCAGCATATAACACATCACATCACTTTGCGGTCTCACGCACGGTTATCTCCACGGCTACCACCTTACCTGGGCCGGGACCGTTTGCGTGTTTTGACTCACGTATGTGAAAATGTCGCTAGCATTCAAATGTCAAAGAACCCGGGCCGACATGTCTAGTCATAGAACCCAAGTGGCACATCCGTACAGGGACAGGCATACGTAACCCAGCAATGCAGGTGTCGATCTCTAGCGTGTGTAGACGAGTCATAGAAAGCTACAAGGACTCCATTACACCGTGAGACATAAATGTCATCACTGCACGTAGACAAGTCGTAGCAGGCTACAGGGACTCCATTACACTACGAGACATTTCCCCGAAGGGACAGACACAGCAGCAAAGAAGGATACATGCTGGTCAATCAATGTGTCCGGAGCAGTAGCAAGCTACCAACGCTCGGTGGAAGCACAAAGAGGCAGTTCCCCGTAAAGAGTACTACTAAAGGCACACAACTAGGTGTCGGATCCCATACATACCGTTGCACGTCACACGTACGCACGACATGCCCGATATGCATAGATACAACTATGGCATCACAACATAACCATACAACATTACGACATTTATTTAGAAGGCTCGGAAGAGCCAATACAATAGATGTTACAAACAGGGATCACAAGACCCAACATTCAGAGCATTCAAACAAGCAATCGGAAGTTAAACATGTCTGCGTACAGACATCTACAAAAGTGGCTAGAGGAGCCTGAAAAGCTACATCGACCCTACCAAAGGAACCAGACCTCTGTCTGGGATTCCCAAGCTAACTCGGTCAACATCGAACTTCACGTTGAAACGATCACTAATGAGACTGACGTCTCCTCTACAAAAACATAAATTAAGCAAATGTGAGTACAAGAGTACTCAGCAAGACTTACATTAGAACTAACTACACATGCATCAGTATCAATGAAAGGGGGGGTAGTGGAGTTTATTGCAGCAAACCAGCTTTGACTCTTGGCTAACCTGTACTACGACTACAAGTGCTTTCTTTGAGGTGGGATAGCGCACATGAGTCCACATATTCACCAATCAATACACCACTATGGATCCACTTCTGTCTCCCTACGAGAAGGCCATCCATAGCACTCACGCTTATCTTGCGTATTTTAGAGTATCCACTTTCAGTTCTCTATGAACCACATAAGTTCTCCAAGTAGTCCATATCCGAGGACGCGGCTATTCGAACAGATTATTTCACCCTGCAGGGGTATACTTCTTCACACACGCTCTCGCCACTTAGCACCATATGCACGTCATGCATCTCGGCAACCTTCAAGCGGAAGCACTGGCGTGGGCGTCGGCCACGACCGTCAACCACACAAGACCCTAATCCAGGTTTATCGCCTATTCAAGGTTGAACCCGCATGGATGTCCGGCCGAAGTTTCTGCTACGGCCTCAAACGATGTGCACAGGGTTCCCAAGCCCACCGTTCGGGTGCCACTTGGTACACCGTGCCACCGTGTCTGTACCACATCATAGTCCACCCCGTCGGGCAGCACTATACACGGCCGCCAACACTTTCCCTACAAATACCAGAAACTAGTTGCAACTCCTGGACGGAGGTCTAAGCGATTAATGGGTCGAGAGGGTCAATTAAGTATCCCAATGTGCGGTAGTATCTTGTCTTGGATCACAAACACAGAACTCAGTTCTTAAGGATGGTCCTGATGAGACAACCCGCCATGTACTCCTACATGACCTATCATCGCTACCTTTACCAAATCGTGTTCACACACTTAGCTTCCACACAGTAGGTCATGAATACTGCCATTCCGATCCATCACCCAGATGTATCAGACCTGATACGACACGACTCTAAGCATAGCAGGCGCAGTAATTAAGCATGCATGTATGAGTAAGCACAACTAGGCTCAAACAGTTGATACTCATGCTAAGTGGTTTCAACTATTTACTGTGGCAAAGACAGGTCATGCAAAGGAATGGGTTCAACTACCGAGAACATGTAACAGTTGAATCGTTGTTGTCCTAATGCAGTAAAAGGGAGCAGGAGCGAGAGAGTGGGATGATATCAGTATGCTCAAGGGGGTTTTGCTTGCCTGCTGTCCTGAAGATATACTTCTCTTCATTAGTGTCAACGTTCACATCATCGGAATCATCTTCTACCGAGAGGGAATAAGCACCGGCAAACAGGAAGAAAGAACATATTCAATGCAATGCAACAATCATGATGTATGACATGGCATATTGGGGTACTTAATTAATCTAGAGGAGTGGTCAGCCAGATTGGTTGAAGTGGAATTCAAAAAAGTTTGAATTTCCAACTCCAAATGATAATTCATATATTGGCCTAATCATAAAGTGTCCTACTTGATTATGTTAACTTGTTCAATCATGCATGATCATGGCATAAACAGATTCATTGGATTTTTCTGATCATTTTTTATATATAAATTATTTTCATCTGAGCTATAGATTATTTTCTATGATTTTTAGAAGTTTTAAACATTTTTTGGAATTATTTTTAATACAGAAAATACTTATTGCGTCATGCTGAGGTCATGCCTACGTCAGCAGGTCAACTGGACTAGGTCTAGGTCAAACCTGACCAGTGGGACCCACTGGTCAGTGACACAGTCACTAATAGGTTTTAATTTTATTACTTAATATTAATTAACACATTAGGGGCCACCAGTCAGTGTCTAATTAAGTTAATTAAGCAAATTATTTTTTTAATCTAATCCAGAGTTAAACAGGGCTGGGCCCCACCTGTCATTGACCCGGGTCTAATCCCCGGTCAAACCAGAGTCTGATGGGGCTTTGACCCCCGTGGGGCCCTCTGGTCAGCAGCTAAGGGGGTGAGGAGGACCACGGGGAGAGGAGGAGAAGGACGGGGAGCTCACAGGGAAGCTCGCTGGCGTCGAATGTGGCTCGGAGAGGTGGCAACGCGAGCGCAGGGCCGCCGGCGATCTTCGGCGCCCGGAGACAAAAACGACGACGAGGACGATGCCATGGGGTCGCTAGCCTCGATTCCTTCGACGGGGATGAGCTGGGGGAAGCGGCGAACCTGTTGGGCTTACTAGCTAGGCGAGGGGAGGCCGGTGGCCGTGGTTGGGCGAGCAATGGCGACGGCGGCCTTTGGGTCCGACGCGGGAGAGGAAGCAGGGGAGAGGGAAGAGAGCGAGGGAGAGAGAGGGGAGGTGTCGTCCCGATTCAGACGTCTCCCGTGAGCTTATCTCGCGCGTCGACGTGGAGGGGAAGCAGGAGGTGGCACGGGAGCGTGTGCACGCGCGGCGGGCACGCGCTCTGCCTACTGTCCTGAGGAGGAAGATGACAGGGAGGAGCTGGGCTGGGCCGGCTCTGGGCTAGGTAAGCGCCAGGTAACCCCCTTCCTTCTCTATTTTTTTAATTTGTTTTATATTTTCTTCTGACATTTGTTTTATTTTGTTTGGGCCTCACGGACCTAGCACAAAATACCAATACATTTTCTGGGTGTAGTTTGAATATTTCAAACCTCCTAAAAATGTTTCAGAATTTATTTGGATGACTAAAATATTTTACATGCTTTATTGGTGATTTTCAAAACTTTTCCTATTTAATATAATTTACCAAAATAGTTGTTAAAATATATTTCACCCCTGGTATGTTGTTTCCAACATTTATCAGAAATGGTGAACATTTTTGAAGAGCCTTTCGAAATCATTGAAATTTCAATTGTTGGAATTTTATTTATTTGAGGAGGTGCTAGGGTTTTGTCATCCCCATTTCAATTTTCATTTGAATTCTAGCATGATGACATGATGCACATGCTGATGTTGATGAAAACAAATACCAAACAATTCTAGGGCTGTGACAGTGGTTTCTTCTTTCTGACATTTGCGATGTGTTGCAGCTTGCGGATCGATATTGACGCGCGAGAAACATGACACACATGCGTGGTAAATATTGAACGCACGTGCAGGGTAAATATTAAACGTGGTTTCTTATTTTTGACGTTTGCGATGAATTGCAGCTTGCGGATTGATATTGACGCGTGTAGGGGCGGCGTTATGGTGGGAGAGGCACCGCTTTCTGAAATCGTTCGACGACGTGTGAAAACTCGTGGCAACGTGGCAATGGAGAGGGAGGGGAGAAAACCGTGGTAAACGTGGGAACAGTTGTTGAGGTGGAGAGCAAGTAGTATGGTGAAGTATCCACCCGTGTTAAGGACTGTACGGTACAGTTTGTAGTGGAGCTGGGAGGGTGAGCATAAGGGACGAAGGGATAAGAAACATGTCAGATGTGATCATACTAGCACTTAAGCACCAGATCTCATAAAAACTCTGTAGTTAAGCATGCTTGGGCAAGAGTAGTACTAGGATGGGTGACCTCTTGGGTAGTCCTTGTGTTGCATTCCCTTTCTCATTATTATTTTTACCGCATGCGAGAAACATGACGCAGGTGCGCGATAAATATTGAACGCACGTGCGGGATAAATATTCAGCGCGGTTTCTTATTTCTGACGTTTCGGTGAGTTGCAGCTTGCGGATCAATATTGACACGTGTAGGGGCGGCGTTATGGTGGGAGAGGCACCGCTTTCTGAAAGCGTTCGACGGTGTATGAAAACTCTTGGCAACGTGGCGACGGAGAGGGAGGGGTGAAAACCGTGGTAAACGTGGGAACGGTTGTTGAGGTGGAGAGAAAGTAGTATGGTGAAGTATCCAGCGGTGGCAAGGAATGTATGGTAGACTTTGTAGTGGAGCTGGGAGGGATAAGCATAAGGGACGAAGCCATAAGAAACATGTCAGATGCGATCATACCAGCACTAAAGCACCGGATCCCATCAGAAATCCGAACTTAAGCTTGCTTGGGCGAGAGTAGTACTAGGATTGGTGACCTCCTATGAAGTCCTCGTGTTGCATTTTCTTTTTCATTATTATTTTTTCTGCACGCGGGAAACATGACGCATGTGCGCGGTAAATATTGAATGCATGTGCAGGGTAAATATTCAACGAGGTTTCTTATTTCTGATGTTCTGGTGAGTTGCAGCTTGCGGATCAATACTGACGCGTGTAGGGACGGCATTATGGTAGGAGAGGCACCACTTTCTGAAGGCGTTTGACAACATATGAAAACTCATGTCAACGTGGCGACGGACAGGGAGGGGTGAAAACCATGGTAAACGTGGGAACGGTTGTTGAGGTTGAGAGAAAGTAGTATGGTGAAGTATCCAGCGGTGGTACGGAATGTACAGTAGATTTTGTAGTGGACCTTGGAGGGGTGAGCATAAGGGACGAAGGGATAAGAAACATGTCGGATGCGATCATACCAGCACTAAAGCATCGGATCCCATTAGAACTGTAAAGTTATGTGTGCTTCGGCGAGAGTAATACTAGGATGGTTGACCTCCTGGGAAGTCCTCGTGTTGCATTTTCTTTTTCATTATTATTTTTGATGCACACTTGAAACATGACGCATGTGCGCGGTAAATATTGAACGCACGTGCAGGGTAAATGTTCAACACGGTTTCTTATTTCTGACGTTTCGGTGAGTTGCAGCTTGCGGATCAATATTGACGTGTGTAGGGGCGGCGGTATGGTGGGAGAGGCACAACTTTCTGAAAGCGTTCGACGGCATGTGAAAACTTATGGCAACGTGGCGACGGAGATGGAGGGGTGAAAACCTTGGTAAACGTGGGAACGGTTGTTGAGGTGGAGAGAAAGTAGTATGGTGAAGAATCCAGCGGTGGCAACGAATGTACGGTAGAGGTTGTACTGGAGCTGGGAGGGGCGAGCATAAGGGACAAAGGGATAAGAAACATGTCGGATGCGATCATACCAGCACTAAAGCACCGGATCCCATTAGAACTCCGAACTTAAGCGTGCTTGGGCGACAGTATTACTAGGATGGGTGACCTCTTGGGAAGTCCTCGTGTTGCGTTCCCTTTTTCATTATTATTTTTGCTGCATGCGAGAAGCATGACGCACGTGCGCGGTAAATATTGAACGCACGTGCGGGGTAAATATTAAACATGGTTTCTTATTTCTGACGTTTGCGGTGAGTTGCAGCTTGCGGATCAATATTTATGCGTGTAGGGCCGGCTTTATGGTGGGAGAGGCACCGCTTTCTAAAAGCGGTCGACGGCGTGTGAAAAGTCGTGGCAATGTGGCGACGGAGAGGGAGGGGTGAAAACCGTGGTAAACATGGGAACGGTTGTTGAGCTGGAGAGAAAGTAGTATGGTTAAGTATCCAACGGTGGCAAGAATTGTACGGTAGAGTTTGTACTGGAGCTCGGAGGTGCGAGCATAAGGGGCGAAGGGATAAGAAACATGTCGGATGCGATCATACCAGCACTAAAGCATCGGATCCCATTAGAACTCTGAAGTTAAGCCTTCTTGGGCGAGATTAGTACTAGGATGGGTGACTTCCTGGGAAGTCCTTGTGTTGCATTTCATTTTTCATTATTATTTTTGCTGCACACAGGAAACATGACACACGTGCGCGGTAAATATTGAACACACGTGCGGGGTAAATATTCAACGCGGATTCTTATTTCTCACGTTTGCGGTGAGTTGCGGATTGCGGATCGATATTGACGCATTATGGTGGGAGAGGCACCGGTTTCTGAAAGCATTCGACGATGTGTGAAAACTCGTGGCAATGTGGCGGCGGAGAGGGAGGGGTGCAAACCGTGGTCAATGTGAAAACGATTGTTGAGGTGGAGAGAAAGTAGTATGGTGAAGTATCCAGCGATGGCAAGGATTGTCCGGTAGAGTTTGTAGTGGAGCTGGGAGGGGCGAGCATAAGGGATGAAGGGATAAGAAACATGTCGAATGCGGTCATACCAGCACTAAAGCACCGGATTCCATCACAACTCCGAAGTTAAGCGTGCTTGGTAGTGAGTAGTACTAGGATGGGTGACCTCGAGGGAAGTCCTTGTGTTGCATTTTCTTTTTCATTATTATGTTTGCTGCACGCAGGAAACATGACACACATGCGAGGTAAATATTGAACGCACGTGCGGGGTAAATATTCAATGCGGTTTCTTATTTCTGACGTTTCGGTGAGACGCAGCTTGTGGATAAATATTGACGCGTGTAGGGGCGGCGTTATGGTGGGAGAGGCACCGCTTTCTGAAAGCGTTCGACGGCATGTGAAATCTCATGGCAACGTGGCGACGGAGTGGGAGGGGTGAAAACCGTGGTAAACGTGGGAATGGTTGTTGAGGTGGAGAGAAAGTAGTATGGTGAAGTATCCAGCGGTGGCAAGGAATGTACGGTAGAGTTTGTAGTGGAACTGGGAGGGGCGAGCATAAGGGACGAAGGGATAAGAAACATGTCGCATGCGATCATACCAGCACTAAAGCACCGGATCCCATCAGAACTCCAAACTTAAGCGTGCTTGGGCGAGAGTAGTACTAGTATGGGTGACCTCCTGGGAAGTCCTCATGTTGCATTCCCTTTTTCATTATTATTTTTGCTGCACGCGATAAACATGACACACGTGCGGGATAAATATTAAACGTGGTTTCTTATTTCTGACGTTTGCGGTGAGTTGCGGCTTGCGTATCAATATTGACGCATGTAGGGGAGGCGTGTGAAAACTCGTGGCAGCATGGCGATGGAGAGGGAGGGGTGAAAATTCTGGTAAACATGAGAACGGTTGTTGAGGTAGAGAGAAAGTAGTCTGGTGAAGTATCCAGCGGTGGCAAGGAATATGCGGTAGAGGTTGTAGTGGATCTCGGAGGGGTGAGCATAAGGGACGAAGGGAAAAGAAACATGTCGGATGCGATCATACCAGCACTAAAGCATCGGATCCCATCAGAACTCTGAAGTTAAGCGTGCGTGGGCGAGAGTAGTACTAGGATGGTTGACCTCCTATGAAGTCCTCGTCTTATATTTTCTTTTTCATTATTATTTTTTCTGCACGTGGGAAACATGACACACGTGCGCGGTAAATATTGAACGCATGTGCGGGGTAAATATTCAACGAGGTTTCTTATTTCTAACGTTCTGGTGAGTTGCATCTTGCGGATCAATACTGACGCGTGTAGGGGCGGCGTTATGGTGGGAGAGGCACCGCTTTCTGAAGGCGTTCGACAGCGTATGAAAACTCATGTCAACGTGGCGACGGAGAGGGAGGGGTGAAAACCGTGGTAAACGTGGGAACGGTTGTTGAGGTGGAGAGAAAGTAGTATGGTGAAGTATCCAGCGGTGGCACGGAATGTTCGGTAGAGTTTGTAGTGGAGCTGGGAAGGGCCAGCATAAGGGACGAAGGGATAAGAAACATGTCGTACGCGATCATACCAGCACTAAAGCACTGGATCCCATTAGACCTTTGAAGTTAAGCGTGCTTGGGGAAGAGTAGTACTAGGACGGGTGACCTCCTGGGAAGTCCTCGTGTTGCATTTTCTTTTTCATTATTATTTTTGCTGCACACGGGAATCATGACGCACGTGCGCGGTAAATATTGAACGCACGTGCGGGGTAAATATTCAACGCGGTTTCTTATTTCTGACGTTTCGGTGAGTTGCAGCTTGCGGATCAATATTGACGCTTTTAGGGGCGGCACTATGGTGGGAGAGGCACAACTTTCTGAAAGCGTTCGACGGCGTGAGAAAACTCATGGCAACGTGGCGAGGGAGATGGAGGGGTGAAAACCGTGGTAAACGTGGGAACGGTTGTTGAGGTTGAGAGAAAGTAGTATGGTGAAGTATCCAGCGGTGGCAAGGAATGTACGGTAGAGTTTGTAGTGGAGCTGGGAGGGGCGAGCATAAGGGACGAAAAGATAAGAAACATGTCAGATGCGATCATACCAGCACTAAACCACCGGATCGCATCAGAACTCCGAACTTGAGCATGCTTGGGCGACAGTATTACTAGGATGGGTGACCTCTTGGGAAGTCCTCGTGTTGCGTTCCCGTTTTCATTATTATTTTTGCTGCACGCGAGAAGCATGACGCACGTGCGGGATAAATATTAAACGCAGTTTCTTATTTCTGACGTTTGCGATGAGTTGCAGCTTGTGGATCCATATTGACGCGTGTAGGGGCGGCTTTATGGTGGGAGAGGCATCGCTTTCTGAAAGCGGTCGACGGTGTGTGAAAACTCGTGGCTACGTGGTGACGGAGAGGGAGGGGTGAAAACCATGGTAAACATGGGAACGGTTGTTGAGGTGGAGAGAAAGTAGTATGGTGAAGTATCCAACAGTGGCAAGGAATGTACGGTACAGTTTGTAGTGGAGCTCGGAGGGGCGAGCATAAGGAGCGAAGGGATAAGAAACATGTCGGATGCGGTCATACAAACACTAAAGCATCGGATCCCATTAGAACTCTCAAGTTAAGCTTGCTTGGGCGAGAGTAGTACTAGGATGGGTGACCTCCTGGGAAGTCCTTGTGTTCCTGTTATTTTTCATATTATTTTTGTTGCACGCAGGAAACATGACACACGTGCGCGGTAAATATTGAACACACGTGTGGGGTAAATATTGAACGCAGATTGTTATATCTGACGTTTGCGGTGAGTTGCAGCTTGCGGATCGATATTGACGCATGTAGGGCCGGCGTTATGGTGGGAATGGCACCGGTTTCTAAAAGCGTTCGACGATGTGTGAAAACTCGTGGCAAGGGGCCGACGGAGAGGGAGGGGTGAAAACCGTGGTAAACGTGGGACCGATTGTTGACGTGCAGAGAAAGTAGTATGGTGAAGTATCCAGCGATGGCAAGGATTGTACGGTAGAGTTTGTAGTGGAGCTGGGAGGGGCGAGCATAAGGGACGAAGGGATAAGAAACATGTAGAATGCGGTCATACCAGCACAAAAGCACCGGATTCCATCACAACTCTGAAGTTAAGCGTGCTTGGGAGAGAGTAGAACTAGGGTGGGTGACCTCCAGGGAAGTCCTTGTGTTTCATTCCCTTTTTCATTATTATTTTTGCTACACGCAAAAACATGACGCACGTGCACAGTAAATATTGAATGCACTTGCGAGGTAAATATTAAACGCGATTTCTTATTTCTAACGTTTGCTTTGAGTTGCAGCTTGCGGATTGATATTGACGCATGTAGGGGCAGCATTATGGTGGGAAAGGCACCGCTTTCTGAAAGCGTTCGACAGCATGTGAAAACTCATGGCAACGTGGCGACGGAGAGGGAGGGGTGAAAACCGTGGTAAACGTGGGAACGTATGTTGAGGTGGAGAAAACGTAGTATGGTGAAGTATCCAGCGATGGCAACGAATGTACGGTAGAGTTTGTACTGGAGCTGGGAGGGGCGAGCATAAGGGACAAAGGGATAAGAAACATGTCAGATGCGATCATACCAGCACTAAACAACCGGATCCCATTAGAACTCCGAACTTAAGCGTGCTTGGGCGACAGTATTACTAGGATGTGTGACCTCCTAGGAACTCCTCGTGTTGCATTCCCTTTTTCATTATTATTTTTGCTACACACGAAAAACATGACGCACGTGCGGGGTAAATACTAAACGTGGTGTCTTATTCTGACGTTTGCGGTGGGTTGCACCTTGCAGATCGATATTGACACGTGTAGGGGCGGATTTATGGTGGCAGAGGCATCGCTTTCTGAAAGCGTTTGACGGCGTGTGAAAACTCGTGGCAACGTGGCGACGGAGAGGGAGGGGTGAAAACCATGGTAAACGAGGGAATAGTTGTTGAGGAGGAGAGAAAGTAGTATGGTGAAGTATCCAGCGGTGGCAACGAATGTACGGTACAGTTTGAAGTGGAGCTGGGAGGGGCGAGCATAAGGGACGAAGGGATAAGAAACATGTCGGATGCGATCATACCAACACTAAAGTACTGGATCCCATCAAAACTCCGAAGTTAAGCGTGCTTCAGCGAGAGTAGCACTAGGATGGGTGACCTCCTGGGAAGTCCTCGTGTCGCATTCCCTTTTTCATTATTATTTTTGCTGCACGCGAGAAACATGACGCACGTGCGCGGGAAATATTGAACACACGTGCAGGGTAAATATTAAACATGGGTCCTTATTTCTGACGTTTGCGGTGAGTTGACGCTTGCGGATCGATATTGATGCGTGTAGGTGCGGTGTTATGGTGGGAGAGGCACCGCTTTCTGAAAACGTTTGACGGCGTGTGAAAACTCATGGCAAAGTGGCGATGGAGAGGGAGGGGTGAAAACCATGGAAACTGTGGGAACGGTTGTTGAGGTGGAGAGAAAATAGTATGGCGAAGTATCCTGCGGTGGCAAGGAATGTACGGTAGAGTTTGTAGTGGAGCTGGGAGGGGCAAGAATAAGGGACGAAGCGATACGATATAAGTTGGATAAGATCATACCAGCACTAAAGCACCGGATCCCATCAGAACTCCGAAGTTAAGCGTGTCTTTCGCGAGAGTAGTACTAGGATGTGTGACCTCCTGGGAAGTCCTCTTGTTGCATTCCAATTTTCATTATTATTTTTGCTACACACGAGAAACATGACGCACGAGCAGGGTAAATACTAAACGTTGTTTCTTATTTCTGACGTTTGCTGTGGGTTGCAGCTTGCGGAACGATATTGACGCGTGTAGGGGCAGCTTTATGGTGGGAGAGGCACTGCTTTCTGAAAGCGTTCGACGGCGTGTGAAAACTCGTGGCAACGTGGCGACGGAGAGGGAGGGGTGAAAACCAAGGTAAACGTGGGAATGGTTGTTGAGGTGGAGAGAAAATAGTATTGTGAAGTATCCAGCGGTGGCAACGAATGTACGGTACGATTTGCAGTGGAGGTGGGAGGGGCGAGCATAAGGAACGAAGGGATAAGAAACGTGCCGGATGCGATCATACCAGCACTAAAGCACCGGATCCCATCACAACCTCGAAGTTAAGCGTACTTCAGCGAGAGTAGCACTAGGATGGGTGCCCTATTGGGAAGTCCTCGTGTTGCATTCCCTTTTTAACTATTATTTTTGCTGCATGCGAGAAACATGACGCACGTGCGCGGTAAATATTGAACAGACCTGCAGGGTAAATTTTAAACGTGGGTCCTTATTTCTGACGTTTGTGGTGAGTTGAGGCTTGCGGATCGATATTGACGCGTGTAGGTGAGGCGTTATGGTGGGAGAGGCACCGCTTTCTGAAAACGATCGATGGCTTGTCAAAACTCATGCTAAAGTGGCGATGGAGAGGGAGGGGTGAAAACCATGGAAAACGTGGGAACGGTTGTTGAGGTGGAGAGAAAGTAGTATGGTGAAGTATCCAGCGATGGCAAGGAATGTACGGTAGAGTTTGTAGTGGAGCTGGGAGGGGCAAGAATAAGGGACGAAGCGCTAAGAAATAAGTTGGATAAGATCGTACCAGCACTAAAGCACCGGATCCCATCAGAACTCCGAAGTTAAGCGTGCTTTTCGCGAGATTAGTACTAGGATGTGTGACCTCCTAGGAACTCCTCGTGTTGCATTCCCTTTTTCATTATTATTTTTGCTACACACGAAAAACATGACGCACGTGCGGGGTAAATACTAAACGTGGTGTCTTATTCTGACGTTTGCGGTGGGTTGCACCTTGCAGATCGATATTGACACGTGTAGGGGCGGATTTATGGTGGCAGAGGCATCGCTTTCTGAAAGCGTTTGACGGCGTGTGAAAACTCGTGGCAACGTGGCGACGGAGAGGGAGGGGTGAAAACCATGGTAAACGAGGGAATAGTTGTTGAGGAGGAGAGAAAGTAGTATGGTGAAGTATCCAGCGGTGGCAACGAATGTACGGTACAGTTTGAAGTGGAGCTGGGAGGGGCGAGCATAAGGGACGAAGGGATAAGAAACATGTCGGATGCGATCATACCAACACTAAAGTACTGGATCCCATCAAAACTCCGAAGTTAAGCGTGCTTCAGCGAGAGTAGCACTAGGATGGGTGACCTCCTGGGAAGTCCTCATATTGCATTCCCTTTTTCATTATTATTTTTGCTGCACGCGATAAACATGACGCACGTGCGCGGTAAATATTGAACGCACGTGCGGGGTAAATATTAAACGCGATTTCTTATTTCTGACATTTGCGGTGAGTTGCAGCTTGCGGATCGATATTTACGCATGTAGGGGCGACGTTATGGTGGGACACGCACCGCTTTCTGAAAGCGTTCGACGGCGTGTGAAAATTCGTGGCAACGTGGCGACGGAGAGGGAGGGGTGAAAACCGTGGTAAACGTGGGAACGGTTGTTGAGGTGGAGAAAAAGTAGTATGGTGAAGTATCCAGCGGTGACAAGAATGTACGCTAGAGTTTGTAGTGGATCTGGGAGGGACAAGCATACGGGACGAAGGGATAAGAAACATGTCGGATACGATCATACCAGCACTAAAGTACCGGATCCCATTAAAACTCCATAGTTAAGCGTGCTTTAGCAAGAGTAGCACTAGGATGGGTGATCTCTTGGGAAGTCCTCGTGTTGCATTCCCTTTTTCATTATTATTTTTGCTGCACGCGAGAAACATGACGCACGTGCGCGGGTAATATTGAACACACGTGCGGGGTAAATATTAAACGTGGGTCCTTATTTCTGACGTTTGCGGTGAGTTGACGCTTGTGGATCGATATTGATGCATGTAGGTGCGGTGTTATGGTGGGAGAGGCACCGCTTTCTGAAAACGTTTGACGGCGTGTGAAAACTCATGGCAAAGTGGCGATGGAGAGGGAGGGGTGAAAACCATGGAAACTGTGGGAACGGTTGTTGAGGTGGAGAGAAAATAGTATGGTGAAGTATCCTGCGGTGGCAAGGAATGTACGGTAGAGTTTGTAGTGGAGCTGGGAGGGGCAAGAATAAGGGACGAAGCGATACGATATAAGTTGGATAAGATCATACCAGCACTAAAGCACCGGATCCCATCAGAACTCCGAAGTTAAGCGTGCTTTTCGCGAGAGTAGTACTAGGATGTGTGACCTCCTGGGAAGTCCTCTTGTTGCATTCCCTTTTTCATTATTATTTTTGCTACACACGAGAAACATGATGCACGACCGGGGTAAATACTAAACGTTGTTTCTTATTTCTGACGTTTGCGGTGGGTTGCAGCTTGCGGAACGATATTGACGCGTGTAGGGGCAGCTTTATGGTGGGAGAGGCACTGCTTTCTGAAAGCGTTCGACAGCGTGTGAAAACTCGTGGCAACGTGGCGACGGAGAGGGAGGGGTGAAAACCAAGGTAAACATGGGAATGGTTGTTGAGGTGGAGAGAAAATAGTATGGTGAAGTATCCAGCGGTGGCAACGAATGTACGGTACAATTTGCAGTGGAGGTGGGAGGGGCGAGCATAAGGGACGAAGGGATAAGAAACGTGCCGGATGCGATCATACCAGCACTAAAGCACCGGATCCCATCAGAACCTCGAAGTTAAGCGTACTTCAGCGAGAGTAGCACTAGGATGGGTGCCCTATTGGGAAGTCCTCGTGTTGCATTCCCTTTTTCACTATTATTTTTGCTGCACGCAAGAAACATGACGCACGTGCGCGGTAAATATTGAACAGAAGTGCAGGGTAAATTTTAAACGTGGGTCCTTATTTCTGACGTTTGTGGTGAGTTGACGCTTGCGGATCGATATTGACGCGTGTAGGTGCGGCGTTATGGTGGGAGAGGCACCGCTTTCTGAAAACGATCGATGGCTTGTCAAAACTCATGCTAAAGTGGAGACGGAGAGGGAGGGGTGAAAACCATGGAAAACGTGGGAACGGTTGTTGAGGTGGAGAGAAAGTAGTATGGTGAAGTATCCAGCGGTGGCAAGGAATGTACGGTAGAGTTTGTAGTGGAGCTGGGAGGGGCAAGAATAAGGGACGAAGCGCTCAGAAATAAGTTGGATAAGATCGTACCAGCACTAAAGCACCGGATCCCATCAGAACTCCGAAGTTAAGCATGCTTTTCGCGAGATTAGTACTAGGATGTGTGACCTCCTAGGAAGTCCTCGTGTTGCATTCCCTTTTTCATTACTATTTTTGCTACATACGAGAAACATGACGCATGTGCGGGGTAAATACTAAACGTGGTTTCTTATTCTGACATTTGCGGTGGGTTGCACCTTGCAGATCGATATTGACACGTGTAGGGCGGCTTTATGGTGGCAGAGGCATCGCTTTCTGAAAGCGTTTGACGGCGTGTGAAAACTCGTGGCAATGTGGCGACAGAGAGGGAGGGGTGAAAACCATGGTAAACGAGGGAATAGTTGTTGAGGAGGAGAGAAAGTAGTATGGTGAAGTATCCAGCGGTGGCAACGAATGTACGGTACAGTTTGAAGTGGAGCTGGGAGGGGCGAGCATAAGGGACGAAGGGATAAGAAACATGTTGGATGCGATCATACCAACACTAAAGTACTGGATCCCATCAAAACTCCGAAGTTAAGCGTGCTTCAGCGAGAGTAACACTAGGATGGGTGACCTCCTGGGAAGTCCTCATGTTGCATTCCCTTTTTCATTATTATTTTTGCTGCACGCGATAAACATGACGCTCGTGCGCGGTAAATATTGAATGCACGTGCGGGGTAAATATTAAACGCGATTTCTTATTTCTGACATTTGCGGTGAGTTGCAGCTTGCGGATCGATATTTACGCATGTAGGGGCGGTGTTATGGTGGGACAGGCACCGCTTTCTGAAAGCGTTCGACGGCGTGTGAAAACTCGTGCCAACGTGGCGACGGAGAGGGAGGGGTGAAAACCGTGGTAAACGTTGGAACGGTTGTTGAGGTGGAGAAAAAGTAGTATGGTGAAGTATCCAGTGGTGACAAGAATGTACGCTAGAGTTTGTAGTGGATCTGGGAGGGACAAGCATAAGGGACGAAGGGATAAGAAACATGTCGGATACGATGATACCAGCACTAAAGTACCGGATCCCATTAAAACTCCATAGTTAAGCGTGCTTTAGCGAGAGTAGCACTAGGATGGGTGATCTCTTGGGAAGTCCTCATGTTGCATTCCCTTTTTCATTATTATTTTTGCTGCACGCGAGAAACATGACGTACGTGCGCGGGTAATATTGAACACACGTGCGGGGTAAATATTAAACGTGGGTCCTTATTTCTGACGTTTGCGGTGAGTTGACGCTTGCGGATCGATATTGATGCGTGTAGGTGCGGTGTTATGGTGGGAGAGGCACTGCTTTCTAAAAACGTTTGACGGCGTATGAAAACTCATGGAAAAGTGGCGATGGAGAGGGAGGGGTGAAAACCATGGAAACTGTGGGAACGGTTGTTGAGGTGGAGAGAAAATAGTATGGTGAAGTATCCTGCGGTGGCAAGGAATGTACGGTAGAGTTTGTAGTGGAGCTGGGAGGGGCAAGAATAAGGGACGAAGCGAGACGATATAGGTTGGATAAGATCATACCAGCACTAAAGCACCGGATCCCATCAGAACTCCGAAGTTAAGCGTGCTTTTCGCGAGAGTAGTACTAGGATGTGTGACCTCCTGGGAAGTCCTCTTGTTGCATTCCCTTTTTCATTATTATTTTTGCTACACACGAGAAACATGATGCACGACCGGGGTAAATACTAAACGTTGTTTCTTATTTCTGACGTTTGCGGTGGGTTGCAGCTTGCGGAATGATATTGACGCGTGTAGGGGCAGCTTTATGGTGGGAGAGGCACTGCTTTCTGAAAGCGTTCGACGGCATGTGAAAACTCGTGGCAACGTGGCGACGGAGAGGGAGGGGTGAAAACCAAGGTAAACGTGGGAATGGTTGTTGATGTGGAGAGAAAATAGTATGGTGAAGTATCCAGCGGTGGCAACGAATGTACGGTACAATTTGTAGTGGAGATGGGAGGGGCGAGCATAAGGGACGAAGGGATAAGAAACGTGCCGGATGCGATGATACCAGCACTAAAGCATCGGATCCCATCAGAACTCCGAAGTTAAGCATGCTTCAGCGAGAGTAGCACTAGGATGGGTGCCCACTTGGGAAGTCCTCCTGTTGCATTCCCTTTTTCATTATTATTTTTGCTGCACGCGAGAAACATGACGCACGTGCGCGGTAAATATTGAACGTGGGTCCTTATTTCTGACGGTTGCGGTGAGTTGACGCTTGCGGATCAATATTGATGCGTGTAGGTGCGGCGTTATGGTGGGAGAGGCACCGCTGTATGAAAACGTTCGAGGGCGTGCGAAAACTCATGGCAAAGTGGCGACGGAGAGGGAGGGGTGAAAACCATCGAAAACGTGGGAACGGTTGTTGAGGTGGAGAGAAAGTAGTATGGTGAAGTATCCAGCGGTGGCAAGGAAGGTACGATAGAGCTTGTAGTGGAGGTGGGAGGGGCAAGAATAAGGGACGAAGCAATAAGAAATAAGTTGGATAAGATTATACTAGCACTAAAGCACCGGATCCCATCAGAACTCCGAAGTTAAGCGTGCTTTTCGCGAGATTAGTACTAGGATGTGTGACCTCCTCGGAAGACCTCGTGTTGCATTCCCTATTTCATTATTATTTTTGCTACACACGAGAAACATGACGCACGTGCGCGGTAAATATTGAGCGCACGTGTGTGGTAAATATTAAACGCGAGAAACATGATGTCTCATTATTATTTTTGCTGCACGCGAGAAACATGATGCACGTGCGCGGTAAATATTGAGCGCACGTGTGTGGTAAATATTAAACACGATTTCTTATTTCTGACGTTTGCGGTGAATTGCAGCTTACGGATCAATATTGACGCGTGTAGGGGTGGTGTTATGGTGGGAGAGGCACCACTTTCTGAAAGCGTTCGACGCCGTGTGAAAACTCGTGGCAACGTGGCGACGGAGAGGGACGGGTGAAAACTGTGGTAAATATGGGAACGGTTGTTGAGGTGGAGAGAAAGTAGTATGGTGAAGTATCCGGCGGTGGCAAGGAATGTACGGTAGAGTTTGTAGCGCAGCTGGGAGGGGCGAGCATAAGGGGCGAAGGGATAAGAAACATGTCGGATGCGATCATACCAGCACTAAAGCACCAGATCCCATTAGAACTCTGAAGTTAAACGTGCTTGAGCAAGAGTAGTACTAGGATGGGTGACCTCTTGGGAAGTCCTCTTGTTGCATTCCTTTTTCGTTATTATTTTTGCTGCACGCGAGAAACATGACGCACGTGCGTGGGAAGTATTGAACGCACGTGCGGGGTAAATATTAAACGCAGTTTCTTATTTCTGACGTTTGCGGTGAGTTGCAGCTTGCGGATCGATACTGACGCGTGTAGGAGCTGCGTTATGGTTGGAAAGGCACCGCTTTCTGAAAGCGTTCGACGGCGTGCGAAAACTCGTGGCAACGTGGCGACGTAGAGGGAGGGGTGAAAACCGTGGTAAACGTGGGAACAGTTGTTGAGGTGGCGAGAAAGTAGTATCGTGAAGTATCCAGCGGTGGCAAGGAATGTAAGGGAGAGATTGTAGTGGTGCTGGGAGGGGCGAGCATAAGAGACGAAGGGATAAGAAACCTGTCAGATGCAATCATAGCAGCACTAAAGCACCGGATCCCATCAAAACTCTGAAGTTAAGCATGCTTGGGCGAGAGTAGTACTAGGATGGGTGACCTGCTCGGAAGTCTTCGTGTTGCATTCCATTTTTCATTATTATTTTTGCTGCACGCGAGAAACATGACGCACGTGCGTTCAATCCATGATTTCTCATTTCTGATGTTTGCGGTGAGTTGCAGCTTTCGGGTCGATATTGACACGTGTATTGGCGGCGTTATGGTGGGAGAGGCACCGCTTTCTGAAAGCGTTCGACGACGTGTGAAAACTCATGGCAACGTGGCGACGGACAGGGAGGGGTGAAAATCGTGGTAAACATGTGAACGGTTGTTGAGGTGGATAGAAAGTAGTATGGTGAAGTATCCAGCGGTGGCAAGGAATGTACGGTAGTGTTTGTAGTGGAGCTGGGATGGGCGAGAGGGAAAAAGGGATAAGAAACATGTATGATGCGTTCATACCAGCACTAAAGCACCAGATGCAAGAAACATGACGCACGTGGGTGGTAAATATTGAACGCAAGTGCGGGGTAAATATTAAACGTGATTTCATATCTCTGACGTTTGCGGTGAGTTGCAGCTTGCGGATCGATATTGACGCATCTAGGGGCGGCGTTATGGTCGTAGAGGCACCGCTTTGTGAAAGCGTTTGACGGCGTGCGAAAACTCATTGCAACGGAGAGTTGGGGTGAATATCGTGGTAAACGTGGGAACAGTTGTTGAGGTGGAGAGAAAGTAGTATCGTGAATTATCCAGCGGTGGCAAGGATTGTACGGTAGAGTTTGTAGTGGAGCTGGGAGGGTGAGCATAAGGGACGAAGGGATAAGAAGCATGTCGGATGTGATCATAGCATCACTAAAGTACCGGATCTCATCAGAACTCTGAAGTTAAGCGTGCTTGGGCGAGAGTAGTACTAGGATGGATGACATCCTGGTACGTCCTCATGTTGCATTCCCTTTATTATTATTATTTTTGCTGCACGCGAGAAACATTACCCACGTGCGCGGTAAATATTGAACGCACGTGCGGGTTAAATATGAAACGTGGTTTCTTATTTCTGACGTTTGCGGTGAGTTCCAGCTTGCGGATCGATATTTACGCGTGTAGGGGCGGCGTTATGGTGGGAGAGGCACCGCTTTTCTGAAAGCGTTCGACGGCATGTGAAAACTCATGGCAACGTGGTGATGGAGAGGGAGGGTTGAAAACCGTGGTAAACATGGGCACGATTGTTGATGTGGAGAGAAAGTAGTATGGTGAAGTATCCAGCGGTGGCAAGGAATGTACGATAGAGATTGTAGTGGAGCTGGGACGGGCGAGCATAAGGGACGAAGGGATAAGATGCATGTTGGATGCGATCATACCAGCACTAAAGCACCGGATCGCATCAGAACTCCGAAGTTAACCATGCTTGGGCGAGAGTAGTACCAGGATGGGTGACCTCCTAGGAAGTCCTCGTGTTGCATGACCTTTTTCATTATTATTTTTGCTGCACGCGCGAAACATGACGCACGTGCGCGGTAAATATTGAACGCACGTGCGAGGTAAATATTAAACGTGATTTCTTATTTGTGACGTTTGCGGTGAGTTGTAGCTTGCGGATCGATATTGATGGGTGTAGGGGCGGAGTTATGGTGGGAGAGGCACCGCTTTCTGAAAGCATTTGACGGCGTGTGAAAACTCGTGGCAACGGAGAGGGAGGGGTGAAAACCGTGGTAAACGTGGGCACGGGTGTTGATGTGGAGAGAAAGTAGTTTGGTGAAGTATCCTTCGGTGGCAAGGAATGTATGGTAGAGTTTGTAGTGGAGCTGGGAGGGGCGAGCACAAGGGACGAAGGGATAAGAAGCATGTTGGATGCGATCATAACAACACTAAATTATCGGATTGCATCAGAACTCCGAAGTTAAGCGTGCTTGGGCGAGAGTAGTACTAGGATGGGTGACCTCTTGGGATGTCCTCGCGTTGTATTCCCTTTTTCATTATTATTTTTGCTGCACGCGAGAAACATGACGCATGTGCGGGGTGAATATTAAACGCGATTTCTTATTTTTGACGTTTGCGATGAGTTGCAGTTTGTTGATCGATATTGACGCGTGTAGGGGCGGCGTTATGGTGGGAGAGGCAACGCTTTCTGAAAGCGTTCGACGGCATGTGAAAATTCGTGGCAACATGGCGACGGATAGGGAGGGGTGAAAATCGTGGTAAACATGGGAATGGTTGTTGAGGTGGAGGGAAAATAGTATGGTGAAGTATCCGGCGGTGGCAATGAATGTACGGTACGGTTTGAAGTGGAGTTGGGAGGGGCGAGCCTAAGGTACGAAGGGATAAGAAACATTTCGGATGCGATCATACCAACACTAAAGCACCGGATCCCATCAAAACTCCGAAGTTAAGCGTAGTTGGGCGAGAGTAGTACTATGATGGCTGACTTCCTCGGAAGTCCTCATGTTGCATTCCCTTTTTCATTATTATTATTGCTGCACGCGAGAGACATGAAGCACGTCCGCTACAAATATTGAACGCACGTGTGGGGTAAATATTAAACGCGATTTCTTATTTCTGACGTTTGGGGTGAGTTGCAGCTTGCGGATCGATATTGACGCGTGTAGGGCCGGCGTTATGGTGGGATAGGCACCGCTTTCTCAAAGCGTTCGACGGCGTGTGGAAACACGTGGCAACGTGGCGGCGCAGAGGGAGGGGTGAAAACCGTGGTAAACGTGGGAACGGTTGTTGAGGTGGAGAGAAAGTAGTATGGTGAAGTATCCAGCGGTGGCAAGGAATGTAAGGTAGAGTTTGTAGTGGAGCTGGGAGTGGCGAGCATAAGAGATGAAGGGATAAGAAACATGTCGGATGCGATCATACCTGCACTAAAGCATCGGATCCCATCAGAACTCCGAAGTTAAGCATGCTTGGGCGAGATTAGTAATAGGATGGGTGACCTCCTAGGAAGTCCTCGTGTTGCATGACCTTTTTCATTATTATTTTTGCTGCACGCGAGAAACTTGATGCACGTGCTTTCAATTTTAAACGTGATTTCTCATTTCTGACGTTTGCGGTTAGTTGCAGCTTGCGGATCGATATTGACGCGTGTACTGGCGGCGTTATGGTGGGAGAGGCACTGCTTTTTGACAGTGTTCGACGGCGTGTGAAAACTCATGGCAACGTGGCGACAGAGAGGGGTGAAGACCATGGTAACAGTGGGAACGGTTGTTGTGGTGGAGAGCAAGTAGTATGGTGAAGTATCCAGCAGTGGCAAGGAATGTACGGTAGAGTTTGTAGTGGAGCTAGGAGGGGCGAGCATAAGGTCCGAAGGGATAAGAATCATGTCGGATGTGATCATATTAGCACTAAAGCACCAGATCCCATTAGAACTTCAAAGTTAAGCATGCTTGGGCAAGAGTAGTACAAGGATGGGTGACCTCCTGGGAAGTCCTCGTGTTGCATTCCATTTTTCATTATTATTTTTACTGCACGCGAGAAACATGATGCACGTCGTGGTAAGTATTAAACGCGATTCCTTATTTCTGACGTTTGCGGTGAGTTGCAGCTTCTGGATCGATATTGACGCGTGTAGAGGCGGCGTTATGGTCGGAGAGGGACCGCTTTCTGAAATCGTTCGATGGCGTGTGAAAACTCATGGCAACATGACGACGGAGAGGGAGGGGTGAAAATCGTGGTAAACGTGGGAACGGTTGTTGAGGTGGAGAGAAAGTAGTATGATGAAGTATCCAACGGTGGCAAGGAATGTAAGATAGAGTTTGTAGTGGAGCTAGGAGGGTCGAGCATAAAGTACGAAGGGATAAGAAACATGTATGATGTGATCATACCGGCACTAAAGCACCGGATCCCATAAGAACTCCAAAGTTAATCGTGCTTGGGCGAGGGTAGTACTAGGATGGGTGACCTCTTGGGAAGTCCATGTGTTGCATTCCCTTTTTCATTATTATTTTTGTTGCACGCGAGAAAAATGACGCATGTGCGCGGTAAATAGTGAACGCACGTGTGGGGTAAATATTAAACGTGATTTCTTATTTCTGACGTTTATGGTGAGTTGCAGCTTGCGGATCGATAATTACGCGTGTAGGGGTGGCGTTATGGTGGGAGAGGCACCGCTTTCTGAAAGCGTTCGACGGCATGTGAGAACTCGGGGCAACGTGGCGGCGGAGAGGGAGGTGTAAAAACCGTGGTAAATGTGGGAACGGTAGTTGAGGTAGAGAGAAAGTAGTACGGTGAAGTACCCAGCGGTGGCAAGGAGTGTACGGTAGAGTTTGTAGTGGAGCTGGGAGGGGCGAGCATAAGGGATGAAGGGATAAGAAACATGTCGGATGCGATCATACCAGCAGTAAAGCACCGGATCTCATCAGCACTCCGAAGTTAAGCATCCTTGGGCGAGAGTTGTACTAGGATGGGTGACCTCCTAGGAAGTCCTCATGTTGCATTCCCTTTTTCATTATTATTTTTACTGCACGCGAGAAACATGACGCACGTGTGCGGTAAATATTGAACGCACGTGCGGGGAAATATTAAACACGATTTCTTATTTTTGATATTTGCGCTGAGTTGCACCTTGCGGATCAATATTGACGCGTGTAGGGGCGGCGTTATGGTGGGAGAGGCACCGCTTTCTAAAAGCGTTCGACGGCGTGTGAAAACTCGTGGCAATGTGGCGACGGAGAGGGACGGGTGAAAACCGTGGTAAACGTGGGAACGGTTGTTGAGGAGGAGAGAAAGTAGTATGGGGAAGTACCCAGCGGTGGCAAGGAATGTACGGTACAGTTTGTAGTGGAGCTGTGAGGGGCAAGCATAAGGGACGAAGGGATAAGAAACATGTTGGATGTGATCATACCAGCACTAAAGCATCGTGTCTCATTAGAACTCCGAAGTTAAGCGTGCTTCGGCGAGAGTAGTTCTAAGATGGGTGACCTCCTGGGAAGTGCTTGTGTTGCATTCCTTTTTCATTATTATTTTTGCTGCACGCAACAAACATGACACACGTGCGCGGTAAATATTGAACGCACGTACGGGGTAAATATTAAAGACGACTTCTTATTTGTGATGTTTGCCGTGAGTTCCAGCTGCGGATCGATATTGACGCGTGTAGGGCCGGCGTTATGATGGGAGAGGGACCGCATTATGAAGGCGTTCGACGGCGTGTGAAAACTCATGGCAACGTAGCGACGGAGAGGGAGGGCTGAAAGCCGTGGTAAAGGTGGGAACGGTTGTTGAAGTGCAGAGAAAGTAGTATGGTGAAGTATCCAGCGATGACAAGGAATGTACGGTAGAGTTTGTACTAGAGCTGGGATGGGCGAGCATAAGGGACGAAGGGATAACAAACATGTCGGATGCGATCATACCAGCACTAAAGCATCAGATCCCATCAGAACATTGAAGTTAACCATGCTTGGGCGAGAGTAGTACTAGGATAGGTGACCTCCTAGGAAGTAGTGGTGTTGCATTCCCTTTTTCATTATTATTTTTGCTGCACGCGAGAAACATGACGCACGTGCGCGGTAAATATTGAACGCACGTGCGGGGTAAATATTAAACGCGATTTTTTATTTCTGACGTGTGCGTTGAGTTGCAACTTGCAGGTCGATATTGACGCATGTAGGGGCGGCGTTATGATGGGAGAGGCACCGCTTTCTGAAAGCGTTCGACGGCGTGTGAAAACTCGTGGCAACGTGGCGACGGAGAGGGAGGGGTGAAAACCGTGGTAAACGTGGGAACGGTTGTTGAGGAGGAGAGAAAGTACTATGGGGAAGTAGCCAGCGGTGGCAAGGAATGTACGGTATAGTTTGTAGTGGAGCTGTGAGGGGCGAGCATAAGGGACGAAGGGATAAGAAATATGGTGGATGTTATCGTACCAGCACTAAAGCATCGTGTCCCATTAGAACTTCGAAGTTAAGCGTGCTTCGGCGAGAGTAGTTCTAAGATGGGTGACCTCCTGGGAAGTGCTTGTGTTGCATTCCTTTTTCATTATTATTTTTGCTGCACGGAACAAACATGACACACGTGCGCGGTAAATATTGAACGCACGTACGGGGTAAATATTAAAGACGACTTCTTATTTGTGATGTTTGCTGTGAGTTGCAGCTGCGGATCGATATTGACGCGTGTAGGGCCGGCGTTATGGTGGGAGAGGGACCGCATTATGAAAGCGTTCGACGGCGTGTGAAAACTCATGGCAACGTAGCGACGGAGAGGGAGGGCTGAAAGCCGTGGTAAAGGTGGGAACGGTTATTGACGTGCAGAGAAAGTAGTATGGTGAAGTATCCAGCGATGACAAGGAATGTACGGTAGAGTTTGTACTAGAGCTGGGATGGGCGAGCATAAGGGACGAAGGGATAACAAACATGTCGGATGCGATCATACCAGCACTAAAGCATCAGATCCCATCAGAACATTGCAGTTAACCATGCTTGGGCGAGAGTAGTACTAGGATAGGTGACCTCCTAGGAAGTACTCGTGTTGCATTCCCTTTTTCATTATTATTTTTGCTGCACGCGAGAAACATGACGCACGTGCGCGGTAAATATTGAACGCACATGCGGGGTAAATATTAAACGCGATTTTTTATTTCTGACGTGTGCGTTGAGTTGCAGCTTGCAAGTCGATATTGCTGCGTGTAGGGGCGGCGTTATGGTGGGAGAGGCACCGCTTTCTTAAAGCGTTCGACGACATGTGAAAACTCGTGGCAACGTGGCGACGGAGAGGGAGGGGTGAAAATCGTGGTAAACGTTGGAACGGTTGTTGAGGAGGAAAGAAAGTACTATGGGGAAGTACCCAGCGGTGGCAAGGAATGTACGGTACAGTTTGTAGTGGAGCTGTGAGGGGCGAGCATAAGGGACGAAGGGACAAGAAATATGTTGGATGTGATCATAACAGCACTAAACCATCGTGTCCCATCAGAACTCCGAAGTTAAGCGTGCTTCGGCGAGAGTAGTTCTAAGATGGGTGACCTCCTGGGAAGTGCTTGTGTTGCATTCCTTTTTCATTATTATTTTTGCTGCACGCAACAAACATGACACACGTGCGCGGTAAATATTGAACGCACGTACGGGGTAAATATTAAAGACGACTTCTTATTTCTGATGTTTGCCGTGAGTTGCAGCTGCGGATCGATATTGACGCGTGTAAGGCCGGCGTTATGGTGGGAGAGGGACCGCATTATGAAAGCGTTCGACAGCGTGTGAAAACTCATGGCAACGTAGCGACGGAGAGATAGGGCTGAAAGCCGTGGTAAAGGTGGGAACGGTTGTTGAAGTGCAGAGAAAGTAGTATGGTGAAGTATCCAGCGATGACAAGGAATGTACGGTAGAGTTTGTACTAGAGCTGGGATGGGCGAGCATAAGGGACGAAGGGATAACAAACAAGTCGGATGCGATCATACCAGCACTAAAGCATCAGATCCCATCAGAACATTGAAGTTAACCATGCTTGGGCGAGAGTAGTACTAGGATAGCTGACCTCCTAGGAAGTACTCGTGTTGCATTCCCTTTTTCATTATTATTTTTGCTGCACGCGAGAAACATGACGCACGTGCGCGGTAAATATTGAACGCACGTGCGGGGTAAATATTAAACGCGATTTTTTTTTCTGACGTGTGCGTTGAGTTGCAGCTTGCAGGTCGATATTGACGCGTGTAGGGGCGGCGTTATGGTGGGAGAGGCACCGCTTTCTGAAAGCGTTTGACGGCATGTGAAAACTCGTGGCGACGGAGAGGGAGTGGTGAAAACCGTGGTAAACGTGGGAACGGTTGTTGAGGTGGAGAGAAAGTAGTATGGTGAAGTACCCAACGGTGGCAAGGAGTGTACGGTAGAGTTTGTAATGATGCTGGGAGGGGCGAGCATAAGGGACGAAGGTATAAGAAACATGTCGGATGCGATCATACCAGCACTAAAGCACCGGATCCCATCAGCACTCCGATGTTAAGCGTGCTTGGGCGAGAGTTGTACTAGGATGAGTGACCTCCCACTGGTAGAAAAAGGCCCATTTATCCCGGTTCCAGAGGCCCATTTGTCCCGGTTCCGGAACCGGGACTAAAGGTTCGGTACTAAAGCCCAATACCTTTAGTCTCGGTTCGCCTACGAACCAGGACAAATGGGGCTCCACATGGGCTGCTGTGGTGCGTTGGGGCGGAGGACCTTTAGTCCCGGTTGGTAACACGAACCGGGACCAAAGGTATTTTTTGAATAATTTTTATTATTTTAGTTTTTCAATTTTCTTCTTCTGATTTTCAAATCTATGAATTATCTAATAATCTCTAATCACCACTTCTCACTGCTTTTGAATTATTTGACAATTTAATCTCTAATCACCACTCATTCCAAATCATCTAACTTCCCAGCCGGTCACCCATCCTCTCACTCCTCTAACCCGAGCACGCTTAACTTTCGAGTTCTATCACCTTTTGTTTCCAAGTCTGCACTTGTTGTTTTCTTGACAATAGTAAGCTATCAATCCTATTAACTCTTAGGTCTTGATGTGACATTATTTTATCTTTTGAATTCCAAACAATTATTAAAATAAACAAAATAAGTAATAATAATATTGAATTTCTATGAAAATAAAATAAGTATTATTATTATTTTATTTATTTTTTTGCCATATATTCAATTCATATGGCATAATTAATATTTTTAAATCTGTAAGTCGAAATTCAACAAATAATAGATCCATTGTTATCAAAAAAATGTGAGGAATCCAAATATGACATCATTTATTTATTTTCAAATTTAAACCATTCAAATTTGAAAACTAATTGCACACACACAAACTAGACAAAATTTTGAATCTAATGCAAAAAAGAATCACTCAAAAACATCAAATATCCTAAAAGATATAAGCAATTTAAAACAGAAACTGAAAACAGAAAACAAATAGAAAAAACAAATAAAACATTCAAAACCCTTTAGTACCGGTTGGTATCTCTAACCGGGACTAAAGGTCTAGCCTTTAGTCCCGGTTGGAGATATGAACCGGGACTAAAGCCCCAACCCCTTTAGTCCCGGTTCCTGTCTCCAACCAGAACTAAAGGCTAGACCTTTAGTCCCGGTTAGAGATACCAACCGGGACTAAAGGGCATCGACCCCTTTAGTCCCGGTTGGTGTCTCCAACCGGGACTAAAGGTCCCGCTCGAACCGGGAATAATGCCCGACCGGCGCCCCAGCCGCTCGAACCGAGACTAATGCTCACGTTAGTCCCGGTTCGTAAGGTAACCAGGACGAATGTGTAGATCGAGCTGTGACAAATGCCCTATTTTCTACTAGTGTCCCGGGAAGTCCTCGTGTTGCATTCCCTTTTTCATTATTATTTTTGCTGCACGCGAGAAACATGACGCACGTGCGCGGTAAATATTGAACGCACGTGCGGGGTAAATATTAAACGCGATTTCTTATTTCTGACGTTTGTGGTGAGTTGCAGCTTGCGGATCGATATTGACGTGTGTGGGGTCGGGATTATGGTGGGAGAGGCACTGCTTTCTGAAAGCGTTCGACGGCATGTGAAAACTCGTGGCAACATGGCGACGGAGAGGGAGGGGTGAAAACCGTGGTAAACGTGCCAACGGTTGTTGACGTGGAGAGAAAGTAGTATGGTGAAGTACCCAGCGGTGGTCAGGAATGTACTGTAGAATTTGTAGTGGAGCTATGAAGGGTGAGCATAAGGGACGAAGGGATAAGAAACATGTCGGATGCGATCATACCAGCACTAAAGCATCGGATCCCATCAGCACTCCGAAGATAAGCGTTCTTGGGCGAGAGTTGTACTAGGATGGGTGACTTCCTGGGAAGTCCTTGTGTTCCACTCCCTTTTTCATTATTATTTTTGCTGCACGCGAGAAACATGACGCACGTGTGCGGTAAATATTGAATGCACGTGTGGGGTAAATATTAAACGCAGTTTCTTATTTCTGACGTTTGCGGTGAGTTGCAGCTTGCGGATCGATATTGGCGCGTGTAGGGGCGGCGTTATGGTGGGAGAGGCACCGCTTTCTAAAAGGGTTCGACGGCGTGTGAAAACTCGTGCCAACGTGGCGACGGAGAGGAAGGGGTGAAAACCGTGGTAAACGTGGGAACGGTTGTTGAGGTGGAGAGAAAGTAGTATGGTGAAGTACCCAGCGGTGGTAAGGAATGTACTGTAGAGTTTGTAGTGGAGCTATGAAGGGCGAGCATAAGGGACGAGGGGATAAGAAACATGTCGGATGCGATCATACCAGCACTAAAGCATCGGATCCCATCAGCACTCCGAAGATAAGCGTTCTTGGGCGAGAGTTGTACTAGGATGGGTGACTTCCTGGGAAGTCCTTGTGTTCCACTCCCTTTTTCATTATTATTTTTGCTGCACGCGAGAAACATGACGCACGTGTGCGGTAAATATTGAATGCATGTGTGGGGTAAATATTAAACGCAGTTTCTTATTTCTGACGTTTGCGGTGAGTTGCAGCTTGCGGATCGATATTGGCGCGTGTAGGGGCGGCGTTATGGTGGGAGAGGCACCGCTTTCTAAAAGGGTTCGACGGCATGTGAAAACTCGTGCCAACGTGGCGACGGAGAGGAAGGGGTGAAAACCGTGGTAAACGTGGGAACGGTTGTTGAGGTGGAGAGAAAGTAGTATGGTGAAGTACCCAGCGGTGGTAAGGAATGTACTGTAGAGTTTGTAGTGGAGCTATGAAGGGCGAGCATAAGGGACGAGGGGATAAGAAACATGTCGGATGCGATCATACCAGCACTAAAGCATCGGATCCCATCAGCACTCCGAAGTTAAGTGTTCTTGGGCGAGAGTTGTACTAGGATGGGTGACCTCCTGGGAAGTCCTTGTGTTCCATTCCCTTTTTCATTATTATTTTTGCTGCACGCGAGAAACATGACGCACGTGCGCGGTAAACATTGAACGCACGTGCGGGGTAAATATTAAACGCGGTTTCTTATTTCTAATGTTTGCGGTGAGTTGCAGCTTGCTGATCGATATTGAAGCTTGCAAGGGTGGCGTTATGGTGGGAGAGGTACCGCTTTTTGAAAGCGTTCGATGGCGTGTGAAAACTCGTGCCAACGTGGTGACGGAGAGGGAGGGGTGAAAACCGTGGTAAACGTGGGCACTGTTGTTGAGGTGGAGAGAAAGTATTATGGTGAAGTATCCTGCGGTGGCAAGGAATGTACGTTAGAGTTTGGAGTGGAGCTGGGAGGGGCGACCATAAGGGACGAAGCGATAAGAAACATGTCGGATGCGACCGTACCATTACTAATGCACTGGATTCCATCAGAACTCCAAAGTTAAGCGTGCTTGGGCGAGAGTAGTACTAGGATGGGTGACCTCCTAGGAAGTCCTCGTGTTGCATTCCCTTTTTCATTATTATTTTTGCTGCACGCGAGAAACATGACGTACGTGCGCGATAAATATTGAAACCATGTGCGGGGTAAATATTAAACGCGGTTTGCTGTTTCTAACGTTTGCGGTCAGTTGCAGCTTGCGGTTCGATATTGATGCGTGTAGGGGCGGCGTTATAGTGGGAGAGGCACCACTTTCTGAAAGCATCGATGGCATGTGAAAACTCATGGCAACGTGGCGACAGAAAGGTAGGGGTGAAAAACGTGGTAAATGTGGGAACGGTTGTTGAGGTGCGGAGAAAGTAGTATAGTGAAGTATCCAGTGATGGCAAGGAATGTACAGTAGAGTTTGTAGTGGAGCTGGGAGGGGCGAGGACAAGGGACAAAGGGATAACAAACATGTAGGATGCGATCATACCAGCACTCAAGCTTCAAATCCGATTAGAACTTCGAAGTTAAGCATGCTTGGGCGAGAGTAGTACTAGGATGGGTGACCTCCTGGGAAGTCGTCGTGTTGCATTCCTTTTTTCATTATTATTTTTGCTGCACGCGAGAAACATGACGCACGTGCGGGGTAAATATTAAACGCGATTTCTTATTTCTGACGTTTGTGGTGAGTTGCAGCTTGCGGATCGATATTGACGCGTGTAGGGGCGGTGTTATGGTGGGAGAGGCACCGATTTCTGAAAGCGTTCGACGGCGTGTGAAAACTCAGGGCAACGTGGCAACGGAGAGGGAGGGGTGAAAACCGTGGTAAACTTGGGAACTGTTGTTGAGGTGAAGAGAAAGTAGTATGGTAATGTACCAAGCGGTGACAAGGAATGTACGGTAGAGTGTCTAGTGGAGGTGGGAGGGGCGAGAATAAGGGATGAAGGGATAAGAAACATGTGGGATGCGATCATACCCACAGTAAAGCACCAGATCCCATCAGCACTCCGATGTTAAGCGTGCTTGGGCGAGAATTGTACTAGGATGGGTGACCTCCTGGGAAGTCCTCGTGTTGCATTCCATTTTTCATTATTATTTTTGCTGCATGCGAGAAACATGATGCACGTGCGCGGTAAATATTAAACGCATCTGCAGGGTAAATATTAAACGTGGTTTCTTATTTTTGACATTTGCGGTGAGTTGAAGCTTGCAGATCGATATTGACGCGGGTCTGTGCGGCGTTATGGTGGGAGAGGCACCGCTTTCTGAAAGCGTTCGACGGCGTGGCGACGGAGATGGAGGGGTGAAAACCGGGGTAAACGTGGAAACGGTTGCTGAGGTGGAGAGACTGTAGTATGGTGAAGTATCATGCGGTGGCAAGGAATGTACGTTAGAGTTTGTAGTGGAGCTGGGAGGGGCGAGCATAAGGGACGAAGGGCTAAGAAACATGTCGGATGCGATCATACCAGCAGTAAAGCACTGGATCCCATCAGAACTCCGAAGTTAAGCGGGATTGGGCCACAGTAGTACTAGGATGGTGACCTCCTGGGAAGTCCTCGTGTTGCATTCCATTTTTCATTATTATTTTTGCTGCACTTGAGAAACATGACGCACGTGCGGGGTAAATATTAAACGCGATTTCTTATTTCTGACGTTTGCGGTGAGTTGCAGCTTGCAGATCGATATTGACACGTGTAGGGGCGGTGTTATTGTGGGAGAGGCACCGCGTTCTGAAAGCGTTCGACGGAGTGTGAAAACTCGTGGCAACGTGGTGCGGACAGGGAGGGGTGAAAACCTGGTAAACTTGGGAACGGTTGTTGAGGTGGAGAGAAAGTAGTATGGTGAAGTACCCAGCGGTGGCAAGGAATGTACAGTAGAGTTTGTAGTGCAGCTGGGAGGGGCAAGCATAAGGGATGAAGGGATAAGAAACATGTCGGATGCGATCATACCAGCACTTTAGCAATGGATCCCATCAGCACTCCAAAGTTAAGCGTGCTTGGGCCAGAGTTGTACAAGGATGGGTGACCTCCTCGGAAGTCCTCGTGTTGCATTCCCTTTTTGATTATTATTTTTACGGCATGCGAGAACATGACGCACTCGCGCGGTAAATATTGAACGCATGTGCGGGGTAAATATTAAATGAGGTTTCTTATTTCTAACGTTTGCGGTGAGTTGCAGCTTGCGGATCGATATTGATGCGGGTCGGTGCATCGTAATGGTGGGAGAGGCACCGCTTTCTGAAAGCGTTCGATGGCGTGTGAAAACTCGTGGCAACGTGGCAACGGAGAGGGAGGGGTGAAAACCGTGGTAAACTCGGGAACGGTTGTTGAGGTGGAGAGAAAGTAGTATGGTGATGTACCAAGCGGTGACAAGGCATGTACGTTAGAGTTTCTAGTGGAGCTGGGAGGGGCGAGAATAAGGGATGAAGGGATAAGAAACATGTGGGATGCGATCATACCAACAGTAAAGCACCGGATCCCATCAGCACTCCGAAGTTAAGCATGCTTGGGCGAGAATTGTACTAGGATGGGTGACCTCCTGGGAAGTCCTCGTGTTGCATTCCATTTTTCATTATTATTTTTGCTGCATACGAGAAACATGACGCACATGCGCGGTAAATATTAAATGCATGTGCAGTGTAAATATTAAACGTGGTTTCTTATTTCTGACATTTGCGGTGAGTTGAAGCTTGCAGATCGATATTGACGCGGGTCGGTGCGGCGTTATGGTGGGAGAGGCACCGCTTTCTGAAAGCGTTCGACGGCGTGGGAAAACTAGTGGCAACGTGGCGACGGAGAGGGAGGGGTGAAAACCGTGGTAAACGTGGGAACGGTTGTTGAGGTGGAGAGAAAGTAGTATGGTGAAGTATCCAGCGGTGGCAAGGAATGTACGGTAGAGTTTGTAGTGGAGCTGGGAGTGGCGAGCATATGGGACGAAGGGATAAGAAACATGTCGGATGCGATCATACCCACACCAAAGCAATGGATCCCATCAGAACTCTGAAGTTAAGCGTGCTTGGGCGAGAGTAGTACTAGCATGGGTGACCTCCTGGGAAGTCCTCGTGTTGAATTCCTTTTTCATTATTATTTTTGTTGCACGCGAGAAAGATGACGCACGTGCGCGGTAAATATTGAACGCACCTACGGGGTAAACATTAAACGTGGTTTCTCATTTCTAACGTTTGGGGTGAGTCGTAGCTTGCGGATCGATATTGACGCGTGTAGGGGCGACGTAATGGTGGGAGGGGTACTGCTTTCTGAAAGCGTTTGACAGCGTGTGAAAACTCATGGCAACGTAGCGACGGAGATGGAGGGGTGAAAACCGGGGTAAACGTGGAAACGGTTGTTGAGGTGGAGAGACTGTAGTATGGTGAAGTATCATGCGGTGGCAAGGAATGTACATTAGAGTTTGTAGTGGAGCTGGGAGGGGCGAGCATAAGGGACGAAGGGCTAAGAAACATGTCGGATGCTATCATACCAGCAGTAAAGCACTGGATCCCATCAGAACTCCGAAGTTAAGCGGGATTGGGCCACAGTAGTACTAGGATGGGTGACCTCCTGGGAAGTCCTCCTGTTGCATTGCATTTTTCATTATTATTTTTGCTGCACTTGAGAAACATGACGCACGTGCGGGGTAAATATTAAACGCGATTTCTTATTTCTGACGTTTGCGGTGAGTTGCAGCTTGCAGATCGATATTGACACGTGTAGGGGCGGTGTTATTGTGGGAGAGGCACCGCGTTCTGAAAGCGTTCGACGGAGTGTGAAAACTCGTGGCAACGTGGTGCGGACAGGGAGGGGTGAAAACCTGGTAAACTTGGGAACGGTTGTTGAGGTGGAGAGAAAGTAGTATGGTGAAGTACCCAGCGGTGGCAAGGAATGTACAGTAGAGTTTGTAGTGCAGCTGGGAGGGGCAAGCATAAGGGATGAAGGGATAAGAAACATGTCGGATGCGATCATACCAGCACTTTAGCAATGGATCCCATCAGCACTCCAAAGTTAAGCGTGCTTGGGCCAGAGTTGTACAAGGATGGGTGACCTCCTCGGAAGTCCTCGTGTTGCATTCCCTTTTTGATTATTATTTTTACGGCATGCGAGAACATGACGCACTCGCGCGGTAAATATTGAACGCATGTGCGGGGTAAATATTAAATGAGGTTTCTTATTTCTAACGTTTGCGGTGAGTTGCAGCTTGCGGATCGATATTGATGCGGGTCGGTGCATCGTAATGGTGGGAGAGGCACCGCTTTCTGAAAGCGTTCGATGGCGTGTGAAAACTCGTGGCAACGTGGCAACGGAGAGGGAGGGGTGAAAACCGTGGTAAACTCGGGAACGGTTGTTGAGGTGGAGAGAAAGTAGTATGGTGATGTACCAAGCGGTGACAAGGCATGTACGTTAGAGTTTCTAGTGGAGCTGGGAGGGGCGAGAATAAGGGATGAAGGGATAAGAAACATGTGGGATGCGATCATACCAACAGTAAAGCACCGGATCCCATCAGCACTCCGAAGTTAAGCATGCTTGGGCGAGAATTGTACTAGGATGGGTGACCTCCTGGGAAGTCCTCGTGTTGCATTCCATTTTTCATTATTATTTTTGCTGCATACGAGAAACATGACGCACGTGCGCGGTAAATATTAAATGCATGTGCAGTGTAAATATTAAACGTGGTTTCTTATTTCTGACATTTGCGGTGAGTTGAAGCTTGCAGATCGATATTGACGCGGGTCGGTGCGGCGTTATGGTGGGAGAGGCACCGCTTTCTGAAAGCGTTCGACGGCGTGGGAAAACTAGTGGCAACGTGGCGACGGAGAGGGAGGGGTGAAAACCGTGGTAAACGTGGGAACGGTTGTTGAGGTGGAGAGAAAGTAGTATGGTGAAGTATCCAGCGGTGGCAAGGAATGTACGGTAGAGTTTGTAGTGGAGCTGGGAGTGGCGAGCATATGGGACGAAGGGATAAGAAACATGTCGGATGCGATCATACCCACACCAAAGCAATGGATCCCATCAGAACTCTGAAGTTAAGCGTGCTTGGGCGAGAGTAGTACTAGCATGGGTGACCTCCTGGGAAGTCCTCGTGTTGAATTCCTTTTTCATTATTATTTTTGTTGCACGCGAGAAAGATGACGCACGTGCGCGGTAAATATTGAACGCACCTACGGGGTAAACATTAAACGTGGTTTCTCATTTCTAACGTTTGGGGTGAGTCGTAGCTTGCGGATCGATATTGACGCGTGTAGGGGCGACGTAATGGTGGGAGGGGTACTGCTTTCTGAAAGCGTTTGACAGCGTGTGAAAACTCATGGCAACGTAGCGACGGAGATGGAGGGGTGAAAACCGGGGTAAACGTGGAAACGGTTGTTGAGGTGGAGAGACTGTAGTATGGTGAAGTATCATGCGGTGGCAAGGAATGTACATTAGAGTTTGTAGTGGAGCTGGGAGGGGCGAGCATAAGGGACGAAGGGCTAAGAAACATGTCGGATGCTATCATACCAGCAGTAAAGCACTGGATCCCATCAGAACTCCGAAGTTAAGCGGGATTGGGCCACAGTAGTACTAGGATGGGTGACCTCCTGGGAAGTCCTCCTGTTGCATTGCATTTTTCATTATTATTTTTGCTGCACTTGAGAAACATGACGCACGTGCGGGGTAAATATTAAACGCGATTTCTTATTTCTGACGTTTGCGGTGAGTTGCAGCTTGCAGATCGATATTGACACGTGTAGGGGCGGTGTTATTGTGGGAGAGGCACCGCGTTCTGAAAGCGTTCGACGGAGTGTGAAAACTCGTGGCAACGTGGTGCGGACAGGGAGGGGTGAAAACCTGGTAAACTTGGGAACGGTTGTTGAGGTGGAGAGAAAGTAGTATGGTGAAGTACCCAGCGGTGGCAAGGAATGTACAGTAGAGTTTGTAGTGCAGCTGGGAGGGGCAAGCATAAGGGATGAAGGGATAAGAAACATGTCGGATGCGATCATACCAGCACTTTAGCAATGGATCCCATCAGCACTCCAAAGTTAAGCGTGCTTGGGCCAGAGTTGTACAAGGATGGGTGACCTCCTCGGAAGTCCTCGTGTTGCATTCCCTTTTTGATTATTATTTTTACGGCATGCGAGAACATGACGCACTCGCGCGGTAAATATTGAACGCATGTGCGGGGTAAATATTAAATGAGGTTTCTTATTTCTAACGTTTGCGGTGAGTTGGAGCTTGCGGATCGATATTGATGCGGGTCGGTGCATCGTAATGGTGGGAGAGGCACCGCTTTCTGAAAGCGTTCGATGGCGTGTGAAAACTCGTGGCAACGTGGCAACGGAGAGGGAGGGGTGAAAACCGTGGTAAACTCGGGAACGGTTGTTGAGGTGGAGAGAAAGTAGTATGGTGATGTACCAAGCGGTGACAAGGCATGTACGTTAGAGTTTCTAGTGGAGCTGGGAGGGGCGAGAATAAGGGATGAAGGGATAAGAAACATGTGGGATGCGATCATACCAACAGTAAAGCACCGGATCCCATCAGCACTCCGAAGTTAAGCATGCTTGGGCGAGAATTGTACTAGGATGGGTGACCTCCTGGGAAGTCCTCGTGTTGCATTCCATTTTTCATTATTATTTTTGCTGCATACGAGAAACATGACGCACGTGCGCGGTAAATATTAAATGCATGTGCAGTGTAAATATTAAACGTGGTTTCTTATTTCTGACATTTGCGGTGAGTTGAAGCTTGCAGATCGATATTGACGCGGGTCGGTGCGGCGTTATGGTGGGAGAGGCACCGCTTTCTGAAAGCGTTCGACGGCGTGGGAAAACTAGTGGCAACGTGGCGACGGAGAGGGAGGGGTGAAAACCGTGGTAAACGTGGGAACGGTTGTTGAGGTGGAGAGAAAGTAGTATGGTGAAGTATCCAGCGGTGGCAAGGAATGTACGGTAGAGTTTGTAGTGGAGCTGGGAGTGGCGAGCATATGGGACGAAGGGATAAGAAACATGTCGGATGCGATCATACCCACACCAAAGCAATGGATCCCATCAGAACTCTGAAGTTAAGCGTGCTTGGGCGAGAGTAGTACTAGCATGGGTGACCTCCTGGGAAGTCCTCGTGTTGAATTCCTTTTTCATTATTATTTTTGTTGCACGCGAGAAAGATGACGCACGTGCGCGGTAAATATTGAACGCACCTACGGGGTAAACATTAAACGTGGTTTCTCATTTCTAACGTTTGGGGTGAGTCGTAGCTTGCGGATCGATATTGACGCGTGTAGGGGCGACGTAATGGTGGGAGGGGTACTGCTTTCTGAAAGCGTTTGACAGCGTGTGAAAACTCATGGCAACGTGGCGACGGAGATGGAGGGGTGAAAACCGGGGTAAACGTGGAAACGGTTGTTGAGGTGGAGAGACTGTAGTATGGTGAAGTATCATGCGGTGGCAAGGAATGTACATTAGAGTTTGTAGTGGAGCTGGGAGGGGCGAGCATAAGGGACGAAGGGCTAAGAAACATGTCGGATGCTATCATACCAGCAGTAAAGCACTGGATCCCATCAGAACTCCGAAGTTAAGCGGGATTGGGCCACAATAGTACTAGGATGGGTGACCTCCAGGGAAGTCCTCCTGTTGCATTGCATTTTTCATTATTATTTTTGCTGCACTTGAGAAACATGACGCACGTGCGGGGTAAATATTAAACGCGATTTCTTATTTTTGACGTTTGCGGTGAGTTGGAGCTTGTAGATCGATATTGACACGTGTAGGGGCGGTGTTATGGTGGGAGAGGCACCGCGTTCTGAAAGCGTTCGACGGAGTGTGAAAACTCGTGGCAACGTGGAGCGTAGAGGGAGGGGTGAAAACCTGGTAAACTTGGGAACGGTTGTTGAGGTGGAGAGAAAGTAGTATGGTGAAGTACCTAGCGGTGGCAAGGAATGTACAGTAGAGTTTGTAGTGCAGCTGGGAGGGGCGAGCATAAGGGATGAAGGGATAAGAAACATGTCGGATGCGATCATACCAGCACTTTAGCAATGGATCCCATCAGCACTCCAAAGTTAAGCGTGCTTGGGCCAGAGTTGTACAAGGATGGGTGACCTCCTGGGAAGTCCTCGTGTTGCATTCCCATTTTGATTATTATTTTTACTGCATGCGAGAACATGACGCACGTGCGAGGTAAATATTGAACGCATGTGCGGGGTAAATATTAAATGTGGTTTCTTATTTCTAACGTTTGTGGTGAGTTAAAGCTTGCGGATCGATATTGACGCGGGTCGGTGCAGCGTAATGGTGGGAGAGGCACCCCTTTCTGAAAGCGTTCCATGGCGTGTGAAAACTCGTGGCAACGTGGCAACGGAGGGGGAGGGGTGAAAACCGTGGTAAACTTGGGAACGGTTGTTGAGGTGGAGAGGAAGTAGTATGGTGATGTACCAAGCGGTGACAAGGAATGTACGGTAGAGTGTCTAGTGGAGCTGGGAGGGGCGAGAATGAGGGATGAAGGGATAAGAAATATGTGGGATGCGATCATACCAACAGTAAAGCACCGGATCCCATCAACACTCCGAAGTTAAGCGTGCTTGGGCGAGAATTGTACTAGGATGGGTGACCTCCTGGGAAGTCCTCATGTTGCATTCCATTTTTCATTATTATTTTTGCTGCATGCGAGAAACATGACGCACGTGCGCGGTAAATATTAAACGCATGTGCAGGGTAAATATTAAACGTGGTTTCTTATTTCTGACATTTGCGGTGAGTTGAAGCTTGCAGATCGATATTGACGCGGGTCGGTGCGGCGTTATGGTGGGAGAGGCACCGCTTTCTGAAAGAGTTCGACGGCGTGTGAAAACTCGTGGCAACGTGGCGACGGAGAGGGAGGGGTGAAAACCGTGGTACACGTGCGAACGGTTGTTCAGGTGGAGAGAAAGTAGTATGATGAAGTATCCAGCGGTGGCATGGAATGTACGGTAGAGTTTGTAGTGGAGCTGGGAGTGGCGAGCATATGGGACGAAGGGATAAGAAACATGTCGGATGCGATCATACCCACACCAAAGCAACGGATCCCATCAGAACTCTGAAGTTAAGCGTGCTTGGGCGAGAGTAGTACTAGCATGGGTGATCTCCTGGGAAGTCCTCGTGTTGAATTCCTTTTTCATTATTATTTTTGCTGCACGCGAGAAAGATGATGCACGTGCGCGGTATATATTGAACGCACCTACGGGGTAAACATTACACGCGGTTTCTCATTTCTGACGTTTGCGGTGAGTTGTAGCTTGCGGATCGATATTGACGCGTGTAGGGGCGACGTAATGGTGGGAGGGGTACTGCTTTCTGAAAGCGTTTGACAGCGTGTGAAAACTCATGGCAACGTGGCGACGGAGATGGAGGGGTGAAAATCGGGGTAAACGTGGACACGGTTGTTGAGGTGGAGAGACTGTAGTATGGTGAAGTATCATGCAGTGGCAAGGAATGTACGTTAGAGTTTGTAGTGGAGCTGGGAGGGGCGAGCATAAGGGACGAAGGGCTAAGAAACATGTCGGATGCGATCATACCAGCAGTAAAGCACTGGATCCCATCAGAACTCCGAAGTTAAGCGGGATTGGGCCACAGTAGTACTAGGATTGGTGACCTCCTGGGAAGTCCTCGTGTTGCATTCCATTTTTCATTATTATTTTTGCTGCACTTGAGAAACATGCTGCACGTGCGGGGTAAATATTAAACGCGATTTCTTAATTCTGAAGTTTGCGGTGAGTTGCCGCTTGCAGATCGATATTGACACGTGTAGGGGCGGTGTTATGGTGGGAGAGGCACCGCTTTCTGAAAGCGTTCGACGGAGTGTGAAAACTCGTGGCAACGTGGCGCGGAGAGGGAGGGGTGAAAACCTGGTAAACTTGGGAACGGTTGTTGAGGTGGAGAGAAAGTAGTATGGTGAAGTACCAAGCGGTGGCAAGGAATGTACAGTAGAGTTTGTAGTGCAGCTGGGAGGGGCGAGCATAAGGGATGAAGGGATAAGAAACATCTCGGATGCGATCATACCAGCACTTTAGCAATGGATCCCATCAGCACTCCAAAGTTAAGCGTGCTTGGGCCAGAGTTGTACAAGGAAGGGTGACCTCCTGGGAAGTCCTCATGTTGCATTCCCTTTTTGATTATTATTTTTACTACATGCGAGAACATGACGCACGTGCGCGGTAAATATTGAATGCATGTGCGGGGTAAATATTAAATGTGGTTTCTTATTTCTGACGTTTGCGGTGAGTTGCAGCTTGAGCATCGATATTGACGCGGGTCGGTGCATCGTAATGGTGGGAGAGGCACCGCTTTCTGAAAGCGTTCGACGGCGTGTGAAAACTCATGGCAACATGGCGATGGATATGGAGGTGTGAAAACCGTGGTAACCGTGGGCACGGTTGTTGAGGTGGAGAGAAAGTAGTATGGTGAAGTATCATGCGGTGGCAAGGAATGTACGTTAGAATCATGTCCGATGTGATCATACCAGTAGTAAAGCACTGGATCCCATCAGAACTCGGAAGTTAAACTTGACTGGGCGACAGTAGTACTAGTATGGGTGACCTCCTGGGAAGTCCTCGTGTTGCATTCCCTTTTTCAGTATTATTTTTGCTGCAAGCGAGAAACATAACACACGTGCGGGGTAAATATTAAACGTTGTTTCCTATTTCCGACGTTTCCGGTGAGTTGCAGCTTGCGGTTCGATATTGACGCGTGTAGGGGCGGTGTTACGGTGGGAGAGGCACCGCTTTCTAAAAGCTTTCGACGGCGTGTGAAATCTCGTGGCAACGTGGCGACGGAGAGGGAGGGGTGAAAACTGTGGTAAACGTGGCAACGGTTTTTGAGATGTAGAAAAAGTAGTATGGTGAAGTATCCAACGGTGACAAGGAATGTACGGTAGAGTTTGTAGAGGAGGTGGGACGGGTGAGCATAAGGGGCAAAGGGATAAGAAATATGTTGGATGTGATCATACCAGAACTAAAGCACCGGATCCCATCAGAACTCCGAAGTTAAGAATGCTTGGGCGAGAGTAGTTCTATGATGGCGACCTCCTGGGAAGTCCTCGTGTTGCATTCCCTTTGTCATAATTATTTTTGCTGCACGCGAGAAACGTGACGCACGTGCGGGGTAAATATTAAACGTGGTTTCTTATTTCTGACATTTGCGATGAGTTGTAGCTTGCGGATCGATATTGACGCGTGTAGGGGCGACGTTATGGTGGGAGAGGCACCGCTTTCTGAAAGCGTTCGACGGCGTGTGAAAACTGGTGGCAACATGGCGACGGAGAGGGAGGGGTGAAAACCATGGTAAACTTGGGAATGGTTGTTGAGGTGGAGAGAAAGTAGTATGGTGAAGTACCTAGCGGTGGCAAGGATTGTACGGTAGAGTTTGTAGTGGAGCTAGGAGGGGAGAGCATAAGGGATGAAGGGATAAGAAACAAGTCGGATGCGATCATACAAGCACTAAAGCACCGGATCCCATCAGCACTCCGAAGTTAAGCGTGTTTGGGCGAGAGTTGTACTAGGATGGGTGACCTCCTGGGAAGTCCTCGTCTTGCATTCCGGTTTTCATTATTATTTTTGCTGCATGCGAGAAACATGACGCAGGTGCGCGGTAAATATTGAACGTATGTGCGCGGTAAATATTAAATGCGATTTCTTATTTCTGACGTTTGCGGTGAGTTGCAGCTTGCGGATCGATATTGACGCGTGTAGGGGCGGTGCTATGGTGGGAGAGGCACCGCTTTCTGAAAGCGTTTGACGGCGTGTGAAAACTCGTGGCAACGTGGCGCCGGAGGGAGAGGGGTGAAAACCGTGGTAAACGTGGGAACGATTGTTGTGGTGGAGAGAAAGTAGTATGGTGACGTATCCAGCGCTGGCAAGGAATGTATAGTAGAGTTTGTAGTGGAGCTGGGAGTGGCGAGCATATGAGACGAAGGGATAAGAAACATGTCGGATGCGATCATACCAGCACTAAAGCACCAGATCCCATCAGAACTCTGAAGTTAAGCGTGCTTGGGCGAGAGTAGTACTAGTATGGGTGACCTCCTGGGAAGTCCTCGTGTTGCATTCCTTTTTCATTATTATTTTTGCTGCACGCGAGAAACATGACGCACATGCGCGGTAAATATTGAACGCACCTACGGGGTAAACATTAAATGCGGTTTCATATTTGTGACGTTTGCGGTGAGTTGTAGCTTGCGGATCGATATTGACGCATGTAGGGGCGACGTTATGGTGGGAGAGGAACCGCTTTCTGAAAGCGTTCGACGGCGTGTGAAAACTCATCGCAACGTGGCAACGGAGATGTAGGGGTGAAAACCGTGATAAACGTGGGAACGGTTGTTGAGGTGCAGAGAAAGTAGTATGGTGAAGTGTCCAGCGATGGCAAGGAATGTACGGTAGAGTTGGTAGTGGAGCTGGGAGGAGCGAGCATAAGGGAAGAAGGGATAACAAACATGTTGGATGCGATCATACCAGCACAAAAGCATCAGATCGCATCAAAACTTCGAAGATAAACGTGCTTTGGGGAGAGTAGTACTAGGATGGGTGACCTCCTGGGAAGTCTTCGTGTTGCATTCCCTTTTTCATTATTATTTTAGCTGCACGCGAGAAACATGACGCACGTGCGTGGTAAATATTGAACACACGTGCGGGGTAAATATTAAACGCGATTTTCTTATTTCTGACGTTTGCGGTGAGTTGCAGCTTGCGGATCGATATTGACGCGTGTAGGGGCTGTGTTATTGTGGGAGAGGCACCGCTTTCGGAAAGCGTTCAACGGCGTGGGAAAACTCATGGCAATGTGGCGACGGAGAGGGAGGGGTGAACACTGTGGTAAACGGCGGTTGTTAAGGTGCAGATAAAGTAGTATGGTGAAGTATCCAGTGGTGGCAAGGAATGTATGGTAGAGTTTGTAGTGGAGCTTGGAGGGGCGAGCAAAAGGGACGAAGGGATAAGAAACATGTCTGATGCGATCATATCAACACTAAAGCACCGGATCCCATCAGAACTCCGAAGTTAAGTGTGCTTAGGCGAGAATAGTACTAGTATGGGTGACATCCTGGGAAGTCCTCGTGTTGCATTCCTTTTTCATTAATATTTTCGCAACACACAACAAACATGGCGCACGTGCGCGGTAAATAGTGAACGCACGTACGGGATAAGTATTAAACGAAGTTTTTATTTCTGACGTTTGCGGTGAGTTGCAGCTTGCGGATCGATATTGACGTGTGTAGGGCGACGTTATGGTGGGAGAGGCACCGCTTTCTGAAAGCGTTCGACAGCGTGTGAAAAATCATGGCAACGTGGCAACGGAGAGGGAGGGGTGAAAACCGTGGTAAACGTGGGAACGGTTGTTGAGGTGCAGAGAAAGTAGTATGGTGAAGTGTCTAGCGATGGCAAGGAATGTACGGTAGGGTTGGTAGTGGAGCTGGGAGGAGCGACATAAGGGAAGAAGGGATAACAAACATGTCGGATGCGATCATATCAGCACAAAAGCATCAGATCCCGTCAAAACTTCGAAGTTAAGCGTGCTTGTGGGAGAGTAGTACAAGGATGGGTGACCTCCTGGGAAGTCTTCGTGTTGCATTCCCTTTTTCATTATTATTTTAGCTGCACACGAGAAATATGACGCACGTACGCGGTAAATATTGAACGCACGTGCGGGGTAAATATTAAACGTGATTTCTTATTTCTGACGTTTGCGGTGAGTTGCAGCTTGCGGATCGATATTGACGCGTGTAGGGGCGGCGTTATGGTGGGGAGGCACCGCTTTCGAAAAGCGTTCGACAGCGTGTGAAAACTCGTGGCACCGTGGCGACCGAGAGGGAGGGTGAAAACCATGGTAAACGTGGGAACGGTTGTTGAGGTCGAGAGAAAGTAGTATGGTGAAGTACCCAGCGGTGGCAAGGAATGTACGGTAGAGTTTGTAGTGCATCTCGGAGGGGCGAGCATAAGGGACGAAGGGATAAGAAATATGTCGGATGCGATCATACCAGCACTAAAGCATCGGATCCCATCAGCACTCCGAAGTTAATCCTGCTTGGGCGAGAGTTGTACTAGGATGGGTGACCTGCTGGGAAGTCTTCGTGTTGCATTCCCTTTTTCATTATTATTTTTGCTACACGCGAGAAACATGACACACGTGCACGGTAAATATTAACGCACGTGCGGGGTAAATATTAAACGCGGTTTCTTATTTCTGACGTTTGCGGTGAGTTGCAGCTTGCGGATCGATATTGACGCGTGTAGGGGCGACATTATGGTTGGAGAGGAATCGCTTTCTGAAAGCTTTCGACGGCGTGTGAAAACTCATGGCGACGGAGAGGGAGGGGTGAAAACCGTGGTAAACGTGGGAACGATTGTTGAGGTGGAGAGAAAGTAGTATGGTGAAGTATCCAGCGGTGGGAAGGAATGTCCGGTAGAGTTTGTAGTGGAGCTGGGAGTGGCGAGCATAAGGGACGAAGTGATAAGAAATATGTCGGATGCGATCATGCCAGCACTAAAGCACCGGATCCCATCAGAACTCCAAAGTTAAGCGTGCTTGGGCGAGAGTAGTACTAGTATGGGTGACCTCCTGGTAAGTCCTCGTGTTGCATTCCTTTTTCATTATTATTTTTGCTGCACACGAGAAACATGATGCACGTGCGCGGTAAATATTGAACGCACGTACGGGGTAAATATTAAACACAGTTTCTTATTTTTGACGTTTGCGGTGAGTTGCAGCTTGTGGATCGATATTGACGCGTGTAGGGGCGGCATTATGGTGGGAGAGGCACTGATTTCTGAAAGCATTAGACGGCGTGTGAAAACTCGTGGCAACGTGGCGACGGACAGGGAGGGGTGAAAACCATGGTAAACGTGGGAATGTTGTTGAGGTGGAGAGAAAATAGTATGGTGAAGTATCCAGCGGTGGCAAGGAATGTACGGTAGAGTTTGTAGTGGAGCTGGGAGGGGCGAGCATATGGGACGAAGGGCTAAGAAACATGTTGGATGCGATCATACCAGCACTAAAGCACCGCAACCCATCAGAACTCCGAAGTTAAGCATGCTTGGGCAAGAATAATACTAGGATGGGTGACCTCCTGGGAAGTCCTTGTGTTGCATTCCCTTTTTAATTACTATTTTTGCTGCACGTGAGAAACATGACCCACGTGCGCGGTAAATATTGAACGCATGTGCGGGCTAAAACTTAAACTCGATTTCTTATTTCTGACATTTGCGGTGAGTTGTAGCTTGCGGATCGATATTGACGTGTGTAGGGGCGACGTTATGGTGGGAGAGGCACCGCTTTCTGAAGGCGTTCGACGGCGTATGAAAACTCGTGGCAACATGGCGACGGAGGGAGAGGGGTGAAAACCGTTGTAAACGTGGGAACGGTTGTTGAGGTGGAGAGAAAGTAGTACGGTGAAGTATCCAGTGGTGGCAAGGAATGTACGGTAGAGTTTGTAGTGGAGCTGGGAGTGGCGAGCATATGGGACGAAGGGATAAGAAACATGTCGGATGCGATCATACCAGCGCTAAAGCACCGAGTTAAGCGTGCTTGGCCGAGATTAGTACTAGTATGGGTGACCTCCTGGGAAGTCCTCGTGTTGCATTCCCTTTTTAATTACTATTTTCGCTGCACGTGAGAAACATGACCCACGTGCGCGGTAAATATTGAACGCATGTGCGGGGTAAATATTAAAGACGGTTTCTTATTTCTGACGTTTGCGGTGAGTTGTAGCTTGCGGATCGATATTGACGTGTGTAGGGGCGACGTTATGGTGGGAGAGGCACCGCTTTCTGAAACCGTTCGATGGCGTGTGAAAACTCGTGGCAACGTGGCGACGGTGAGGAAGGGGTGAAAACCGTGGTAAACTTGGGAATGGTTGTTGAGGTGGAGATAAAGTAGTATGTTGAAGTACCCAGCGGTGGCACGGAATGTACGGTAGAGTTTGTAGTGGAGCTGGGAGGTGCGAGCATAAGGGATGAAGGGATAAGAAACATGTCCGATGCGATCATACCAGCACTAAAGCATCGGATCCCATCAGCACTCCGAAGTTAAGCGTGCTTGGGCGAGAGTTTTACTAGGATGGTGACCTCCTGGGAATTCCTCGTGTTGCATTCCCTTTTTCATTATTATTTTTGCTGCACTTGAGAAACATGACCCACCTGCTTGGTAAATATTGAACGTATGTGTGCGTGGTAAATATTAAACGCGGTTTCTTATTTCTGACGTTTGCGGTGAGTTGCATCTTGCGGATCGATATTGACGCGTGTAGGGGCGGCGTTATGGTGGGAGAGGCACCGCTTTCTGAAAGCGTTTGACGACGTGTGAAAACACGTGGCAACTTGGCGACGGAGGGAGAGGGGTGAAAACCGTGGTAAACGTGGGAACAGTTGTTGAGGTGGAGAGAAAGTAGTATGGTGAAGTATCCAGCGGTGGCAAGGAATGTACGGTAGAGTTTGTAGTGGAGCTGGTTGTGGCGAGCATATGGGACGAAGGGATAAGAAACATGTCGGATGCGATCATACCAGCGCTAAAGCACCGAATCCCATCAGAAGTTCGAAGTTAAGCGTGCTTGGGCGAGAGTAGTACTAGTATGGGTGACCTACTGGGAAGTCCTCGTGTTGCATTCCTTTTTCATTATTATTTTTGCTGCATGCGAGAAATATGACGCTTGTGCGTGGCAAATATCGAACGCACCTACGGGGTAAACATTAAACGCGGTTTCTTATTTCTGACGTTTGCGGTAGGTTGTAGCTTGCGGATCGATATTGATGCGTGTAGGGGCGACGTTATGGTGGGTGAGGCACCACTTTATGAAAGCGTTTGACGGCATGTGAAAACTCATGGCAACGTGGCGACAGAGATGGAGGGGTGAAAACCGTGGTAAACGTGGGCATGGTCATTGAGGTGGAGAGAAAGTAGTGTGGTGAAGTATCATGCGGTGGCAAGGAATGTGAATTAGAGTTTGTAGTGGAGCTGGGAGGGGCGAGCATAAGTGATGAAGGGACAAGAAAAATGTCGGATGCGATCATACCAGCAGTAAAGCACTAGATCCCATCAGAATCTCGAAGTTAAGCGTGATTGGGCGACAGTAGTACTAGGATGGGTGGGCGACAGTAGTACTAGGATGGGTGACCTCCTGGGAAGTCCTCGTGTTGCATTCCCTTTTTCATTATTATTTTTGCTGCACGCGAGAAACATAACGCATGTGCGGGGTAAATATTAAACGCGGTTTCCTATTTCTGACGTTTGCGTTGAGTTGCGGCTTGCGGTTCGATATTGACGCGTCTAGGGGTGGCGTTGTGGTGGGAGAGGCACCGCTTTCCAAAAACGTTCGATGGCGTGTCAAGACTCGTGGCAACGTGGCGACGGAGATTGAGGGGTGATAACCGTGGTAAACATGGAACGGTTGTTGAGGTGGAGAAAAAGTAGTATGGTGAAGTATCCAATGGTGACAAGGAATGTACGGTAGAGTTTGTAGTGGATCTGGGAGGGGCGAGCATAAGGGGCGAAGGGATAAGAAATATGTTGGATGTGATCATACCAGCACTAAAGCACCGGATCCTATCAAAACTCTGAAGTTAAGCGTGCTTGGGCGAGAGTAGTTCTAGGATGGGTGACCTCTTGGGAAGTCCTCGTGTTGCATTCCCTTTTTTATTATTATTTTTGCTGCATGCGAGAAACATGGCGCACGTGCGGAGTAAATATTAAACGCGGTTTCCTATTTCTGACGTTTGCGGTGAGTTGGAGCTTGCGGTTTGATATTGACGCGTGTAGGGGCGGCATTATGGTGGGACAGGCACCACTTTCTGAAAGCGTTTGACGGCGTGTGAAACTGATGGCAACGTGGCGACGGAGAGGGAGGGGTGAAAACCTTGGTAAACGTGGGAACGGTTGTTGAGGTGCAGAGCAAGTAGTATGATGAAGTATCCAACGATGGCAAGGAATGTACGGTAGAGTTTGTAGTGCAGCTGGGAGGGGCGAGCATAAGGGACGAAGGGATAAGAAACATGTCGGATGCGATCATACCAGCAATAAAGCACCGGATCCCATCAGCACTGCGAAGTTAAGCGTGCTTGGGCGAGAGTTGTACTAGGATGGGTGACCTCCTGGGAAGTCCTCGTGTTGCATTCCCTTTTTCATTATTATTTTTGCTGCACACGAGAAACATGACGGACGTGCACGGTAAATATTGAACGCACGTGCGGGCTAAATATTAAACACGATTTCTTATTTCTAACATTCGCGGTGAGTTGCAGCTTGCGGATCGATATTGACGCGTCTAGGGGTGGCGTTATGGTGGGAGAGGCACCGCTTTATGAAAGCGTTCGACGGTGTGTGAAAACTCGTGGCAACGTGGCGACGGAGAGGGAGGGGTGAAAACCATGGTAAACGTGGGAACAGTTGTTGAGGTGGAGAGAAAATAGTATGGTTAAGTACCCAGCGGTGGCAAGGAATGTATGGTAGAGTTTGTAGTGGAGCTGGGAGGGGCGAGCAGAAGGGACGAAGAGATAAGGAACATGTCGGATGCGATCATACCAGCACTAAAGCACCGGATCCCATCAGAATTTCGAAGTTAAGTGTGCTTGGGGGAGAGTTGTACTAGGATGGGTGATCTCCTGGGAAGTCCTCGTGTTGCATTCCCTTTTTCATTATTATTTTTGCTGCATGCGAGAAACATGACACACGTGCGCAGTAAATATTGAACGCACGTACGGGTTAAACATTAAACACGGTTTCTTATTTCCGACGTTTGTAGTGAGTTGTAGCTTGCGGATCGATATTGACTCGTGTAGGGGCGACGTTATGGTCGGAGAGGCACCGCTTTCTAAAAGTATTCGACGGCGTGTGAAAACTCATGGCAACGTGGCGACGGAGATGGAGGGGTGAAAACCATGGTAAACGTGGGCACGGTTGTTGAGGTGGAGAGAAAATAGTATGGTGAAGTATCCTGCGGTGGCAAGGAATGTACGTTAGAGTTTGTAGTGGAGCTGGGAGGGGTGAGCATAAGGGACGAAGGGATAAGAAATATGTCGGATGCGATCATACCAGCAGTAAAGCTTTGGATCCCATCAGAACTCCGAAGTTAAGCGTGATTGGGCGACAGTAGTACTAGGATGGGTGACCTCCTGGGAACTCCTCGGGTTGCATTCCCTTTTTCATTAATTTTTTACTGCACGCAAGAAACATAACGCCTGTGCGGGGTAAATATTAAACGCGGTTTCCTATTACTGACGTTTGCGGTGAGTTCGAGCTTGCGGTTCGATATTTACGCGTGTAGGGGCGGCGTTATGGTGGGAGAGGCACCGCTTTCTAAAAGCGTTCGACGGCGTGTGAAAACTCGTGCAATGTGGCGACGGAGAGGGAGTGGTGAAAACCGTGGTAAACATGGGAACGATGTTGAGGTGGAGAAAAAGTAGTATGGTGAAGTATCCAACGGTGAAAACGAATGTACGATAGAGTTTGTTGCGGAGATAGGAGCGGCGAGCATAAGGGGCGAAGGGATAAGAAATATGTCGGATGCGATCATACCAGCACTCAAGCACGGGATCCCGTCAGCACTACGAAGTTAAGCATGCTTGGGCGAGATTTGTACTAGGATGGGGGACCTCCTGGGAAGTCCTCGTGTTGCATTCCCTTTTTCATTATTATTTTTGCTGCACGCGAGAAACATAACGCACGTACGGGGTAAATGTTAATAGCGGTTTCCTATTTCTGACGTTTGGAGTGAGTAGCAGCTTGCGCTTCGATATTGACGCGTGTAGGGGCGGCATTATGGTGGGAGAGGCACCGCTTTCTAAAAGCGTTCGACGGCTTGTCAAAACTCGTGGCAACGTGGCGACGGAGATTGAGGGGTGATAACCGTGGTAAATGTGGGAATGGTTGTTGAGGTGGAGAGAAAGTAGTATGGTGAAGTATCCAGTGCTGGCAAGGAATGTACGGTAGAGTTTGTAGTGGAGGTGGGAGGGGCGAGCATAAGGGACGAAGGGCTAAGAAACATGTCAGATGCGATCATACCAGCACTAAAGCACCGGATCCCATCAGAACTATGAAGTTAAACATGCTTGGGAAAGAGTAGTACTACGATGGGTGACCTCCTGGGAAGTCCTCGTGTTGCATTCCCTTTTTAATTACTATTTTTGCTGCACGTGAGAAACATGACCCACGTGCGCGGTAAATATTGAACGCATGAGCGGGGTAAATATTAAACACAGTTTCTTATTTCTAACGTTTGCGGTGAGTTGTAGCTTGCGGATCGATATTGACGCGTGTAGGGGCGACGTTATGGTGGGCGAGGCACCGCTTTCTGAAAGCGTTCGATGGCGTGTGAAAACTCGTGGCAACGTGGCGATGGAGAGGGAGGGGTGAAAACCGTGGTAAACTTGGGAATGGTTGTTGAGGTGGAGAGAAAGTAGTATGGTGAAGTACCCAGCGGTGGCAAGGAATGTACGGTAGAGTTTGTAGTGGAGCTGGGAGGGGCGAGCATAAGGGATGAAGGGATAAGAAACATGTCGGATGCGATCATACCAGCACTAAAGCACCGGATCCCGTGAGCACTCCGAAGTTAAGCGTGCTTGGGCGAGAGTTGTACTAGGACGGGTGACCTCCTGGGAAGTCCTCCTGTTGCATTCCCTTTTTCATTATTATTTTTGCTGAATTCGAGAAACATGAAGCAAGTGCGCGGTAAATATTGAACGTATGTGCGTGGTAAATATCAAACCCAGTTTCTTATTTCTGACGTTTGCGGTGAGTTGCAGCCTGCGGATCTATATTGATGCGTGTAGGGGCGGCGTTATGGTGGGAGAGGCACCGCTTTCTGAAAGCGTTTGACGACGTCTGAAAACTCGTGGCAACGTGGTGAAGGAGGGAGAGGGGAGAAAATCGTGGTAAATGTGGGAATGGTTGTTGAGGTGGAGAGAAAGTAGTATGGTGAAGTATCCAGCGGTGGCAAGGAATGTACGGTAGAGTTTGTAGTGCACCTGGGAGTGGCGAGCATATGGCACGAAGGGATAAGGAACATGTCCGATGCGATCATACCAGCGATAAAGCGCCGGATCCCATCAGAACTCCGAAGTTAAGCGTGCTTGGGCGAGAGTAGTACTAGTATGGGTGACCTCCTGGGAAGTCCTCGTGTTGCATTCCTTTTTCACTATTATTTTTGCTGCACGCGAGAAACATGACGCACGTGCGCGGTAAATATTGAACGCACGTACGGGGTAAACACTAAACACGGTTTCTTATTTCTAACGTTTGCGGTGAGTTGTAGCTTGCGGAGCGATATTGACTCATGTAGGGACGACGTTATGGTGGGAGAGGCACCGCTTTCTGAAAGCGTTCGACGGCGTGTGAAAACTCATGGCAACGTGGCGACGGAGATGGAGGGGTGAAAATCATGGTAAATATGGGCACGGTTGTTGAGGTGGAGAGAAAGTAGTATGGTGAAGTATCCTGCGGTGTCAAGGATTGTACGTTAGAGTTTGTAGTGGAGCTGGGAGGGGTGAGCATAAGGGACGAAGGGATAAGAAACATGTCGGATGCGATCATACCAGTAGTAAAGCTTTGGATCCCATCAGAACTCCGAAGTTAAGCGTGATTGGGCGACAGTAGTACTAGGATGGGTGACCTCCTAGGAACTCCTCGGGTTGCATTCCCTTTTTCATTATTATTTTTGCTGCACGCAAGAAACATAACGCATGTGCGGGGTAAATATTAAACGCGGTTTCCTATTACTGACGTTTGCGGTGAGTTCCAGCTTGCGGTTCGATATTTACGCATGTAGGGGCGGCATTATGGTGGGAGAGGCACCGCTTTCTAAAAGCGTTCGACGGCGTGTGAAAACTCGTGCAATGTGGCGAGTGAGAGGGAGGGGTGAAAACCGTGGTAAACATGGGAACGGTTGTTGAGGTGGAGAAAAAGTAGTATGGTGAAGTATCCAACGGTGACAAGGAATGTACGATAGAGTTTGTTGCGGAGCTAGGAGCGGCGAGCATAAGGGGCGAAGGGATAAGAAATATGTCGGATGCGATCATACCAGCACTCAAGCACGGGATCCCATCAGCACTACGTAGTTAAGCGTGCTTGGGCGAGATTTGTACTAGGATGGGTGACCTCCTGGGAAGTCCTCGTGTTGCATTCCCTTTTTCATTATTATTTTTGCTGCACGCGAGAAACATAACGCACGTGCGGGGTAAATATTAAACGCGGTTTCCTATTTCTGACGTTTGAAGTGAGTAGCAGCTTGCGCTTCGATATTGACGCATGTAGGGGCGGCATTATGGTGGGAGAGGCACCGCTTTCTAAAAGCGTTCGACGGCGTGTGAAAACTCGTGGCAACGTGGCGACGGAGATTGAGGGGTGATAACCGTGGTAAATGTGGGAATGGTTGTTTAGGTGGAGAGAAAGTAGTATGGTGAAGTATCCAGTGCTGGCAAGGAATGTACGGTAGAGTTTGTAGTGGAGCTGGGAGGGGCGAGCATAAGGGACGAAGGGCTAAGAAACATGTCAGATGCGATCATACCAGCACTAAAGCACCGGATCCCATCAGAACTATGAAGTTAAACATGCTTGGGCAAGAGTAGTACTACGATGGGTGACCTCCTGGGAAGTCCTCGTGTTGCATTCCCTTTTTAATTACTATTTTTGCTGCACGTGAGAAACATGACCCACGTGCGCCGTAAATATTGATCGCATGAGCGGGGTAAATATTTAACACGGTTTCTTATTTCTAACGTTTGCGGTGAGTTGTAGCTTGCGCATCGATATTGACGCGTGTAGGGGCGACGTTATGGTGGGAGAGGCACCGCTTTCTGAAAGCGTTCGACGGCATGTGAAAACTCGTGGCAACGTGGCGATGGAGAGGGAGGGGTGAAAACCGTGGTAAACTTGGGAATGGTTGTTGAGGTGGAGAGAAAGTAGTATGGTGAAGTACCCAGCGGTGGCAAGGAATGTACGGTAGAGTTTGTAGTGGAGCTGGGAGGGGCGAGCATAAGGGATGAAGGGATAAGAAACATGTCGGATGCGATCATACCAGCACTAAAGCACCGGATCCCGTGAGCACTCCGAAGTTAAGCGTGCTTGGGCAAGAGTTGTACTAGGACGGGTGACCTCCTGGGAAGTCCTCGTGTTGCATTCCCTTTTTCATTATTATTTTTGCTGAATTCGAGAAACATGAAGCAAGTGCGCGGTAAATATTGAACGTATGTGCGTGGTAAATATGAAACACAGTTTCTTATTTCTGACGTTTGCGGTGAGTTGCAGCTTGCGGGTCTATATTGATGCGTGTAGGGGCGGCGTTATGGTGGGAGAGGCACCGCTTTCTGAAAGCGTTTGACGACGTGTGAAAACTCATGGCAACATGGAGATGGAGAGGGAGGGGTGAAAACCGTGGTAAACGTGGGAACAATTGTTGAGGTGCAGAGACAGTAGTATGGTGAAGTATCCAGCGATGGCAAGGAATGTACGGTAGAGTTTGTTGTGGAGCTGGGAGGGGCAAGCATATGGGACGAAGGGATAAGAAATATTTCGGATGCGAACATACCAGCACTAAAGCACCGGATCCCATCAGCACTCCGAAGTTAAGCGTGCTTGGGCGAGAGTTGTACTAGGACGGGTGACCTCCTGCGAAGTCCTCGTGTTGCATTCCCTTTTTCATTATTATTTTTGCTGAATTCGAGAAACATGAAGCAAGTGCGCGGTAAATATTGAACGTATGTGCGTGGTAAATATCAAACACAGTTTCTTATTTCTGACGTTGGCGGTGAGTTGCAGCTTGCGGATCTATATTGATGCGTGTAGGGGCGGCGTTATGGTGGGAGAGGCACCGCTTTCTGAAAGCATTTGACGATGTGTGAAAACTCGTGGCAACGTGGTGAAGGAGGGAGAGGGGAGAAAACCGTGGTAAACGTGGGAACGGTTGTTGAGGTGGAGAGAAAGTAGTATGGTGAAGTATCCAGCGGTGGCAAGGAATGTACGGTAGAGTTTGTAGTGCACCTGGGAGTGGCGAGCATATGGGACGAAGGGATAAGGAACATGTCCGATGCGATCATACCAGCGATAAAGCACCGGATCCCATCAGAACTCCGAAGTTAAGCATGCTTGGGCGAGAGTAGTACTAGTATGGGTGACGTCCTGGGAAGTCCTCGTGTTGCATTCCTTTTTCACTATTCTTTTTGCTGCACGCGAGAAACATGACGCACGTGCACGGTAAATATTGAACGCACGTACGGGGTAAACACTAAACACGGTTTCTTATTTCTAACGTTTGCGGTGAGTTGTAGCTTGCGGAGTGATATTGACTCGTGTAGGGACGACGTTATGGTGGGAGAGGCACCGCTTTCTGAAAGCGTTCGACGGCGTGTGAAAACTCATGGCAACGTGGCGACAGAGATGGAGGGGTGAAAATCATGGTAAATGTGGGCACGGTTGTTGAGGTGGAGAGAAAGTAGTATGGTGAAGTATCCTGCGGTGTCGAGGAATGTACGTTAGAGTTTGTAGTGGAGCTGGGAGGGGTGAGCATAAGGGACGAAGGGATAAGAAACATGTCGGATGCGTTCATGCCAGCAGTAAAGCTTTGGATCCCATCAGAACTCTGGAGTTAAGCGTGATTGGGCGACAGTAGTACTAGGATGGCTGACCTCCTGGGAAGTCCTCGGGTTGCATTCCCTTTTTCATTATTATTTTTGCTGCACGCGAGAAACATAACGCACGTGCGCGGTAAATATTGAACGCACGTATGGGGTAAACATTAAACGCGGTTTCTCATTTCTGACGTTTGCGGTGAGTTGTAGCTTGCGGATCGATATTGACGCATGTAGGGGCGACGTTATGGTGGGAGAGGCACCGCTTTCTGAAAGCGTTCGACGGCGTTTGAAAACTCATGGCAACCAGGAGACGGAGATGGAGGGGTGAAAACCGTGGTAAACGTGGGCACGGTAGTTGAGGTGGAGAGAAAGTAGTATGGTGAAGTATACTGCGGTGGCAAGGAATGTACGTTAGTGTAGCGACCTGACTCAAAATGAGTCAAGCCTCTGTGTTTTCTGTGCCATCCCTGGATCAGTATGCTGGCACACACAGTACATCAATGTATATATCAAAGTGCAATCACATGTAAATAACGTAAAACTGATATATACCTTAAAATAGCAGCGGATACAGTCAACGGGAGTGGAGTCCCAATAACACCAACGGCAAGTTGAGTGCGGACCGTATCCCTGAATCGTACTTTTACCCGTCGTAGAAGAGTATCTGCAACATAAGACGTTGCAGCCGTGTAGGTCAGCATTTTGAATATGCTGGCAAGATCACCATAGAAGAACAGAAGAATGAACCATACTATATGCAATAAGGCTTTATGGCTCTGTGGCTAAGTTTTTGCATAAAAGCTGATTTTGTTTTCCTACAACAAAGGAATATCAGGAATTTCACTATGGAGTTACCTATCATGACATGGTTCCGCCAACCAATGTCTCAATGCCCATAAGTATCATTAAGTTGCCCACAATTAGTTATCAGTCCAGTGTTGAGAGTTCAGAGATAGATCCAAGTCTAGAAGCTCAAATTGTCCGTAACCGAGGACACGGCTAATCGATTAGGTTTAAATCTGCAGAGTGTTGTGTACTTTACCCACAAGATTCTTTCCCTCCTGGTAAGTCCTCGCACTGCCTGGTGTTTGAGAACATGATGAAAGAAACATGGTCTTTCAGAGTGCTTCCCTGACTGTCCGACAGTGCCCATCCCAATCCTAACGTCGACTACATCTCGTAGCACTGCCCAGCAGAGTCACAACAAAGATCAACCAAGCCAGAGCCCATAATGACTTGTGGCTACACAGATAAGCTTCCGGGCATGAAGTATTCATCCTTCTCTTTGAGTCTGGGTGAAGCTTTCCGCAAGATGTCATGGCGCTTCTCCATGCATCCCGGCCACTCACTGGTTTCTCCAGGGTGCCCAATCAACCATCCTTCACCCAGTAGTGTGTATTGAAAACTTGTCTTCTCGAGTCTTGAAGTCTTGAGGTCTTGAAGATGCAGGACTTGGAGATGTCTTCATGAAGTCGTCGTTTTGACGTGGAGTCCTTCTTCACACCACTCACGAACACTCATACCGGTCGACCCCCTCCAGTGTGAGCCCTTCCTCCTTTCCGTGTGCGTTGGATCTGGATCCAACGATCCAGATCATAACATTTAAATCGCGAACCGTTTTCTGCTAAGTACCGGTCGTCCGCCCGAAACTCCCTAGCACACACACCCCTTGACAAATCACAGAGCGACACGTGTACCCCTGACCGATAGAAACGCATTTTCTTTTCTGTTTTAATTTTTGTTTCCAGAATAAGTTCTGATTTTATTTCCTTTATATCTTTTAAACTGTTTAATGTTTTTAAATGATTCTTTTTGTATAGTGTCACAAATTTCATCTAGTTTCTGTAGATATCAAATTTGGCCATGTTTGAAGATTTAAATTTGAATTTGAACACATTTGATTTAAATTTTGTTTTCTGAATATCTTGAGTTCTAAAATGAATTTTTGAATGATTCTTTTTCCTACTTGTCACTAGTAACCATAGCTATCAGTTGGTAGATCTGGAGAATTTTTAGAGTAAATTTGATTAGGGTTTTAACTATAAACAGAATCTGTTTAGTTTGTTAATATAGTTTAATTAGTTTTATTTTGTTAGTTTAAATCTGAGTTAATTATATATTTGATTTAGTATATTCTGTTAGTTAAAATTTAGGTGAATTACTTGTTGTTAAAATAAAAATAATTTGCTTAGTTTACTACCATGTTGTTATAGGAACACTATACATTTTCAAATAGGTTTAATTTGTGATAAACAAACTAGTTAGTAATAGTTTATTCCAACAAAGTTTTATATAATTAGATTCTGTTTTCAAATAAAATTTGTAGTAATTCCATTCTGTTAAGTAATGTTTTGTTAACAAAATAATTTAGTTTTGCTCTATTATGATAGGAAAACTATATCCTTAATCATTAGGTAATGTCTTATAAAACAATTTAGTTTTTCATAGAAATTATTTTCACAAAGTTTTAGCTCACTTAATTCTGTTTTATAATAAATATTTTATTTAATTACTTTCTGTTAACTAAGTTGTTTCATAATTTGTTTTCTCTTAGTTTATGGTTGTGCTTGTAGTTAAGTTCATTAGGCAAACACTTGTGTTGTTTAGAATATTGTTTGTATAGTTTTACTTGTTCTTCAAAAGTAATTCATTTTGCTAACAAAATATTTACTAAAATCCTTTTATTATATTTTACTTTGTTTTGGGTTTTGTGTTACTTTTGAATTTGTTGGAGTTTTGTGTTTCAACTTTGTCTTAAGTATTTCTTCCATCAACCTTGTTGCTTTTGTTTTGTATTACTTTTTGTTAGAATTGATTGCTAGTATGATTGCTTATATGTATGTAATGTTTGTTATAGATTTTCATCGGAGAGTAACGAATAGTCTATCAAGTTATTTCTGAGAGCGATCTTTATCTTCATCAACAGTACAGGCTAGTTCACTTTGACCATCTTTTCATACCTATGTTTTATTGCATGTAGTGACATCATTCAGCACATCCCTCCCGTAGTGTTACTGAAATTCTTGTAGTTGAGTAGAATGCATGAGGTAGGAACCCACCACTGGTTACTAGAGCCCTGGGAACGCTAGTTAGTGCAATGCTATGCTAAAGTAGACGGGGTCTGGTATGAGTGTTCGTGAGTGGTGTGAAGAAGGACTCCACGTCAAAACGACGACTTCATGAAGACATCTCCAAGTCCTGCATCTTCAAGACCTCAAGACTTCAAGACTCGAGAAGACAAGTTTTCAATACACACTACTGGGTGAAGGATGGTTGATTGGGCACCCTGGAGAAACCAGTGAGTGGCCAGGATGCATGGAGAAGCGCCATGACATCTTGCGGAAAGCTTCACCCAGACTCAAAGAGAAGGATGAATACTTCATGCCCGGAAGCTTATCTGTGTAGCCACAAGTCATTATGGGCTCTGGCTTGGTTGATCTTTGTTGTGACTCTGCTGGGCAGTGCTACGAGATGTAGTCGATGTTAGGATTGGGATGGGCACTGTCGGACAGTCAGGGAAGCACTCTGAAAGACCATGTTTCTTTCATCCTGTTCTCAAACACCAGGCAGTGCGAGGACTTACCAGGAGGGAAAGAATCTTGTGGGTAAAGTACACAACACTCTGCAGAGTTAAACCTAATCGATTAGCCGTGTCCCCGGTTACGGACAATTTGAGCTTCTAGACTTGGATCTATCTCTGAACTCTCAACACTGGACTGATAACTAATTGTGGGCAACTTAATGATACTTATGGGCATTGAGACATTGGTTGGCGGAACCATGTCATGATAGGTAACTCTATAGTGAAATTCCTGATATTCCTTTGTTGTAGGAAAATAAAATCAGCTTTTACGCAAAAACTCAGACACAAAGCCACAAAGCCTTTGCATATAGAATAGTCTTTATTCTTCTGTTTTTCTATGGTGATCTTGCCAGCATATTCAAAATGCTGACCTACACGGCTGCAACGTCTTATGTTGCAGATACTCTTCTACGACGGGTAAGAGTACGATTCAGGGTTACGGTCCGCACTCAACTTGCCGTTGGTGTTATTGGGACTCCACTCCCGTTGACTGTATCCGCTGCTATTTTAAGGTATATATCAGTTTTACGCTATTTACATGTGATTCCACTTTGATATATACATTGATGTACTGTGTGTGTCAGCATACTGATCCAGGGATGGCACAGAAAACACAGAGGCTTGACTTGTTTTGAGTCGGGTCGCTACAGTTAGAGTTTGTAGTGGATCTGGGAGGGGCGAGCATAAAGGACGAAGGGATAAGAAGCATGTCGGATGCGATCATACCAATTGTAAAGCACTGGATCCCATCAGAACTCCGAAGTTATGCGTTATTGGGCGACAGTAGTACTAGGATGGGTGACCTCCTGGGAAGTCCTCGGGGTGCATTCCCTTTTTCATTATTATTTTTGCTGCACGCGAGAAACATAACGCACGTGCGGGGTAAATATTAAATGCGGTTTCCTATTTCTGACATTTGCGGTGAGTTGCAACTTGCGGTTCGATATTGACGCGTGTAGGGGCGGCGTTATGGTGGGAGAGGCACTGCTTTCTAAAAGCGTTCTACGGCATGTGAAAACTCATGGCAATGTGGCGACGGAGAGGGAGGGCTGAAAACCGTGCTTAACGTGGGAACGGTTGTTGAGGTGGAGAAAAAGTAGTATGGTGAAGTATCCAACGATGACATGGAATGTACGGTAGAGTTTGTAGTGGAGCTGGGAGGGGCGAGCATAAGGGGCGAAGGGATAAGAAATATGTCGGATGTGATCATACCAGCACTAAAGCACGGGATCCCATCAGAACTCGGAAATTAAGCATGCTTGGGCAAGAGTAGTACTAGAATGGGTGACCTCCTGGGAAGTCCTCGTGTTGCATTCCCTTTTTCATTATTATTTTTGCTGCACGTGAGAAACATGGTGCATGTGTGGAGTAAATATTAAACGTGGTTTCCTATTTCTAACATTTGCGGTGAGTTGCAGCTTGCGGTTCGATATTGACGCGTGTAGGGGCGGCGTTATGGTGGGAGAGGCACCGCTTTCTGAAAGCGTTCGACGGCGTGTGAAAACTCATGGCAACATGGCGATGGAGAGGGAGGGGTGAAAACCGTGGTAAACGTGGGAACAATTGTTGAGGTGCAGACACAGTAGTATGGTGAAGTATCCATCGATGGCAAGGAATGTACGGTAGAGTTTGTAGTGGAGCTGGGAGGGGCAAGCATAAGGGACCAAGGGATAAGAAACATGTCGGATGCGATCATACCAGCACTAAAGCACCGGATCCCATCAGCACTCCGAAGTTAAGCGTGCTTGGGCGAGAGTTGTACTAGGATGGGTGACCGCCTGGGAAGTCCTCATGTTGCATTCCCTTTTTCATTATTATTTTTGCTGCACGCGAGAAACATGACGCATGTGCACGGTAAACATTGAACGCACGTGTGGGGTAAATACTAAACGCGATTTCTTATTTCTGACGTTTCCGGTGAGTTGCAGCTTGCGGATCGATATTGATGCGTGTAGTGGCGGCGTTATCGTGGGAGAGGCACCGCTTTCCAAAAGCATTCGACGGCGTGTGAAAACTCAGGGCAACGTGGCGACGGAGAGGGAGGGGTGAAAACCGTGGTAAACGTGGGAACGGTTGTTGAGGTGGAGAGAAAGTAGTACGGTGAAGTACCTAGCGGTGGCAAGGAATGTACGGTAGAGTTTCTAGTGGAGATGGGAGGGCTGAGCATAAGGGACGAAGGGATAAGAAACATGTCGGATGCGATCATACCAGCACTAAAGCACCGGATCCCGTCAGCACTCCGAAGTTAAGCGTGCTTGGGCGAGAGTTGTACTAGGATCGGTGACCTCCTGGGAAGTCCTCGTGTTGCATTCCTGTTTTCATTATTATTTTTGCTGCATGTGAGAAACATGACGCACGTGCGCGGTAAATATTGAACGCACGTGCGCGGTAAATATTAAACACGGTTTATTATTTTTGAAGTTTGCGGTGAGTTGCAGCTTGCGGATCGATATTGACGCATGTAGGGGCGGCATTATGGTTGGAGAGGCACCGCTTTCTGAAAGCTTTCGACGGCGTGTGAAAACTCGTGGCGACGGAGAGGGAGGGGTGAAAACCGTGGTAAACGTGGGAACGGTTGTTGAGGTGGAGAGAAAATAGTATGGTGAAGTATCCAGTGGTGGCAAGGAATGTACTTTAGAGTTTGTAGTGGAGCTGGGACTGGCGAGCATAAGGGACGAAGTGATAACAAACATGTCAGATGCAATCATAGAAGCACTAAAGCACCGGATCCCATCAGAACTCCGAAGTTAAGCATGCTTGGGCGAGAGTAGTACTAGTATGGGTGACCTCCAGGTAAGTCCTTATGTTGCATTCCTTTTTCATTATTATTTTTGCTACACACGACAAACATGATGCACATGCACGGTAAGTATTGAACACACGTACGGGGTAAATATTAAGCACGGTTTCTTATTTTGACGTTTGCGGTGAGTTGCAGCTTGCGGATCGATATTGACGCGTGTATGGGCGGCATTATGGTGGGAGAGGCACCAATTTCTGAAAGCGTTTGACGGAGTGTGAAACCTCGTGGCAATGTGACGACGGAGAGGGAGGGGTGAAAACCATGGTAAACGTGGGAACGGTTGTTGAGGTGGAGAGAAAGTAGTATGGTGAAGTATCTAGCGATGCCAAGGAATGTGCAGTACAGTTTGTAATGGAGCTGGGAGGAGCGAGCATAAGTGACGAAGGGCTAAGAAACATGTCGGATGCGATCATACCAGCACTAAAGCACTAGATCCCATCAAAACTTCGAAGTTAAGCGTGCTTGGGCGAGTGTAGTACTAGGATGGGTGACCTCCTGGGAAGTCCTCGTGTTGGATTCCCTTTTTAATTATTATTTTTGCTGCACGCGAGAAACATGACGCACATGTGGTTTCTTATTTCTAACGTTTGAAGTGAGTTGCAGCTTGTAGATCGATATTGACGGTTTTAGGGGCGGCGTTATGGTGGGAGAGTCACCGCTTTCTGAAAGCGTTCGAGGGCGTGTGAAAACTCGTGGCAACATGGCGACGGAGCGGGAGGGGTGAAAACCGTGGCAAACGTGGGAACGGTTGTTGAAGAGGAGAGAAAGTAGAATGGTGAAGTATCCAGCGGTGGCAAGGAATGTACGGTACAGTTTGTAGTGGAGCTTGGAGGGGCGAGCATAAGGGACGAAGAGAAAAGAAGCATGTCGGATGCGATCATACCAGCACTAAAGCACCTGATCCCATTAGAATTTCAACGTTAAGCGTGCTTGTGGGAGAGTAGTACCAGGATGAGTGACCTCTTGGGAAGTCCTTGTGTTGAATTCCCTTTTTAATTATTATTTTTGCTGCACACGAGAAACATGACGCACGTGTGGGGTAAATATTGATCGCACATGCGGGGTAAATATTAAATGTGGTTTCTTATTTTAGACCTTTGCGGTGAGTTTCATCTTGCGGATCGATATTGACGCGTGTAGGGGCGGCGTTATGGTGGGAGAGGCACCGCTTTCTGAAATCGTTCGACGGCATGTGAAAACTCGTGGCAATGTGGCGACGCAGAGGGAAGGATAAAAACCGTGGTAAACGTAGGAATAGTTGTTGAGGTGGAGAGAAAGTAGTATGGTGAAGTATCCAGCGGTGGCAACGAATGTACGGTAGAGTTTGTAGTGGAGCTGGGAGGGGCGAGCATAAGGGACGAAGGGATAAGAAGCATGTCGGATGCGATCATACCAGCACTAAAGCACCGGATCCCATCAGAACTCCAAAGTTAAGTGTGGTTGTGGGTGAGTAGTACTAGGATGGGTGACCTCCTGGGAAGTCCTCGTGTTGAATTCCTTTTTAATTATTATTTTTGCTCCACGCGAGAAATATGACGCACGTGTGGGGTAAATATTAAACGCGTTTTCTTATTTCTGACGTTTGCGGTGAGTTGCAGCTTGCGGATCGATATTGACGCGTGTAGGAGCGGAGTTACGGTGGGAGAGGCACCGCTTGCTGAAAGCATTCGACGGCATGTGAAAACTCGTGGCAACGTGGCAACGCTGAGGGAGGGGTGAAAACCGTGATAAAGGTGGGAACGGTTGTTGAGGTGGAGAGAAGGTATTATTGTGAAGTGTCGAGCGGTGGCAAGGAATGTACGGTAGAGTTTGTAGTGGAGCTGGGAGGGTCGAGCATAAGGGACGAAGGGATAAGAAACATGTCGGATGCGATCATACCAGCACTAAAGCACTGGATCCCTGTCACATCCCTAGTTAGCTTACTTAGGTCAGCATGTGTGTGTATCATGTTTTCATTCTTGCATCAACTTGAAATGGGGATTAACAGATACCCCAAACACCTCACTTGAATCAAACCAATTTAATGGTTGTGAAAAACCAACAAATGCAAAATGCCCATAAAAAATGTCGCCTGTGTCTGATAAATGTGGACATCAATATATCAGGGGTCATCCTAAATATTTGAATCTTTATAAAATTTCGAAAATAAATATTAAAGCTGCTGAAAATGCCAAATAAAGCATTATAATTATTTTATTATTCAAAATGTTCTGAAACTTTTCATAGAGGTTTGAAATATTCAAACTAAGCTCTATTAAATATTTGGGATATTTTGTGCCTAAATAAAATAATAAAACAAATGTCAGAAAAGAAAACAGAAACTGGCATTTAAAAAAAAGAAGGAGGAAGCTCACCAAGGCCGGCCCATCTGGCCCATCACCGCCTTCGTCCTCCTGGCGCCAGGAGGACGAGTGCGTGCCTGCCATGCGCTTGCGCCGAAGCTGCCACGCAGCTCCCTGCATGCCTGCATCCCCCGGCGCGCTGGCTAGCAGTTGAGGACGGCGCTGCCGTCCCCATCGCTCTCGCTCTCTCGCTCTTTCGCCCCTGCCTCTTCCCTCTCCTCTGCTTCGCCATGGCCAACTCTTCCACTCGCTCACCGACGCAGCTGCAGCCGCTCCCGCGCCACTCTGAGGCCACCAGGAGCTCCGCCTCATCGTCCCTGACCCCTGCACCGAGCCACGCGCTGCCAGAAGCCTTGGAGCGATGCCTCGTCCCCTTCTTCCTCCTTGGACCCAACGATCTGCCGCTGCAAGCCTTCCTCGAGCATGCTTTTGACGGCTCTGAGCCCGCAGTGAGCCCCCGGATCGATCCCCTCTCTTCCCCGTCCGTTTCCCCCTTTGTAGGCCTCGGTTCCGTCGATGCTAACCTCCGGTCTTGTTGCGCCCTAGATCGACGAATCCGTGCTCGCCCGAGCTCTGGCAGTCGTTGAGCTCGTCGCCGGCGTCGATTCCGGTCGTCTCAGCCTCTGAGAGGTGTCGGGATGGATGCGCGCATGAGCATAGGTTCGCCTGGTGCCTTCCGTCGTCTCTAGAGTCACCGGCGGCTCAACGCCGGTGAGTCTGGCCGGTGTTGACCACGGGGGTTTGACCCCTGGGTCACTCGCAAGTGGGGTCGGGTCCTAATTAATTATAATTAGTTTAAAATAATTAATTAATTAATCTAATTAAGCTAATGACCCACTGACAGTGGGCCTATCCTAATTAATTAATAATTAGTGTTTTAAATAACCTCTATTAGAGGCTGGGTCACTGACTAGTGGACCCCACTGGTCAGGTTTGACCCGTCAACGGGCTGTTGACCAGATGACGTCATCTTGATGTCATGTTGATGCAATAAAGTAATTTCTAAATTAAATTAATTCCATAAATAGTTAAAACTTAGAAAATTCATAGAAATTAATCTATAACTCAGATTGAAAGAATTTACATATGAAAATTTATCAGAAAAATCCAATGAATACAATGGTGCTGTTATAATGCATGTTAGAGAAACCTATGTAGATGAACATTGACAATTAGTAACAGGTCAACATATGGAATATGAAATGGAGAACGATTTTGAACCTATACTCAAAACTACTTCATTTAACTTGGTTAACAGTTGCATTAGCTCATCCATCCATGTTGCCATGTCACGATCGTGCATCATATTGCTGCACTTGCCGTGTGTTGATTGTTATTTATCTGCATTGCGGTACGCCCTACTTCTGAGGATACCCCCGAGTATTCCAACAAAGGAGAATACCTTCCCACTTCCCAGCAAGGCAAGCAACCCCATTGATCATTCTGATAACATTCCATTCTCTTGGTCCTGCTCTTGTTTATTGCATTAGGACAAACGTTCAATTGCCTGTCATATGCGGTAGATGAACCCATTCCTTTGCATGACCTGCCATTGTCATAGTAAATAGCTAAACCTTGCAACCTAGAATACTTGGTAGATGCTTGAGCCATGATGTGCTTACCTACTTTGCCTGCTATGCTTGCTATGCTTAGAGTTGTGTCAGGTCTGATTCATCTGGGTGATGAACTAGAGTGAAACAGTATTGTTCTGATGTGATAAGCTTAATGATGAACCCAATTTGGTAAATGTAGCAATGAGAGGCTATGTAGGAGTACATAGCGGGTTGTCTCATTGGGACCGTTCTTAGGAACTGAGTTCCGTGTTTGTGATCCAAGTTTAGTTACTACCACATGCTGGGCCCTGAAATATGACCCTGCTCGACTTATAAATCACTTAGTCCTTGGTCCAGGTATTACCAGTAGTTTCTGGTGTTTATAGTATGCTGGAGGCCGTGCGTAGCGGTGACCTAAGGGTGGGTTATGACGCGGTAGTCAGTGGCACGGTGTACCCAGGGTCACCCGAATGGTGGGCTTCGGAACACTGCGCACATCGTTTGGGGCCGTAGCGGAAACTTCGGTGGGACTTTCGTGCGCGTTCAGTCTCAAATAGGCGATAGCCTGGACTAGAGGTCTTGTGTGGTTGACGCTTGTGGCCGAATCCCTCGTTGGGCTTCCGCTTGAAGGTTCCCGAGGTGCATGGTTTTATGAGCACACAACGATAAGTGGCAAGAGCGTGTGTGAAGAAGTACACCCCTGCAGGGTATGAATCTGTTCGAATAGCCGCGTCCTCGGATATGGACAACATGGAGAACTTATGTTGTTCATAGATAATTAAATGGATACTCATAAAAATATCAAGACAAGTGTGAGTACTGTGGATGGCACTCTCGTGGATGACGGAAGTGAATCCATGCTGGTGTATTGATGTGGAGTTAGTGGACTCGTGTGCGATATCTAAAATTTGACCAAAGAATTAATATGTGTAGTATAGGTTAGCCATGAGTCAAAGTTGGCATTGCTGCATAAACTCCACCACTACCCTTGTTGATACTTGAGCATGAATAGTCTAGGTCTGCTTTAAAGACTTGCTGAGTACGTTTGTACTCATGTTGCTTAATAAATGTTGCAGATGAGAATCAGGACCCATCAGGTGGGTTTTACCTAGATGTCGACGACGCCGAATAGCTGGTGTCCCAGCTGCGACCTTATGCCTTGTGGCGGGCTGTAGATAGTCAGACCATGTGCCTTTTTACCACTTTCAACTGTTAGTACTCGGACAAGTTTATGCTTCCACTTGGTTTGTATGAACTTGCTTGTATGACTTGAGTGTCAGGTCATATGACCCCTATCTGTAAGAACATATTATGCAAGGCTCCACTGAGCCTCTTAAATAAAAGTTGTGTTGTTGTATGGTTATGTTGTGATGCCATAGTTGTATCTATGCATATCGAGCATGTCGTGCGTACGTGTGACGTGCAACGGTATGTATGGGATCCGACACCTAGTCATGTGCCTTTAGTAGTACTCTTTACGGGAAACTACCTCTTTGTGCTTCCACCAAGCCCTGGTAGCTTGCTACTGCTCCGGACACATTGATTGACCGACATGTATCCTTCTTTGCTGCTATGTCTGTCCCTTCGGGGAAATTTCTCGCAGTGTAATGGTGTCCCTGTAGCCTGCTACAACTCGTCTACGTGCAGTGATGACATTTATGTCCCACGGCGTAATGGAGTCCTTGTAGCTGGCTATGACTCGTCTACAGACGCTTGAAGCCAACACCTGCATTGCTGGGTTACGTATGCCTGTTTTCGTATGGATGTGCCACTTAGGTTCTATGACTAGTCATGTCAGCCCGGGTTCTTTGTCGTTTGAATACTAGCGACATATTCACATACGTGAGCCAAAAGGCGCAAACGGTCCCGGCTAAGGTAAGGCTGTAGGCGTGGGGTTACCGTGCATGAGGCCGCAAAGTGATGTGATGTGTTACAGGCTAGATTCTTATGACTTAGGATCGGGGTCCCGACAATGTTGGTATCAGAGCATGACTGACTATAGGACTACCAAACCAAACTGGTCATAGTTGAGTCCAGAAACACTATAGAAAAGTAAGGGAATTGATTGTGGAAGGGAACGTTAGGCTCTTTTTACTCCTCTTCCCAAGTTATTCTATTCTGAGTCACTCTCATCTTTTCTACGGGGTTAAGAACTTGGCTTCTCATCTATTGCTTAGGATGACTAGTTACTAACCATGGACTAATAGCTAGCTTGTTCGCAAGTGAACTTTGATTCTAGATTATTCTTTGGTGTGACAATCAGTTGGATTAGAAACTTGAGTCTAGAAAGCTGAGTGGTTATGCTATCCAATCTTTGCAGTTGTCTCAAAATCTTTTTTGAGCAACTACAACCGTTATGCTGGCCAATTTCTGCTAGGATCTCTAATGTCTTTGCATCATTCTCTGTTTTAGAAGACCCCTCGTCCTTCTCGTCATGTGGTCTGTCTGACTAGGTGCATCGATGTACCGGGTCATACGTCCATGTTGGTTAGAGTTATGATGGAGGCTGGTTACCGTTGGTACCCAGAGTACACAATGGAGGAGCAGTATTGAGATTTCAACCAGAGCCAGTATGTGTGTACTGTTAAGATATATTCATCCTATCCTGGAGCTGTAGAGCCACTTCATTGGACATATGGGTTAGGTGTCACCATAGACATGGCAGTTCAGGAGGCCGCCTATACCATGCTGACTATCATGAGGTTTAACCATGGTCTGCTTCAGAACACAGAGTTCTGTTATGTTCCTGCTTCTCTAGGAGCACAGGATAGTTATCTTAGTGCAACCTATTATGATCATTCTCATGAGGACCCTAGGCTGCAGGTGACTGCTCAGATGTTGGAGAACAGGGATCGTGATGCACGTGCCCTTCGCATGGAGCTATATGCTACCCGTGCACGTCTTTGGACAGCCCTCACGCGGCTAGCACCTGTCATGCAGACATGCTATGGATATTTGGAGATGTTGAACCCATCACGGACTCATCTGCCAGCTCGCGTAGACTGGCCCGATGTTGAAGGCATCACTCCTCTTCGAGGACCGTTGCTGCCACCAACGAGGGGACCGAGGCCACATCCGTGTCCTTACGGTTTTCAGGGATCGCAGGCCAGGGTGTTTCCAGATCCTTAGGTTCAGCTCCCGGGTCATGGGGGTAACCTATACGAGGCATTCTATGGCGATGCTTGAGTACGTGGATGTTAGTTCTGGTTTTGTAGTAGTTGTATTGCCACAATCCTACGTGCCTTGTGGGATATGACTAAGGTTGAGAGTTGAGCTCTGGAGGTGTAGATAAATAATGTATAGGAAGCTTGTAATGCCTCCAATGAGTAGTATCATCTTTCCGTAGCTTGTATTTCAGCTTGGGCTTGTACTGAACTATGTCATGGTGTGTATGAATCATGGTGTTCATATGGCAGTTTGTTATTACCATGTTGATCAGGTGTTTACCCTTGCATGCCATGTTGTCCAGTACATCCCTCATCTCATATCTTAGAGTTGTTGTCTTTCTTGTCTAAGCTGTGGGTTTGTTTTCCCAGGATGGTGTCAACTAGGAATAACCCCGTGCCTGCCTTCGAGCGGGGCGAGGGAAGCCAGCCAAGACAAGAGAACCTGCCGCAGGCGCCCTCTTTGGCAGAAGTGATGCTCGAAGCTGAGCAGAATAAAAGGGAGACTAACAGGTTGTTGGAATGTATTGAGCAGAACACAGCGCGTCCTCCCCGCAATGAGCGTAATGATGGTGTGTCTCTCAATGATTTTGTCAAGTTGTGCCCACCTAAGTTCCATCATTCGGTCAACCCGCTCGACGCTGATGACTGGCTGACTAGCATGTCCCGCAAAATCCGAGCTGCTAATGTATCTGAGGCCAACAAGGTGACTTTTGCTGCATACTTCCTGGAAGGACCCGCCAATCTATGGTGGGAAAATTATGAAGCCATGTGTCCCGCAGGCCCCGCAGCAACTTGGGCAGATTTTAGTGAGGCATTCCGTACCCATCACATCCCGGAAGGGCCGATGGATCGCAAGAGAGAGGAGTTCTGTGGTTTTACCCAGGGCAGACTGATAGTGGATGCCTATAGCCGTGAGTTCGACAGTCTTGCTCGTTATGCTCCAGAGGAAGTGTCGACTGATGCCAAGAAACAGGCTAGGTTCCGCAAGGGACTTAACCCTGAGCTCCGACGAGACCTGCGCCTACATGAGTGCACAACCTTCCAGGCCCTCGTCAACAAGGCTATCTATGCCGAAACAGGACAGAGCGATTACGAGGCAACCAAGAAGCACACCCGTGACTTCAGCCCCGCATCTGGCTCAGGCTCCAACAAATGCAGGGTGTGGGTGCCCAATGCGGTTCTGCCACCAAGGTACACCGCAAGGCCATCCTTCCAGGCGCCTCGCCCAGCTCAGCCCAACCCTCCAGCCAGGACATTTGGAGGTCCCCCTGCCAATGTTCCTCCCCATGCTACCGTTGTCTGTTACAAGTGTGGAGAACCAGGACACTACTCCCGTGAGTGTCCCCAGAACAATGCCAAGCCGTCCGGACGTGGGAAGCCAGGAAAATCCTTCTATGTGAAGCCAGCTCCTGCTCGTGGTCGAGTGAATTATGTTTCTGCTGAAGAAGCCCTTGAGGATCCTGATGTTATCCTAGGTACGCTCCTTGTCAATAGTCATCCAGCATCTGTTCTGTTTGATACTGGAGCATCTCATTCATTCATCTCAGAAAGTTATGCCCAGTTCCATAACATGTCTTTTTGTGATATGCCTACTCCTTTAGTAGTTCAGACTCCTGGTTCAAAATGGCAAACTTCTAGAGTGAGCCATGACAATGAGATTCTTGTGGATAGGCTAGTATTCCTAGCATCTTTGATAGCCCTCAAGTGTTTGGACATCAATATCATCTTAGGCATGGATTGGATGAAAGCCCACTATGCTAAGATTGATACTCATTCTACGAATGTTCAGCTTACACATCCATCGGGTGAGATAGTTAATGTCTCCACTCGAGCTGTCAAATGCCAACTCTATTCTCTCAATGCTAGCCCTCTTCCAGAATTAGAGGATATTCCGGTAGTCTGTGACTTTCCGGATGTCTTTCCAGAAGAACTGCCAGGAATTCCACCTATCAGGGATGTAGAGTTTGTGATAGAGCTCATTCCAGGGACTGTCCCAATAGCCAGAAGACCCTATAAGATGGCACCCTTAGAACTAGCCGAACTTAAGAAACAACTCGATAAGGCTTTGAAGAAAGGTTTCATCCGTCCTAGTTCTTCTCCTTGGGCTTGCCCCGTCCTCTTCGTCAAGAATAAGGATGGATCGGATCGGATGGTTGTGGCTTATCGGCCAGTGAATCTGGTCACCATAGAGAACAAGTATCCGCTTCCCAGGATCAACGATTTTTATGATCAACTCGCTGGATCCTCTGTCGTTTCCAAGATAGATTTGAGGTTGGGATACCAACAAATCAGAATTAGAAAACAGGACATTCCAAAAACGGCTTTTGTCTCTCGTTATGGCCAATGCGAGTACACCGTCATGTCCTTCGGTTTAACCAATGCCCCAGCCACTTTCTCTCGCTTGATGAATTTGATCTTCATGGAGTATCTGGATAAATTTGTCGTGGTTTACCTCGACGATATACTCATCTACTCGAAGAACGAACAGGAACATGCCGAGCATTTAAGGCTGGTATTGATGAAACTTCGAGAGTATCATTTGTACGCCAAATTCTCCAAGTGTGAATTTTGGTTACCAAGTGACCTATCTAGGCCACGTGATCTCTGGTAAAGGTATTGTTGTCAATCCCGAGAGAGTTTAGGCCGTCCATAATTGGACTCAACCTGAATCGGTTAAGCCAGTTCGGAGTTTCCTTGGCTTAGCGAGCTATTGTTGCCGCTTTGTCGAGAACTTCTCCAAGGTTGCGAAGCCTCTGACTGAACTCCTCAAGAAAGACAAAAAGTTCGAGTGGACTCCACAATGTGAGCACAGTTTTCAGGAACTGAAAAGACGCCTGACCTCTGCTCCAGTATTGGTGCCACCAGACTACTCAAAGGACTTTGTTATCTATTGCGACGCCTCGCAACAAGGATTAGGTTGCATTCTCATGCAAGATCGTCATGTGATAGCATACGCATCCCGACAGTTGCGTCCACATGAGGATAATTATCGAACACATGATCTTGAGCTTGCAGCTATAGTCCATGCACTGAAAACCTGGCGACATGACCTTCTGGGTAACCATTGTGAAATTTACACTGCTCACCAAAGTCTGAAATATATTTTCACCCAGCCGGATTTGAATCTCAGGCAAAGACGATGGGTTGAGTTGATTACAGATTACGACTTAGGGATAACTTACACCCCGGGGAAAGCCAATGTCATGGCTGATGCACTAAGTCGTAAGTCTTATTGTAACAACCTGATGTTACAACAAAGTCAACCACTTCTCTATGAGGAATTTCGGAAGTTGAATCTTCACATTGTTCCTCAAGGATTCCTATCCAACCTGGTGGTGAAACCTACTCTTAAGGATCAAATCATAGCTGGCCAAAAGCGTGATAAGGGTATATCCCGGATCAAAGAGAACCTCGTTAGCGGTTTGGCTAAGGATTTCTCTATCGATGATCAAGGTGTGGTGATCTTTCAGAACCGTTTGGTGGTTCCCAAGAACCAACATCTTCGGCAGCTGATCCCTAAGGAGGCTCATGATTCTCCTCTCACAATTCATCCAGGTAGTACTAAGATGTATCAGGACCTATGCCAGAGGTTCTGGTGGACTAGGATGAAGAGAGAAATTGCTTAGTTCGTTGCCAACTGCGACATGTGTCGTCGCGTTAAGGCAGAACATCAAAGGCCTTCTAGCACCCTTCAACCCTTAGCTATTCCTGAATGGAAATGGGATAAGGTCGGTATGGATTTCATTACCGGATTTCCTAGGACCAAGAGAGGGAATAATGCTATCTTTGTGGTCATAGACCGTCTTTCCAAAGTGGCTCATTTTCTTCCTGTTCGGGAGAGTATAACTGCTAGCCAGCTAGCGGAGTTATACGTTTCTCGAATAGTTTCTCTTCATGGTGTTACTTTGGAGATTAACTCAGACTGTGGAAGTATCTTTACTTCCCGATTCTGGGAAAGTTTCCAAACTTCTATGGGGACTCATCTATCCTTTAGCACCGCTTTCCATCCGCAGTCAAGTGGTCAAGTTGAGTGGGTCAATCAAATCCTCGAAGACATGCTCCGAGCTTGTGTTATATCCTTCGGTACGAATTCGGAGAAATGTCTTCCATTTGCCGATTTGCTTATAACAATAGTTATCAATCAAACCTGGGCAAAGCCCCTTTTAAAGTTCTCTATGGACAAAGGTGTCGAACACCTCTTAACTATCCAGAAACTAGAGAGAGGCAACTCTTTGGCCCGGATATGATCCAGGATGTAGAGGAGCAAGTTCGCATTATTCATGAAAAGTTGAAAACAGCCCAATCTCGTCAAAAGAGCCAATATGATCGCCATCATAAGGCTGTGACCTATGAAGTTGACGAGAAGGCTTATCTTCAGGTTACACCTCTGAAGGGTACCCATCGATTTGGTATCAAGGGCAAGTTGGCTCCTCGTTACATTGGACCTTTTCGCATTCTTGCTAAACACGAAGAGGTTGCCTACCAATTGGACCTTCCGCCGCATGTTTCCAAGGTTCATGATGTCTTCCACGTCTCGCAACTCAGGCGTTTCTTCTCGGACCCTGTCCGCGAAGTAGCCACGAAGCGCTTGATCTCCAAGATGACCTTACATATCGAGAATACCCTGTTCGTATTCTTGATCAAGGTGAGCGTACCACTTGGTGTCAGAACATCAAGTTTCTCAAGGTTCAGTGGTCACATCATTCCAAGAAGGAAGCCACATGGGAAAGAGAGGATCGTCTTTGACGAGAGTACCCCGCGCTCTTTCCAACGACTTCCAAATCCCGAGACGAGATTCTTTCGAGTGGGTGTGAGTTGTCACATCCCTAGTTAGCTTACTTATGCCAGCATGTGTGTGCATCATGTTTTCATTCTTTCATCAACTTGAAATGGGGATTAACAGAAACCCCAAATGGGGATTAACAAAAACCAAATCAATGGCTGTGAAAAACCAACAAATCCAAAATGCCCATAAAAAATGTCCCCTGTGTCTGATAAATGTGGACATCAATATATCAGGGGTCATCCTAAATATTTGAATCTTTATAGCATTTCAAAAATAAATATTAAAGCTGTTGAAATGCCAAAAAAAGCATTATAATTATTTTAGTATTCAAAATATTCTGAAACTTTTCATAGAGGTTTGAAATATGCAAACTAAGCTCTATTAAATATTTGCGATACTTTGTGCCTGGCATTTGTGCCTAAATAAAAAAATAAAACAAATGTTAGAAAAGAAAACAGAAATTGGAATTTAAAAAGAAGAAGGAGGAAGCTCACCTAGGCCGGCCCGTCTGGCCCAGCACCGCCTTCGTCCTCCTAGCGCCAGGAGAATGAGCGCGTGCCCGCCGTGTGCTCGTGCCGGAGCTGCCATGCAGCTCCGTACGCGCCTGCCTCCCCCGTCGCGCTGGCGAGCAGATGAGGACGCTGCTGTCATCCCCATCACTCGCTCTCTCACTCTTTCGCCCCCTGCCTCTTCCCTCTCCTCTGCTCTGCCATGGCCGAAGCCTCCGCTCGCTTGCCGCCGTAGCTACAGCCGCTCCCGCGCCCCTCTGAGCCCTACAGGAGCTCCGCCTCGTCATCCCCGACCCCTGCACCGACCCATGCGCCGCCAGAAGCCCTGGAGCGACGCCCCCGTCCCCTTCTTCCTCCTCGGACCCAACGATCCACCGTTGCAAGACTTCCCCGAGCGCACTTTTGACGGCACAGAGCCCGCAGTGATCCCCTGGATCGATCCCCTCTCTTCCCCGGCCGTTTCCCCCTATGTAGGCCTCGGTTCCGTCGGCACCAGAAGTGCCCCGCCGCACGAGATCATTGTCGGGGTTGCTCCAATGACCAGCTGGTCCTTCTGAGGCCACTACCGAGCTCGTGCGGCCGCGTAGAGCCCGTAGGTGCTAAGCACCGATCATGTTGCGCCCTAGATCAACGAACCCGTGCTCGCCCGAGCTCCGGCAGCCGCCGAGCTTGTCGCCGGCGTCGATTCCGGTCGTCTCAGCCTCTGAGAGGTGTCGGGATGCATGCGCGCATGAGCATAGGTTCGCCTGGTGCCTTCCACCGGCGAAATGGTCGCCGGAGGAGGGAACCCGACCCCTCCGCCATCTCTGGAGTCACTGGCGGCTCAACGCCGGTGAGTCTGGCCGGTGTTGACCATGTGGGTTTTACCCTTGGGTCACTCGCAAGTGGGGCCAGGTTCTAATTAATTAGAATTAGTTTAAAATAAATAAACAATTAAGCTAATTAAGCTAATGACCCACTAACAGTGGGCCCTATCCTAATTAATTAATAATTAGTGATTTGAATAACCTCCGTTAGAGGTTGGGTCACTGACCAATGGACCCCACTAGTCAGGTTTGACCTGTCAACGGGCTGTTGACCAGCTGACGTCATGCTGATGCAATAAAGTAATTTCTGAATTAAATTAATTCCAAAAAATAGTTAAAACTTAGAAAATTCATAGAAATTAATCTATAACTCAGATTGAAATAATTTTAATATGAAAATTTATCAGAAAAATCCAATGAATCTAATGGTGTTGTTATCATGCATGTTAGAGCAACCTATGTAGATGAACATTGACAATTAGTAGTAGGTCAACATGTGGAATATGAAATGGAGAACGATTTTGAACCTATACTCAAAACTACTTCATTTAATTTGGTTAACAGTTGCATTAGCTCATCCATCCATGTTGCCATGTCATCATCGTGCATCATATTGCTGCACTTGCCGTGTGTTGATTGTTATTTATCTGCATTGCGGTAGGCCCTGCTTCTAAGGATACCCCCATGTATTCCAACGAAGGAGAATACCTTCCCGCTTCCCAGCAAGGCAAACAACCCCATTGATCATTCCGATAACATCCCATTCTCTCGCTCCTGGTCTTGTTTATTGCATTAGGAAAAACGTTCAATTGCCTGTCATATGCAGTAGATGAACCCATTCCTTTGCTTGACATGTCATTGTCACAGTATATAGATAAACCTTGCAACCTAGCATACTTGGTAGATGATTGAGACATGATGTGCTTACCTACTTTGCCTTCTATGCTTGCTATGCTTAGAGTTGTGTCCGGTCTAATTCATTTGGGTGATGAACTGGAGTGAAACAGTATTGTTCTGATGTGATAAGCTTAATGATGAACCCGATTTGGTAAAGGTAGCGATGAGAGGCTATGTAGGAGTACATAGCGGGTTGTCTCATTGGGACCGTTCTTAGGAATTGAGTTTCGTGTGTGTGATCCAAGTTTAGTTACTACCACATGCCGGGCCCTGAAATAAGACCCACTCGACTTATCAATCGCTTAGTCCTTGGTCCAGGTATTGGAAGTAGTTTCTGGTGCTTATAGTATGCTGGAGGCCGTGCATAGCGCTGGCCCTAGGGGTGGCTTATGACGCGGTAGGCAGTGGCACGGTGTACCAAAGGTCACCCGAAGGTGGGATTGGGAACCCTGCGCACATCGTTTGGGGCCGTAGCAGAAACTTCGGCCGGACTTCCGTGCGGGTTCAGTCTCAAATAGGCGATAGCCTGGACTAGAGGTCTTGTGCGATTGACGGTCGTGGCCGACTCCCTCGCTGGTCTTCCGCATGAAGGTTGCTGAGGTGCATGGTTTTATGAGCACACAAAGACAGGTAGTGAGAGCGTGTGTGAAGAAGTACACCCCTGCAGGGTTCAATCTGTTCGAATAGTCGCGTCCTGGGATATGAACTTATGTTGTTCATAGATAATTAAATGGATACTCATAAAAATATCAAGACAAGCGTGAGTATCATGGATGGCACTCTCGTGGATGACGGAACTGAATCCATGGTGGTGTATTGATGTGGAGTTAGTGGACTCGTGTGCGATATCCAAAATTTGAACAAAGAATTAATATGTGTAGTATAGGTTAGCCATGAGTCAAAGTTGGCAATGCTGCATAAACTCCACCACTCCCCTTGTTGATACTTGAGCATGAATAGTCTAGGTCTGCTTTAAAGACTTGCTGAGTATGTTTGTATTCATGTAGCTTAATAAATGTTGCAAATGAGACTCAGGACCCATCAGGTGGGTTTTACCTAGATGTCGATGACGCCGAATAGCTGGTGTCCCAGCTGCGACCTTATGCCCTGTGGTGGGCTATAGATAGTCAGGCCATGTGCCTTTTTACCCCTTTCAACTGTCTGTACTCAGATAGCTTTATGCTTTCGCTTGGTTTGCATGAACTTTCTTGTATGACTTGAGTGTCGGGTCATGTGACCGCTATCTGTAAGAACATATTATGCAAGGCTCCTCTGAGCCTCTTAAATAAAAGTTATGTTGTTGTATGGTTATGTTGTGATGCCATAGTTGTATCTATGCATATCGGGCATGTCGTGCATACGTGTGACATGCAACGGTATGTATGGGATCCGACATCTAGACATGTGCCTTTAGTAGTACTCTTTACGGGAAACTGCCTCTTTGTGCTTCCGCCGAGCCTTACTAGCTTGCTAATGCTCCGGACACATTGATTGACCAACATGTATCCATCGTTCCTGTTATGTCTGTCCCTTTGGGGAAATGTCTCGTAGTGTAATGTCATCCCTATAGCCTGCTACAACTCGTCTACGTGTAGTGATGACATTTATGTCCCACGGCGTAATGGAGTCCTTGTAGCTGGCTATGACTCGTCTACACACGCTTGAGGCCGACACCTGCATTGTTGGGTTACGTATGCCTGTTTTCGTACGGATGTGCCACTTAGGTTCTATGACTAGTCATGTCGGCCCAGGTTCTCTATCATTTTAGTACTAGCGACATATTCCCATACGTGAGCCAAAAGGCGCAAATGGTCCCGGCTAAGGTAAGGCTATAGCCGTGGGGTTACCGTGCGTGAGGCCATAAAGTGATGTGATGTTCTACAGGCTGTATTCTTATCACTTAGGATCGGGGTCCCGACAATCCCATCAGAACTCCGATGTTAAGCGTGCTTGGGCTAGAGGAGTATTAGGATGGGTGACCTCCAAGGAAGTCCTCGTGTTACATTCCCTTTTTAATTATTATTTTTAGCTACACGCGAGAAACATGACGCACGTGCGCGGTAAATATTAAACGCACGTGCTGCGTAAATATTAAACGCAGTTTCTTATTTCTGACGTTTGCGGTGAGTTGCAGCTTGCGGATCGATATTGACGCGTGTAGGGGCTAGAGTAGTACTAGGATGGGTGACCTCCTGGGAAGTCCTCGTGTTGCATTCCCTTTTTAATTATTATTTTTGCTGCACGCGAGAAACACGACGCACGTGTGTGGTAAATATTGAATGCACGTGCGGGGTAAATATTAAACGCGGTTTCTTATTTGTGACGTTTGCGGTGAGTTACAGCTTGCGGATCGATATTGACGCATGTAGGGGCGGCGTTATGGTGGGAGAGGCACCGCTTTCTGAAAGCGTTTGATGGCGTGTGAAAACTCGTGGCAACAAGCAACGAAGAGGGAGGGGTGAAAACCGTGGTAAACGTGGTAACGGTTTTTGAGGTGGAGAGAAAGTAGTATGGTGAAGTATCCAGCGGTGGCAAGGAATGTACGGTAGAGTTTGTAGTGGAGCTGGGAGGGGTGAGCATAAGGGACGACGGGATAAGAAACATGTCGGATGCGATTATACCAGGACTAAAGCAACGGATCCCATCAAAACTCCAAAGTTAGGCGTGCTTTGGCGAGAGTAGTACTAGGATGGGTAACCTCCTGGGAACTCCTCATGTTGCATTTCCTTTTAAATATTATTTTTGCTGCACGCAAGAAACATGACGCCCGTGCGCGATAAATATTGAACGCACGTGCACGGTAAATATTAAACGCAATTTCTTATTTCTGATGTTTGCGGTGAGTTGCAGCTTGCGGATTGATATTGACGCGTGTAGGGTCGGCGTTATGGCGGGAGAGGCACCGCTTTCTAAAAGCGTTCGACGGCGTGTGAAAACTCGTGGCAGCGGGCGACGGAGAGGGAGGGGTGAAAACCATGGTAAACGTGGTAACGGTTGTTGAGGTGGAGGGAAAGTAGTATGGTGAAGTATCCAGCGGTGGCAAGGAATGTACGATAGAGTTTGTAGTGGAGCTGGGAGGGGCGAGCATAAGGGACGAAGGGATAAGAAACATTTCGGATGCGATCATACCAGCACTAAAGCACTGGATCCCATGAGAACTTTGAAGTTAAGCGAGCTTGGCCGAGAGTAGTACTAGGATGGATGACCTCCTCGGAAGTCCTCGTGTTGCATTCGCTTTTTAATTATTATTTTTGCTGCACGCGAGAAACATGACGCACGTGCGCGGTAAATATTGAACGCACGTGCGGGGTAAATTTTAAACAAGGTTTCTTATTTCTGACGTTTGCGGTGAGTTGCAGCTTGCGGATCAATATTGACGCATGTAGGGGCTAGAGTAGTACTAGGATGGGTGACCTCGTGGGAAGTCCTCGTGTTGCATTCCCTTTTTAATTATTATTTTTGCTGCATGCAAGAAACATGACGCAGGTGCGTGGTAAATATTGAACGCACGTGCGGGGTAAATATTAAACACGGTTTCTCATTTCTGACGTTTGCAGTGAGTTGCAGCTTGCGGATCGATATTGATGCGTGTCGGGTCGGCGTTATGGTGGGAGAGGCACCGCCTTCTGAAAGTGCTCGACAGCGTGTGAAAACTCATGGCAACGGGCGACGAAGAGGGAGGGGTGAAAACCGTGGTAAATGTGGTAATGGTTGTGGAGGTGGAGAGGAAGTAGTATAGTGAAGTATCCAGCGGTGGCAAGGAATGTACGATAGAGTTTGTAGTGGAGCTAGGAGGGGCGAGCATAAAGGACGAAGGGATTAGAAACTTGTCGGATGCGATCATACCAGGACTAAAGCACCGGATCCTATCAGAACTCCGAAGGTAAGCGTGCTTGGTCGAGAGTAGTTCTAGGATGGGTAACCTCTTGGGAATTCCTCATCTTGCATTCCCTTTTAAATATTATTTTTGCTGCACGTGAGAAAGATGACGCACGTGCGCGGTAAATATAGAACGCACGTGTGGGATAAATATTAAACGCAATTTCTTATTTCTCATGTTTGCGGTGAGTTGCAGCTTGCGGATTGATATTGACTTGTGTAGGGTCGGCGTTATGGTGGAGAGGCACCGCTTTCTGAAAGCGTTCGACGGCATGTGACTCGTGGCAACGGGCGACGGAGAGGGAGGGGTGAAAACCGTGGTAAATGTCGTAACGGTTGTTGAGGTGGAGAGAAAGTAGTATGGTGAAGTATCCAGCGGTGGCATGGAATGTACGGTAGAGTTTGTAGTGGAGCTGGGAGGGGCGAGCATCAGGGACAAAGGGATAAGAAACATGTCGGATGCGATCATACCAGGACTAAAGCATCGGATCCCATCAAAACTCCAAAGTTAAGCGTGCTTTGGTGACAGTAGTACTAGGATGGTTAATCTCCTGGGAATTCCTCGTGTTGCATTCCCTTTTAAATATTATTTTTGCTGCACGCGAGAAACATGACGCCCGTGCACGGTAAATATTGAACGTACGTGCGTGGTAAATATTAAACGCAATTTCTTATTTCTGATGTTTTTGGTGAGTTGCAGCTTGCGGATTGATATTGACGCGTGTAGGGTCGGCGTTATGGCGGGAGAGGCACCACTTTCTGAAAGCGTTTGACGGCGTGTGAAAACTCGTGGCAACGGGCGACGGAGAGCGAGGGGTGAAAACCGTGGTAAACGTGGTAACGGTTGTTGAGGTGGAGGGAAAGTAGTATGGTGAAGTATACAGCGGTGGCAAGGAATGTACGATAGAGTTTGTAGTGGAGCTGGGAGGGGCGAGCATAAGGGACGAAGGGATAAGAAACATTTCAGATGTGATCATACCAGCACTAAAGCACCGGATCCCATGAGAACTTTGAAGTTAAGCGAGCTTGGCCGAGAGTAGTACTAGGATGGATGACCTCCTAGGAAGTCCTCGTGTTGCATTACCTTTTTAATTATTATTTTTGCTGACGCGAGGAACATGACGCACGTGCGCGGTAAATATTGACTGCACGTGCGGGGTAAATATTAAACGTCATTTCTTATTTCTGACATTTTGCGGTGAGGTGCAGTTTGCGGATCGATATGGACGCGTGTAGGGGCGGCGTTATGGTGGGAGAGGCACCGCTTTCTGAAAGCGTTCGACGGCATGTGAAAACTCATGGCAACGGGCGACGAATAGGGAGGGGTGAAAACCGTGGTAAACATGGTAACGGTTCTTGAGGTGGAGAGAAAGTAGTATGGTGAAGTATCCAGTGGTGGAAAGGAATGTACGGTAGAGTTTGTAGTGGAGCTGGGAGGGGAGAGCATAAGGGACGATGGGATAAGAAACATGTTGGATGCGATCATACCAACACCAAAGCACTGGATCCCATTAGAACTCCGAAGTTAAGAGTGCTTGGGCGAGAATAGTACTAGGATGGGTGACCTCCTGGGAAGTCCTCGTGTTGCATTCCCTTTTTAATTATTATTTTTCTGCGCGCGGGAAACATGACGCACGTGCGGGGTAAATATTCAACAAGGTTTCTTATTTCTGATGTTTGCGGTGAGTTTCTGCTTGCAGATCGATATTGACGCGTGTAGGGGCGGCATTATGGTGGGAGAGGCACCGCTTTCTGAAAGCATTTGATGGCGTCTGAAAACTCGTGGCAACGAAGATGGAGGGGTGAAAACCATGGTAAACATGGGAACGGTTGTTGAGGTGGAGAGAAAGTAGTATGGTGAAGTACCCAACAGTGGCAAGGAATGTACGGTAGAGTTTGTAGTGGAGCTGGGAGCGGAGAGCATAATGGACGAAGGGATAAGAAACATGTTGGATGCGATCATACCAGCACAAAGCACTGGATCCCATTAGAACTCCGAAGTTAAGCGTCATTGGGCGAGAGTAGTACTAGGATGGGTGACCTCCTGGGAATTCCTCGTGTTGTATTCCCCTTTTAATTATTATTTTTGCTGCATGCGAGAAAGATGACGCACGTGCGCGGTAAATATTGAACGCAGGTGCAGGGTAAATATTAAACGCGGTTTCTTATTTCTGACGTTTTGCGGTGAGTTGCAACTTGCGGCTCGATACTGATGTGTGTAGGGGCGGCGTTATGCTAGTAGAGGCACCGCTTTTTGAAAGCGTTCGACGGCATGTGAAACTCATGGTAACGGAGAGGGAGGGGTGAAAACCGTGGTAAACGTGGGAATGTTTGTTCAGGTGGAGATAAAGTAGTATGGTCAAGTATCCAGCGGTGGCAAGGAATGTACGGTAGAGTTTGTAGTGGAGCTGGGTGGTCAACATCCCCGTTCCGGCCCTCAAGCCTGCCTGGCCAACATGCCCCAATCTACCCCAACCAAACTTAACTCGGGGGCATCTTCAAACAATTTCGGGGGAGTAGTGTCGCGGAGTAAATCCGAATACTTGAACAATGAACATCCCGTCGAGATCCCGCTCTTGCGCGGGCTACTCGGCTAGATCCAAGCCATGAGCATGGTCGATAACCAGGCTACGATCTATGATCAGGTCAGATTCTGATCCGATGACCTGGAAATGCACACCGCACCCGTCATGCATTTCATCGCCACTGTTGAGTGTCCGGCTGGGGGTTATCCGCACCAGCGACTAGAGCTAAGACCGGTTTACATCCCAGTCGCCTATCATCCATGCCCTTCTAGGAACCGAGAAGCTTTAGTTTGCCCTGAGATTTAGTCGACACATAAATCGGACCTATTGAGGCCTCGGACCCCGAGCCAGCCACGTTAGACCCCACTGGAACATGGGACGCGACCGCCAAAGTCACGGATTTACATCTGGGAGGAATATGAAATTCTTCCCCGCCCACCACCCAACTCGGGCACTCTTCGAGAGACGTTGGAGAGTATGGCTTAATGGGCCTGGAAGATGTCAAACAATGGATTGGGGAATCAGTTCATCACTTCTGGGCCAGATTCCTTCTCAAGAAAATTACAGAAGGGGCTACAACGAACATGACATGATCAACGCCTTCCAACACAACTATTGTGATGAAGGAATCCGCAACACCCTAGACCGATGCCAAATTCATACCTTCGTCGAGCTGTCACACATGGTGCGCAAATACTGTGCCATGGAAAGCACTGGGAAACTACATCAATTGAGCATGGAGTCATTCCAGTCCGAACAACACAAAGGAATCTAGATAAGACGCGCTCCCCCGCGACGGCCGGCCACACCCGAGCCCGCCGAGAAAAGGAATAAAACCCAGAAACGTGTTAGAACGGTCCTCGATGAGCTACTGGAAAAACCATGCCCAACACACTCGGTCCTGCTAAACACAAACCCGACCCACAACCTTCGGGAATGTTGGGTTGTCAGACAAGTCGCGAAGAGTGGAGAACGCATACTCAGGGCTCTAATTCCGCACAATAGATCGACAACGCCACCAGAGCATAACACGGAGATCCTAACGATCTACGAGATGTTTTCTTTGAAAAAAAAGGAAAAAGTACTCTTCGACAGCTCCACCATATTCGCTATGTGGTGGCAGCAAACTCATGGACGGATACTCCAATTACCTTTGGTGAAGCAGACCAGCCGATATCACACACAGACCGAACACCTGCTGCTCTGGTTTTAAACCCTATAGTAGACGGGTTCAGGTTGAACAAAGTACTAATGTATGACGACAACGGCCTAAACCTCATCTACGAGGACACGTTGGATAAAATGCAGTTTGATAGATCACACATCAAACATAGAAAACCACCTTTCGAGGGATTGTCTCGGGAAGAGAAGCACGTTGTACCGGATGAGTATCACTCGATGTAGTGTTCGACTCACCCGAAAACTACTATCCGAAGAACTTCTTTTCCACATCGTGCCCTTTCACAGCGGCTACCACGCCCTCCTAGGTCATGATGCCTTCATAGGATTTCAGGAAATACCACATTACGGGTATAAGAATCTTAAAATGCCAGTACCCAATGGCATGATCACATTTATCAGCGACCCCAACAGAGCTCTCCAGGCTGAGAATAAAATAGCATCCCTCGCCCTTGAGGTACTAGCCGAGACTCTCACCGCAGAAGAACTCACCATGCTCCGCTCCATTGTGGACAAGGACGATGTCGTCCTCGACAAACGACAGAAGTCTACATCCTTCAAGCTTGCGGACAAGATCATCAAATTCTAGGTCCATCCAACGGACCCTAGCAAAACAACGTCCATCGGAGCCCAACTTGACCTCGTGATAGACGAAGTACTACCTGCATTCCTATGCAAAATCTGGGACATATTCGCCTCACACCCCTCATATATGTCGGGAATCCCACGGGGGCTGGTGGAACATAGCCTGAATATAATAGAAGGCTTCAAGCCAATCAAACAGGCTTTGCGCCGATTCTCCGAACTAAAGCGTCAAGCTATGGGCGAAGAACTCGCTAAATTACTCGAAGCCAGATTCATTAGAGAAATCAAACACCCCGAGTGGTTAGGAAACCAGGTCATGGTGCCCAAGAAGGTCAAATCTTGGCGGCTATGCATCGATTTCAAAGACCTCAATAAAGCTCGCCCCAAAGATCCCTTTCCTTTACACCGCATAGACCAGATCATTGATGCAACTGCCGGACATGACTCGCTATGCTTCCTCGACGCCTACTCCGGATACCATCAGATAAAAATGAAGGAATCTGATCAGGCCGCAACCACGTTCATCACCCCCCTATGGGCCATTCTGCTTCAACACAATGCCTTTCAGGTTAAAGAACGCATGCACAATATACCGGCACATGATTCAAACATGCATGGCAAGGCAAATTGGCAAAACAGTCGAGGGTTATGTGGATGATGTGGTCATCAAGACCAAACATGCCGGTCAATTGGTAGACGACCTCAGACAAACATTTACCAGTCCATGGGAATACGATATACGACTTAATCCGAACAAGTGTGTCCCCGGAGTCCCGACTGGCAAACTACTCGGATTTATCGTCTCACATAGGGGAATAGAGGAAAACCCCTCGAAAATTCGAGCCTTATCCCAACTCGCTGTTCTCACAGAGCTAAAACACGTCCAAAGACTAGCAGGCTACGTCATGGCCTAGAGCCTCTTCATCTTCCGACTTGGAGAAAAAGCGTTGCGCCTCTACAGGCTGTTCAAACGGACCAAGAACTTCGAATGAACCTACGAGGTAGAAACCGCCTCGGAGGAGATCAAAATGCTGCTAGCCAGCAATCCCACCTTAGCAGCACCTGGCGCTGGAGAACCGATGTTATTGTACATCTCGACCACCAATCAAGTGGTCAGCGCGGTCCTCGTCATAGAACGGGAAGCCGAGGGTCACAAACTCCGAATACAAAAGCTGGTCTACTACGTATCCGAGGTGCTCACTCCGTGCAAATCCAGATACCTGCTCTATCAGAAGATAGCCTACACGGTATTCATGGCATTACGCAAGCTCCGCCACTATTTTCAAGAGTGTGCGGTCACTGTGACATCCGAGGTACCCCTCAATGACATAATCAACAACATAGATGCCACCGTCCGTATAACCAAATGGGCCATCGAACTCCTTCTGTTCGAGATCACCTACAAGCCAATCAGAGCTATTAAGTCTCAGGTGTTGGACGACTTCCTCGCCGAGTGTACAAAAGCCGAACTCCCTAGAGAGTACAACACATACCCCCATTGGACAATGTATTTTGACAGATCTAAAACCCTCACTGGATTGGGGGCTGGAGTCATCCTCACATCTCCCACAGAGACAACATCCGATGCGTGCTTCAGATCATGTACGCGGACTCAAATAACGCGGTGGAATACGAAGCACTCCTGCATGGACTATGAATGCCGGCATCAATGGGGATACATCGGCTTGAACTACGGGGAGACTCGAACCTCACTATATCGCAAATCGATGGCGAATTCTAAGCCAAAACCCCCAAAATGGAGACATAGAGAAACACTGTACTAAAGATTTCCGCGCAATTCGAGGGACCAGTGTTCCACCACGTCTCCAGAGACAACAATCAAGCCGCCGATGTCCTTCCCCGTCTGGGCGCAAAATGTGATCCCGTCCCCAAGAACACATTCCTAGAAATTCTTTTTAAGCCATCCATGGTGTGGTAGGACGAGAATACCAGCGCAGGAACAAATGGTGCGAAACAAGTTGTCCCCCCCACTTTGAACCGGATGAGCAAATAATCGGTGGGTCTAAAGTCGAAGAAACACCTTCGGCTCATGTGGTTATGGCGGTAATCGCACCATTGACCGAGCCCTTCCTGGCCTACCTTCTATGCAAGGAACTCCCTGATGACCAAACTGAGGCACGACGCATAGTCCGTCGATCGAAAGCCTACAAGGTACACGAGGGTGAGCTATACAAGGAAAGCACCACAAGGGTACTCCAATGGTGCATCTCAAAAGAAGAAGGGAAGGAGCTTTTGGCTGAGCTCCACGCTGGTGATACGTCTCCGTCGTATCTATAATTTTTGATTGTTTCATGCCAATATTCTACAACTTTTATATAGTTTTGGCAACTTTTTATACTATTTTTGGGACTGACATATTGATCCAGTGCCTAGTGCCAGTTCTTGTTTGTTGCATGCTTTTTGTTTCACAGAAAATCCATATCAAAGGAAGTACAAACGCGATAAAAACTTAAAGAGATTTTTTTGGAATACATGTGTTTTGGGGGAAAAAGAATCAACGTGAGATGATGCCCGAGGAGGTGGCAAGGCTGCGAGGCACGACCCACCCCCTGGCCGCGCCTGGCAGGCTTGTGGCCACCCCTTTAAGTCTGTTGGAGTTGTCCATTGGCCACAAGAAAGCTAAGTTTTGGATAAAGATCCCCTCAAAATTTCAGCCCAATCGGAGTTACGGATCTCTGGATATTTAAGAAACGATGAAAGGCCAGAATAGGGGAGCGCGGAAGCAGAAGGAAACAAAGAGAGAGAGAGAGAGATCCAATCTCGGAAGGGCTCTCACCCCTCCACCGCCATGGAGGCCATGGACCAGAGGGGAAACCCTTCTCCCATCTAGGGGGAAGGTCAAGGAAGAAGAATAAGTAGGGGGGCTCTCTCCCCTCTCTCCCGGTGGTACCAGAACGCCATCGGGGCCATCATCGTGACTGCGATCTACTCCAACAACTTCGTCATCTTCACCAACACCTCCATCACCTTCCCCCATCTATCTACAATGGTCCACTCTCCCGCAACCCGTTGTACCCTCTACTCGAACATGGTGCTTTATGCTTCATATTATTATCCAATGATGTGTTGCCATCCTATGATGTCTGAGTAGATTTTTGTTGTCCTATGGGTTGATTGACGATCATGATTGGTTTGAGTTGCATGTTTTATTATTGGTGCTGTCATATGGTGCTCTCCGTGTCGCACAAGCATGAGGGATCCTCGTTGTAGGGTGTAGCAATGTGTTCATTATTTTCCTAAGGTGGGTTGCGTGAGTGACAGAAGCATAAACCTAAGTAGGTTGGTTGTTGCATATGGCAGTAAAGAGGACTTGATACCTTATAATGCTATGGTTGGGTTTTACCTTAATGATCTTTAGTATTTGCGGATTCTTGCTAGAGTTCAATCATAAGCGCATATGATCCAAGTAGAGAAAGTATGTTAGCTTATGCCTCTCCATCATATAAAATTGCAATAATGATGGCCGGTCTAGTTATCGATTGCCTAGGGACAATTTTGCAACTGCTACCACCACTTTTCCACACTCGTTAAACTAACTTAGTTGTTTCTTTATCTTAGCAGCCCCTAGTTTTTATTTACGTGCTCTTTATTATCTTGCAAACCTATCATATTACACCTACAAACTACTTCTACTTTCATACTTGTTCTAGGTAAAGCCAACGTTAAGAGTGCATAGAGTTGTATCGGTGGTCGATAGAACTTGAGGGAATATTTGTTCTACCTTTATCTCCTCGTTGGGTTCAACACTCTTACTTATCGAAAGAGGCTACAACTGATCCCCTATACTTGTGGGTTATCTAGACCTTTTTCTGGCGCTGTTGTCGGGGTGCAATATCATGGGGTGAATATTCTCGTGTGTGCTTGTTTGCTTTATCACTAAGTAGATTTTATTTTCTTTTTTAACTTGTTTTCTATCTTTAGTTATGGGTAGGAAATGCAAAATACCAAAAAATTAGTTGTACTTCCTGCTCCAAAAGTTGAGGAACCAGTAGTGTTCCGTACCACCGAAGAATATTTCTTGGGTCATCTTTGTTCCACTTGTGCTCGTGCTTAAAACCCAACTAGCTTAGTTGAGGGAAAATCATTAAATGAGCATGCTCATTATGTGCGACACCGCATATCTCAAAAAGGGAAACTCTTGTGGCATCAAATTAATACTTTGTGTTGCTATGCTTGGAATCTATGTGAAATTTATGATTTTACTTGTTGTTCTCAAGAAGCTAAAAAACACCTTCCCTACCAATGTGTGTTTAATGATAATGAAATATTATTATCTTATGGCAAGGAGGCCTATTGCTATAATGATGTTGAACAAATTGAAGAATTTGTTGCTTTTAAGGGTCCCTATGAAATTGCTTCTTTCATTGAAAATTATGATGCTACTCTTTACAATTCTGAAATTTTTTCCATACTTCAATATTGCTTTGAAAACTATGCTTCTAATGCTTATGTTAAAGAGTTTATTTATAGAATGACCACTGCCTTGGAAGAGACTAATATTTTGCAGGAATCTATGGAAGAAGAAATTGATGACACTGTGAGCTCATTGGATGAAAAAGATGAGGAGGAGAGCGAAGAACAAAAGGAGGAAGAGCGGACTAGCTACCCGTGCCCACCTTCTAATGAGAGTAACTCTTCAACTCATACATTGTTTAATTTCCCTTCGTTCTCACCGACGGATGAATGCTATGATCCCTTGGATTCGTTTGAAATATCCCTTTTTGATGAACTTGATGCTTGCTATTCTTGTGGCCATGATGCCAACATGAATTATGCTTTTGGAGATGAACTTGATATAGTTCCCTATGTTAAGAATGAAATTGTTTCTATTGCACCCACTCATGATAGTCCTATTATCTTTTTGAATTCTCCCAACTACACTATATCGGAGAATTTTGCACTTATTAAGGCTTATATAGATGGGTTGCCTTTTACTATTACACATGATGATTTTGATAGATATAATACTCATGTGCTTGCTGCTCCTACTTGCAATTATCATGAGAAAGGAACTACATCTCCACCTCTATATGTTTCCAATAGGATAAAATTGCAAGAAATTGTTTATACTATGCATTGGCCTTTACTTTGTGTGCATCAATTGTTCTTTTATGACATGTCAATGCATAGGAAGAGAGTTAGACTTTGTTGTCACATGATATATATCACTTTGTGCTCACTACTAAATTACAAATCATTGTTAATTAAAATTGGCTTTGATATACCTTGGGATCCGGGTGGATCCATTACTTGAGCACTATATGCCTAGCTTAATGGCTTTCAAGAAAGCCTGCCAGGGAGACAACCCAGAAGTTTTAGAGAGTCATTTTATTCTGTTGTATGCTTTTATATAGTTTAAAAACAAAAAAATAAAGTGGGGAACTTAAAACTTTTTTAAAAAGAAAAGTGAAAGTGAGAAAGGCAAGAAACGTTGAAGTGGGGGCTAGCCATGGAAATTTTCATATTGCTTTGCATGATCCTAAGATAGCTAGCATCATGTTTTCATGGCTTGTCTGTTTTTTGATGTCATTTGCTATGCTAGATCATTGCATATCTCGGTACACCACCGGAGGCATTCATATACAGTCATATTTTGCTCTAGATATTGTGTTGTAATTCTTGAGTTGTAAGTAAATAAATGTGTGATGACCATCATTATTAGAGCATTGTCCCATGTGAGGAAAGGATGATGGAAGCTATGATTCCCTAACAAGTTGACGGGGTTATTACCCCTGGGTAGGACAAAGCAACAGGGTTCTCCCCCCCCCCCCCGCTTCGAAGAAAAACTAAGAGACCGGATGCCCACGGTCAGTTGGGGCACGGCCAGCTCGAGCCGCCGCCGGCTGGCAGCGCGGACGGCTGGTCGAGGAGCCGGCTCGACCCCCCGGCCGGCTGGGCGCGGCCGGCTGTCTCTAGGCCGCCTCCTCCATTGACCCTGGGACGGACATGCGATGTCCCGTCCCTCTGCGTGCAGGTACGATGACACGACGGGCGACATTATAGCCAGAGTGGCCGCAGACGCTCGGGTGTGCATGGCTATAGTCCGGCCGTCCAGGCCGCTGACCTAGGCGAGCGCGACCGGGCGGGGAAACAATGCTGGCACGCCCTCTCCCACTCGATTACCTGCCCCGCATGGCTACAGTGCAGCCAGACGTACCAAAGACTTCGGCCGGCTGGCACTATGTGACGCCTCCCGAGCGACCCGTGCCGTGGCAGGTAGGCGAGGGCCAAACGCAGAGCCGGCTGGCGGGCCCCAATGGGAGATGGGACCGCTTAGCCGATGGACCCTACACACGATGAGACGACACGAAGGGCGGGACCTCCTGGTCAGCCGGAGAGGCTGCCAGCCAGGTCCTTCCACCCCTGTACTTTAGAACATATTGTAGAGCCGGGGGGTTGGCCTTCAAATCCCCCGTGCCCCCCATGCAACGGGGACGGACAACTCTCCCGCGCACACCCACATGGGGCTCTCTTTACATATCATCCCTAGCAACGGAGGAAGATGAGCCGGGTGCTCCTTCTTCCTCCTCTAGACACAGCTCTAGGAGCAACCTTGTAAAACACATCAACCCATCCAACTAGCCTAAGCAGGACTAGGGCTGTTACCTCCCTCGAAGGGACCCGAACCTGGGTACATCGAGTGTCGCCACTGCGTGTACCTAATCCCGCACCCGGAGCCCGTCGGATTCCTCCGGCCCCAACCACCTATGATAAGCCTACAAATGGCATCTGTCGTGAGAAAAAGAATGACAGTTGGCGCCCATCGTGGGGCCGTACGCGGGGCCGGCCAGATTCATGCTTCGAGTGGGACCCCTTGCCATTCCCCGCCACCGCCGCACATCCAGGTGAAGCCGCGGGATCATGGGGCTTGCTCTGGCACGCCCTGCGGGCAACTCCGTCGACCTCACGGTCGATATCAACGCGCTCACCATGCGCTTCGGCATGCTCAACCTTGCCGAGGTTCCGGCCGCGGACGAGTACCCCGGGCAGGTGCTCATCTGCGCGAGTCCGCCCACTGCCGTGGGCGCACTCACTGCGAACCAGTCCAGCGGCTCCCACGATCGTGTGGGGGCAATGGCCATCAGCTCCTCCACCTTCTCCGGAGGTGCGCGGGCCGACGCTGACACTGTCGCGGCCCGCGTCGGCACCTCCGACCCGCTCGGTGCGGCCCTCCGTGGCTTGAGCACCCCTATCGCCCCAACGGCATACCCCGATGCCGCTGCGGCCGACCTCGAGGCGGTTCACCGCGTCCTGTTCGAGGACACCACCGCCCTCGCGGCCACACGGCGCCGCATGGAGGCCACCTAGCGGGAATACGCTTCCGCCTACGGTATCACTCCGGCTAGTACTGAGCCCAGCCGGCGTGGGGCTGTGCGGGATCGCGGTCGCGTGGTCGCCAAAATCCTGGGCGGCAAGATGCCCATCTACGACACCCCCGCGGCCAACCTGTGGGCCCTCAAGGTAGCCTACGAGGACTTGGCTACCTTGGAGGGCGAAGAATGTGCCGCCCATGAGCGTCACATCAACAAGCTCACTGACGCTGCCGACGTGCATCAGCATTTGCTCGCGTCGGGTGGCTTTGCCTCCGAAGGCTCCCGGCTTGAGTGCGAGGGCACGGGGACTGCTGGCCGTCAGCCGGCTTAGTACTCCTGCTCCCCTCGCGTTTTCGGCCACCGGGTCAAAGCAAATAACCCCCGGCCCTCTCAGCTGCTGGGGAGCGAGCAGTCGGCTGTTAGCAGCAGGTGCACCAACAACCCGCATCGCAGCGGCAGCTTCCACGAGGCGCCGGCAGCCAGCAGCCGGCGCAGCCGCGTGCATACTCCACCCCCACGGCGCGAGCCGAAGCGATCGGTTGCACTCACCATCCGCCCCGAGCTCTCGGCTCAGCTCAGTCCGCGCATCCCCCATAGCGAGAACAATGCTCGCCTCCGCATCGACCGGCTTGCGTAGTCAGCCCTCCTTGAGGAGGAGGGCTCGATTGGCCCGGCCTGCTTTGGCCCTCGGATCCGCAACGAGCCGTTTCCGACCGGCTTCGCACTCCCCCGAGACACCCCGAAGTACAACGGGGCCGCCAAGCCCAAGGACTGGCTGATCGACTACACCACTGTCGGTGGCATCGCCAGGGGGAACAAGCGCGTAGCCGTTTGCTACGCTCCCCACATGTTGATCGGCTCGGCCCACACCTGGCTCAACAGCCTGGCGGTCGGCAGCATTAACACCTGGACAGACTTCGAGGGGGCCTTGGTCCGCAACTTCACCAGTACCTACAAGCGGCCTGGCCGCCCCCATGAACTCGCCATGTGCGTTCAGGGGCCGGACGAGTCCCTCCACGAATACCTCACTCGATGGACCGAGCTCCACAACTCCTGCGAGGGGTGCACGAGGTGCAGGCCATACAGTACTTCATCGAAGGCTTTTGAGACGACAACCCCCTCAAGCACAAGCTTCTGTGCTCCGAGCCGGCCTCACTTGCCGAGCTAATGACCAAGACGGACAAATACGCCACGGCCGATTCGGCCATCCGGGTCAAGACGACCCCGCCTACCAAGGCGACAACAGCACCGGCAACGTCCCGGCCGGCTACCGACAACCAACAGTCGCAGAACAACAAACACAAGAACGACCAGTCGAATCCCCACTACAGGAGCCGGCAGGTCAACACCATTGAGGAGAAGGAGCCAGCTGCCTAGCCTTCCAGCCAGCGCTAGCGCATTGGCAAGGCTGCCTGGCAACCGAAGCTCACCTTCGAGCAAATGCTTGACCTCCCCTCCAAGAACCACTCAGGGGCCAAACCCTCTACGCACACACACCGGCAGGGCAGCTTCTCACAGCGATTGGCCCGGGGGAATGGTCTTCCGGCCCCTCCCGTGCCGCCTGCCCACGCACCGGCCCCAGCCCCAGCGCCAGCGCATGTTCAGAATCATCACATCATCATCATCATCGTCATCGTCTGTATAGTCCCTGATCGAGGTACCAATAGGGAACTCACCAGCTCTGTTGGGATCGCCGGCTGCGCTGGTCCCCCCGGCTCAGCCGGGGTCGCTGGCTCGCGGGTCCGCCGGCTCCTCGACTCCTCCCGAGTAGTCCACCCCCTCTTGCGACGGGCCTCCCCGCTCGTAGTCTTCGGAGTCGGAGTGTTCGCGCTCTGCCTTGAAGACATGGGGGTGCGGGCCGTCCGGCATCTTCTGCCGCACCAACATCTGCGGTCAGCACGGCGAAGTAAGGTTTGCTGCCAGCTGGAAAGAATCAAAACGAAGGAAAGCCGTCTCGTCGAAGACTTACTAGGGGGGATGGTTGATGCGTCGTACGGCTGCATGCCAAATGTCCACGACTCAGGCTTCAGCTTGAACGTCGTGAGGGCGTTCACCTGCACCGCCAACTGAGCTGGCGTCAGGTCGACGGTCCTCAGCCGGCAAGCGTCCCGACGGCCGGACATATCGTAGATCCAGTGCGTCCTCAGCTGGAGAGGCAGCACCCGGCGCGATATGAAGGCCGCCACCAGATCAGCGGCGACCAACCCCTCGGAGCTCTTCAGCTACGTGAGGCGGTCGAGCTCCGCTAGAGCCACGTCGCATCGGGTGGCCCCTAGCCAGTTCACCTGAGTAGACTGCGCGTCGACGAACGGCGGCAGCCGGATAATGTCCAGGTTTGGGTCGGTGTTCTGCACGTAGAAGAACGTCCGATGCCATCCCTTGACAGACTCGATTAGAGAGAAGGGTGGGAAGCGCGCCGTGCCGCGGCAGCACACCACCGTGCCCCCGCAGGCGCTGCTCTTCAGCGCCTTGAGATAGAAAAGGACGTTAAAGAGATCAAGAAATGGGAGGACCCCCAGATAACCCTCGCACAGCGTAACGAAGCCGGCCGACCCTCGTCGAATTTATGGCGGTCCCCCATTACGCCTACCTCAAGCTCAAAATGCCGGGTCTCAAGGGAATCATCACCATCGCGGGCGACTACAAGATGTTGCTCGAGTGCGCTCGAGACGGCAGATGGCTTGCCGAGGCCCTTGAAATCGCCGAGGAGAAGCGGCAGCTCGACCGGCTCGTGGCCCTCACTGCCATCTAGCCGGCCATGCCGCCCCCCTCACAGTCCGTCGGTGAGGCCTCCTTCCAGCCTTCCAAGGACACCAAGCAAATCCCGCTCGACCCGGCCAACCCCGCTCAGTGCGTCACCATCGGCTCCCGCCTCGACAACAAATAGGAAGGCAAGCTCGTCGGCTTCCTTCGTGAGAATCGGGACATGTTTGCATGGTCCCCCAAGGACATGCCGGGTGTTCCGAGGAAGTTTGCCGAGCACAAACTACACGTCTGGCCGGACGTCAAGCCGATCAAGCAACCCCTGCGCCGTTTCTCTGAGGAGAAGCAGCACACTATAGGAGAAGAGATCGGCCGGCTACTCGCAGCCGGGTTCATCATGGAAGTTTTCCAGCCGGACTAGCTTGCCAACCCAGTCCCTGGTGCTGAAGAAGAACAAGACCTGGCACATGTGCATTGACTACACTAGCCTGATCAAGGCGTGCCCGAAGGACCCATTTGCCCTGCCACAGATCGATCAAGTCATCTACTCCACGGCCGGCTGCGACTTGCTGTCCTTCGTGGACGCCTACTCCGGCTACCACTAGATCAAGCTGGACCCGGAGGACCGGCTCAAGACCAACTTCTTCATGCCCTTCGGGGCCTACTGCTACATCACCATGTCCTTTGGCCTGAAGAATGCAGGCGCCACCTTTCAGCGGTCCATGCAGAATTGCCTCCTACCTCAGATAGGCAGGAACGTCCACATCTATGTCGATGACATCGTTGTCAAAACCAAGAAGCACTTAAGCCTCTTCGAAGATCTCCGGGAGACCTTCGCGAACCTACGTGAGTACAAGATCAAGCTCAACCCAAAGAAGTGCATCTTCGGCATTCCAGCCGGCCAACTTCTAGGTTTCTTCGTGTCCGCTCGCGGCATCAAAGCTAAACCCGAGAAGATCAACGCACTCTAGCGCATGCCCAAGCCGACCCGGCTCCGTGACGTCTATAAGTTCATCGGCTGCATCGCCTCACTCAGCCGATTCATCAGCCGGCTGGGGGAGAAGGCCCTGCCCCTCTAAGGGCTCCTTCGCAAGACGGCTCTAGTCCAGCCGGGTCGGACCAAAACGCCGGGCATGTTCGATTGGCCTGACGAGGCGGACGAGGCCTTCCGCGACCTCAAGAACGCTCTCACCCGCGCGCCCATCCTGGCCACGCTGGCTGACAAGGAACCTCTGCTCGCCTACATCGTGGTGACCGCCCGCGTCATGAGCATCGTCCTGGTGGTCGAGCGGCCGGAGGAGGGCAAGTCCCTACCCGTCTAGCGGCCCGTCTACTACCTCATCAAGGTCCTCTCCGCATCCAGGAAGAACTACCCCCACTACTAGAAGATGTGCTATGGCATATACTTCGCTGCCAAGAAGGTCAAGCACTATTTCCAGGAGCATACCATCACCATGGTGAGCACGGCCCCGCTCGGCAAGATCATGAGCGGCCGGGACTCCACCGACTGGATCGCCAAATGGGTCATCGCCCTAGCCGCTCATGAGATCCGATACGAGCCATGTACCGCCATCAAGACACAGGTTTTGGCTGACTTCCTCGTCGACTGGGCGGAGACCGAGTTCGTACCGCCTCCCCCAGATTCCACGCATTGGCGGATGCACTTCGACGGCTCCAAAATGAGGACCGGCCTGGGTGCCGGCATAGTGATGTCCTCTACAAAGGGCGACCAGCTCAAATACGCACTCCAGATCCACTTCGCCGCCACCAACAACGTGGCCGAGTATGAGGCCATCGTCCATGGCCTCCAGCTTGCCAAGGAGATCGGCATCATGCGCATTCTATGATTCGGCGACTCCAAACTCGTGGTACGGCAGGTCTCTGGCGAATGGGACGCCAGGGACGCCAACATGGCCAGCTACCGCTTCCTCGTAAAACAACTCACCGACTCCTTCGAGGGCTGTGAGTTCCATCACGTCCCATGAGCGGACAACGAGGCGGCCGACGCGCTGGCGAAAATTGGCTCCACCCGGTAGGCCATCCCAGCCGGCATCTGCCTTGAGCGGCTGCTCAAGCCATCGATCAAACCTTCCCCAGAATCAGAATCCATCTTCGTGCCGGCAGACACAGCCGGCCCATCAGTGGCTCCGGTCGCCCCTTCGGCATCTTCGCCACCAGCTCCCTCAGGCTCGGACGCCTTGCCGGCGCCTGCTGAGCCGGCTGCATCCGACGCTGCCGACGCGGTTGTCATGATGACAATCGACCAGCCGGCCTCGGGGGATGGCGAGCCAACCTCAAGGGCTGGCGAGATGGCCTCAAGGGCTAGCGAGCCGGTCCCAGGGACTGATCATCTGGTCCCGGGAGCTCCTGAGCCGGCCCCCATCTCGGCTCCCTCGTGGGCCTAGCCTATCTTGATATTCCTCCTACACGGCGAACTTCCCCCAGATGAGGCCATGGCGAGGCAAATCCAGCGTCGCGCCTCGGCATACAGCATCATCAACAACGAGCTCGTCCATCACAGCACCACCTGTGTCTTCCAGCTGTGCGTCGAGCCGGAAAAGGGTCTGGAGATCCTCCTCGACATCCACCAAGGCGAGTGCGGGCACCATGCCGCCTCCAGGCCCCTAGTGGCCAAGGCCTTCCGCCACGGCTTCTTCTGGCCCACTGCTCTCGAGGAGGCCAAGAAATTGGTCGACGAATGCGAGGGCTGTCAGCGCTTCAGCATGTAAAGCCACCTTCCGGCATCGACCCTCTCATGGCCCTTCACCGTATGGGGGCTGGACATGGTGGGTCCCTTGAAAACCACACGAGGCGGCATGACACATCTGCTGGTGGCTGTTGACAAATTCACCAAGTGGATCGAGGCACGACCAATCAAGAAGCTGGACGGCCCACGACCGTCCGGTTCATCGACGACATCACGGTTCGCTATGGCGTCCCCCACAACATCATCACCGACAACAGCACGAACTTCGCCAAGGGCGCACTCGCGCGTTTTTGCTCCAAGCAAGGAATCCGGCTCGACCTGGCCTCCGTCGCTCATCCACAGTCAAATGGCCAGGTCGAGAGGGCAAACGGCATCATCCTGTCTGGCATCAAGCCCCGGATTATGACGCCGCTGGCAAGGTCGGCCAGCTGCTGGATCGACGAGTTGCTGGCCGTCCTTTGGAGTCTTAGGACCACCCCCAACCGGTCAACCGGCTACATGCCCTTCTTCCTTGTGTACGGGTCCGAGGCGATCATCCCCATCGACATCAAGTTCGACTCACCTCGGGTCACCCTATACACGGAGAAGGAGGCAAAGGAGGCAAGAGAAGGCGGCGTTGATCTACTCGAAGAAGCCCCCAAGCTGGCCTTGAGCCGGATGGCAATGTACCAGCAGAAGCTCTAGCATTACCACAGCAAGCGGATCCGGCCGCTCTCCTTTCGTGAAGGGGACCTGGTCCTCAGGCGGATTCAGCGGACAACCGGACAACACAAGCTATCCTCCCCATGGGAGGGCATGTTCATCGTCAGCAAGGCGTTGCACAACAATGCGTACTACCTGATAGACGCCCAGAAGCCGCAGAAGCGCAAAAGAGACGCCCTCGGCGAAGAGACTGAGCGCCCATGGAATGCGGCGCTCCTCCGTCCGTTTTACTGCTGAAAAGACCAGTGTATGTATGTATCCCCCCTTTGGGCTTATGAATGCAATGGGTGCCCCAGGCCGGCTCTTGGGGCATGCCCTTTTCGTTACCCTCGAAGGTCACCTCCCTCACCGGCTCCCCAACCCGGCTCCCGGGCCCAGGGGCTCGCCGACTGGTCCTAGGCCGCCTCTCTCGAAAAATTGACCAAGTAATGTAAGCTGAGCAAAGCCCTCCCAACCCTCCTAGCTATAGATCCGGCTCCTGGCTGTCCGGCTGACGGGGCCTTGGGGCGGCAAAGCTTAGCTCACACGAAAGATCGATCGCAAAGGAGATGCCGGCTAGGCTCAGCTGGACCACTTCCTCGCCTCTACCACTCTACTTATCCTAAAAAGCTCTTGCGGTTCCTAAGTTCAGAACCGGCTCCCTCGAGGCGGACGCCCCGGCTCAGCTACAGACCGGCTGCTGGCTGGCGGGCTGGCGGGGCCGAAACCAAAGGGGAAAAGGTGCGGAATGGAAGGAACCAAAAGAGCAAAAAAGGGTAAGGACGAGCAGGCACGCGCAATAAGGCAAACACATCAAGCATTCACAGTACGAATTTTAAAGACAATAAAGGCCCGCGGCCATTACGGTTCAGTACATTACACCCCCAGTGGGTGGACTTAAGCCTAACTCGTAGGAAAGAAAAAGAAAGATAAAAACGCCTAGGGGCTCAGGCCACCGGCGCATCGCCAATCGGCTGGCCTCCAGTCGGAGCATCGCTGGGCGGCTCAACTCCCGTCCCGAAGGTGGTCGTGGCCTTCGGGTCGGCCTCCTTGGCCTTCGAGGCGGCCTCCTCGGTCCCCGTCGTCTCGCCGCTCGAGTCGGTGCTCTCGTCGGCAACATCCTCGTCCGCCGGACCTTGGGGGATGCCGAAGGAATCTTCAGGTACCGGCTCGCCATCCTCGCCAAGGGCCGGAAGAAACTCATCCGTGTTGACGTACGACGCGAGCTCGTTGGCCCGGTGGACAGGGGCCAGCTCACAAGCCTCCCACTCCTCGGCCGACTCATCCTGCATGGTCGCTAGCCCGCCCAAGTCCACGCCGGGATACCAGGACGTGACGAACCAGAGCGCCATCTGCACGCTGGCTTGGGCCACTGACGCCTTCCAAGCCTCTAGCCGGGCCACGGCCTGCTCCAGCCACAAGGCCATGCGGTTCTTCGGAGCTCCTTCGCGGCCGGCAACAGGGTGGCGATGATCTCCTTGCTGGCCGTCTTCAGCCGCTCCATGCTTCGCTCGAGGTGGATCAGCCAGTTTTCAATGGCGAGCCCAAGCTCCGCCACATCCCATGCAACGCCCTCCTCGATGGAGCGCCCGTGCTCCCGAAGGCATTCCTGGTGCTCCTCGACGGCACGCTCAGCGCGGTGCTGAGTTTCCGGGAAGCGCCCTAAGAGAAGAAAGAGAAGAAAGGAAAGAAGGGCAAATCAAATACAAGAACCGACAAAGGAAAAAAGCAATCGACTGGAAAAGTGAAAAATGGACACTACCTTCGATGGCGTCATCCACCTCGATGGCGAAATTCAGCGATGCTTTCCGCTCCGACGCCAGCGCCACCTCCGATTCGGCGAGGGAGCCCTTGAGCTCCTCGAGTGACCTTTTGAGGGGGGTCACCTCACCTCTATGGCGGCGGTCCTCCGGGTAGTGTCAGCCGTCTCCTGGACGGCCGTCTCCTTGGACGCCACCTCCTTTGCCACCTCGGCCTTGAGGCGGTCCTAGGCCGCCTCCCCGTCCACCAACAGCGCGGCCAGCCGGTCCTTCTCCTGCGTGGCCTCCTAGACGTCCTGCGCCAGCCGGTCCCGCTCGGAGACAAGCCCGGTCTTCTCCGCCCGGAGGGCGGTCAGATCACCTGCGAGGCAAGGCAGGCGTCAGCCGGCTCTTGGGGGATACATACCCCTCCCGTGAAACTCGACATACCTTGCACCCGCGCTAGCTCCTCCTCCAGGCGGTAGAAGTCGTCTTTGCCGCGATAGTGGATGGCGATCGCTTGCTCGAACAACTTCTGCCGCAGGGAGTTCCCCTCCTATACAACGGATCCAAGGTCACAACATGCTCAAAGAGATCCGGCCCGGCTGCCGGTCAGCCGGCCCGCATTCGGGGGCTACACCCAGTGGGTGCGCTTGCGCGCCCCCATTGAAAATTTTAACAAAGAGCGACTGGGCTTACCTCCGTGTGCTGCAGGGTAGCGTCTGCCACCTCCGCGAACCGGGCCAGCTCCTAGCGGCAACGGTCTAGAATGCTACTAACTCCCCGAGCCAAGGGACCGGGCCACCTGTCGGGGGAGCCGGAATGGTTGGAACGTGCGCCAGTGCCTCCTAGTCATGGAGCACCTCCTGCATGGTCCTCAGGGTCCTCCGTGTCCAGCCACCCGTCCCCGGGCTCGCTACGGTGCCGGCTGCCGGCGGTGGGTTGATAACGGCAAGAGCCTGGGAGTCGCCTCCTCCTCCATCGCTCAGCGTCGCCACCGCCTCCCCCTCCTGCCGCTTCGACGCGACGATCGCGACGGCTAGCGCCTCCGCCTCCATGGCTGCCGCCTCCGGCACCGCCTCTGATGCCGCTTCCAGCGCCACCTTTGGGGCCATCGGAGCCTCCGGCACGTTGACCCGGGCCGGTTCGGCCTCGGGCGGTGTCATGACTGGCACCTCCGACCGGGCCGCTTCAGGAGCCGGCTCCGTGGCCGCCGCCCTTGTTCGGGCCGCCTCCTGCGCGAACAAAGGCGCGGGCGGCTCCGCGGCCGCCCCCGGCGGCTCGCTCGACGGGGGCCTCGACAAACGGGTTGATTCCGCCGCTGAGACCGAGGCCCGTGCGGGGTCCGCGGACCTCCTCCGCCTCCCGCCGCTCGAAGTCCCAGAGTGCGAGGCCTCGGCTCGCGTTACGGACTTTGAGGCTCGTAGCTCTGCGAGCCTCCTCTTCTCCTCCCGCTGGGTGGCCGCGTGCTCGCAGGCCAGGCGGCTAGCGGCGTCTGCCGGGTCCACCGCCTGCTCCCCTTCGTGGACCTCGATGGGGTCCCTGTCGTACACAAAGGACAATCATCCACCAGCTCGCGACCCGGAAGGAAACACACGCAAGGAAGGAAGGAGCGCTTACCTGACGACGACATGCAAAGGCCGCTTGGCGCGCGCCGGCGGCTTCCGTGCGGCCACCTTCACCTGTTTTTGGACGGGCGCCGGGGCAACAGACTCCTCCTGAGCCGACCTCTTCGCCCGGCCGGCAGCTCCGGCCGCCGGGGCTCGAGCGGGCCGCTCCACGCTCTACCGGCCATGTAAAGCTGTGGGGGGAGGCGTGTTCAGAATCGTCACATCATCGTCATCATCATCATCATCATCTGTCCAGTCCCTGATCAAGGGACCAATAGCGAATTCACCAGCTGCGCCGGACCAACCGGCTCCGCTCGGGTCGCCGGATCACGGGTCCGTCGGCTCCTCGACTCCTCCCGAGGAGTCCACCCCCTCTTCCGGTGGGCCTTCCCACTCGTAGTCTTCAGAGTCAGAGTATTCGTGCCAACAGCTGTGGTCAGCACGACGAAGTAAGGTTCGCTACCGGCTGCCGGCTGGAAAGAATCAAAACGAAGGAAAGCCGTCTCGTCGAAGACTTACCAGGGGGACGGTTGATGCGGTCGTACGACTTCATGCCAAATGTCCACGACTCAGGCTTCAGCTTGAACGTTGTGAGGGCGTTCACCTGCGCCGCCACCTGAGTCGGCGTCAGGTCGACGATCGTCAGTCGATAGCGGTCCCGACGATCGGACATATCGTAGATCCGGTGCGGACTCAGCTGGAGAGGAAGCACCCGGGGCGAGATGAAGGCCGCCACCAGATCAGCGATGACCAACCCCTCGGAGCTCTTCAGCTGTGCAAGACGGCCGAGCTCCGCTAGAGCCACACCGCGCCAGGAGGCCCCTAGCTAGTTCACCTGAGTGGACCGCACGTCGACGAACGGCGGCAGCCGGATGAAGTCTAGGTTTGGGTTGGCGTTTTTCATCTAGAAGAACGTCCGATGCCATCCCTTGACGGAATCGATTAGAGAGATGGGCGGGAAGCGCGCGGTGCCGCGGCAGCACACCATCGTGCCCCCGCAGGCATTGCTCTTCAGCGCCTTGAGATAGAAAAGGGCGTTGAAGAGATCAAGAAAGGGGAGGACCCCCAAATACCCCTCGCACAGCGTCACGAAGCCGGCGAGGTAGAGGATCGCGTTGGGTCCGAGGTGGTGCGGTTGAAGATCGAAGGTGTCCAAAAGAAAACGAAAAAAGTGGCTCACTGGCAGCCCAAAACCACGGGAGAAATGCCAGTGGAAGACGACATGTTCCCCTGGCTGTGGCGCCGGCGCCACCTCGTCGCCTGGCGCGCGGGCGACCACCCTCTCCGTCGTCGGCAGCATGCACGCACGGCGGAGCTCCGCGATGTCCGCCTCGGTGACGACGGAACCAACCCAGCTTCCTCCGCGTCCGTCGGCCATTGCGGCGGAGGGGCAGCGTGCGAGCGCGGTTGCATGCTCGGGAGCGGTGTTGCGTGAGGGGACCAAGGAAGACGAAGAGGAAGGGAGTGAGGAGGTAAAGGGGACGTGGGTATCTTCGACCCTGCCTTTCCTCCCCTTCTAAATGGGGAGGCCACGACCAGGGGACGTGGGGATTAACTGCGCGCACTCACCCAAAAACTCCGCGCGCGCATGGGTGGCCCCGGGCCATAATGGCCGCTTCGGGGTGTAGAGGATCCTGACCTGCGCCCCGAGGCCTACTGGGCTACACCCGGGGACTAGCATGCTAGGCCCAGGCTGACGTCCCATCTCCCCGCGTGCACGGGACCCCCGTCGGCTTTGGGGACTACTGACGGGGTTATTACACCTGGGTAGGCCAAAGCGACAGGGTTCTCCCCCCCACTTTGAAGAAAAACTAAGCGACCAGCTACCCACAGCCGACTGTGGTATGGCCGGCTCGAGCCGCCGTCGGCTGGCAGCGCGGATGACTGGTCGAGGAGCCGGCTCGACCCCGGCCGGCTGGGCACGGTCGGCTGCCTCTGGACCACCTCCTCCGTTGACCCTGGGACATGTCCCTGTGCGCCCGGGTACAATGACACGATGCGACCACCACGACGCGCGACACTATAGCCACAGTGGTTGCTAACGCATGGGTGCCCATGGCTACGGTCCGGCCGTCTAGGCCGCTGACCCAAGCGAGCACGACCGGGCAGGGAAACAGTGTCGGCACACCCTCGCCCTCTCGATTACCTGTCCCGGCGTGGCTATAGTGTAGTCGGCCGTACCGAAGACTTCGGCCGGCTGGCACTACGCGACGCCTCCCGGGCGAACCGTGTCGTGGCAGGTAGGCGAGGGCCAATCACAGAGCCGGCTGGTGGACCCTACAAGCGACGAGATGACACAAAGGGTGGGACCCCTTGGTCAGCCGGAGAGGCTGCCAGCCGGGTCCCTCCACCCCTGTACTTTAGAACATATTATAGAGCCGGGGGTGGGCCTATAAAACCGCCGAGCCCCCCACCCCCATGCAACGGGGACGGACAAGTCTCCCGCACACACCCACATGGGGCTCTCTTTACGTATCATCCCTAGCAATGGAGGAAGATGAGCCGGCTGCTCCTTCTTCCTCCTCTAGACACATCAACATCCAACTAGACTAAGCAAGACTAGGGGTGTTACCACCCTCGGAGGGCCCCGAACCTGGGTACATCGAGTGTCGCCACTACTTGTATCTAATCCCGCACCCGGAGCCCGTTGGCGTCCTCCGGCCCCAACCACCTAAGATAAGCCTACCCATTGCATCTCTCGTGAGAAAACGACAACACAAGTTGGGATGAGACTCCGGACTTCACAAAAAATATAAGAGCCCAGAGAAGCCCAAATAAAAAAAGGCCTTAGATGACCACCAAAAAAGAGAGAGAGAAGAGAGAAGGGACGATGCTACTATCCTTTTTCACACCTGTGCATCAAAGTAGCACCATGATCCTCATGATAGAGAGTCTTCTATTTCATCACTTTCATATACTAGTGGGAATTTTCATTATAAAACTTGGCTTGTATATTCCAATGATGGGCTTCTTCAAATTGCCATAGGTCTTCATGAGAAACCAAGTTGGATGCACACCAACTTAATTTTCAATTTCAGCTTTCATACACTTATAGCTCTAGGGCATTCGTTGCGTGGCAGTCCCTACTCACTCACACTAATATCCATTAACGGGCATCTTCATAGCCCGTTCATACGCCTAGTTGATGTGAGACTATCTTCTCTTTTTTCTTAACAACCTCCACCATATTCTATTCCACCTATAGTGCTATATCCATGGCTCATACTCATGTATTGCATGAGAGTTGAAAAGGTTTGAGAAAATAAAAGATGTGAAACAATTGCTTGACTTATCATAGGGGTTGTGCAGGATATAAAACTTTGTGTGGGGAAGATGGAGCATAGCGAGACCATATGATATTGTAGGGATAACTTTCTTTTGCCATTATATTTTAAAGAGATATAATTGCTTTATTAGTATGCTTGAAGTATTATTGTCTTAATGTCAAAGGATAGGCTATTTCTTTGAATCACTCGTGTCTTAATATTCATGCCATGATTAGATTATATGAACAACATTATGCTAGGTAGCATTCCACATCAAAAATTATCTTTTTTATCATTTACCTACTCGAGGACGAGCAGGAATTAAGCTTGGGGATGCGGATACGTCTCTGTCATATCTATAATTTTTGATTGTTTCATGCCAACATTCTACAACTTTCATATTCTTTTGGCAACTTTTTATACTATTTTTGGGACTAACATATTGATCCATTGCCTAGTGCCAGTTCTTGTTTGTTGCATGTTTTTTGTTTCATAGAAAATCCATATCAAACGAAGTCCAAACGCGACAAAAACTTACAGATATTTTTTTGGAATATATGTGATTTTTGGGAGAAAGAATCAACATGAGACGATGCCCGAGGAGGTGGCAAGCCTGCTAGGCGCGACCCACCCCCTGGCCACGCCTGGCTGGTTTGTGGACACCCCTTAGGTTGGTTGGAGCTGTACTTTGTCCGCATGAAAGCTAATTTTTGGATCAAGACCGCTTGAAAATTTCAGCCTGATCGGAGTTACGAATCTCCGGATATTTAAGAAACGGGGAAATGCTAGAATCCGGGAGCGCAGAAACAGAAGGAAACACAGAGAGAGATCCAATATCGGAGGGGCTCTTTCCCCTCCACTGCCATGGAGGCCATGGACCAGAGGGGAAACCCTTCTCCCATCTAGGGGGAAGGTCAAGGAAGAAGAAGAAGAAGGGGGCTCTCTCCCCCCTCTCCCGGTGTCACCGGAACGCCACCAGAGCCATCATCGTGACGGCGATCTACTCCAACAACTTCGTCATCTTCACCAACACCTCTATCACCTTCCCCCATATATCTACAGCGGTCCACTCTCCCACAACACGCTGTACCCTCTACTTGAACATGGTGCTTTATGCTTCATATTATTATCCAATGTTGTGTTGCCATCCTATGATGTCCGGGTAGATTTTTGTTGTCCTATGGGTTGATTGATGATCATGATTGTTTTGAGTTGCATGTTTAATTATTGGTGTTGTCCTATGGTGCTCTCTGTGTCACGCAAGCGTCCTCGTTGTAGGGTGTAGCAATGTGTTCATGATTTGCCTATGGTGGGTTGCGTGAGTGACAAAAGCATAAACCCGAGTAGGTTGGTTGTTGCATATGGGAGTAAAGAGGACTTGATACCTTATAATGCTATGGTTGGGTTTTACCTTAATGATCTTTAGTATTTGTGGATTCTTGCTAGAGTTCAATCATAAGTGCATATGATCCAAGTAGAGAAAGTATGTTAGCTTATGCCTCTCCCTCATATAAAATTGCAATAATGATGACCGGTCTAGTTATCGATTGCCTAGGGACAATTCTGCAACTCCTACCACCACTTTTGCACACTTGTTAAACTAACTTAGTTGTTTATTTATCTTAGCAGCCCCTAGCTTTTATTTACATGCTGTTTATTATCTTGCAAACCTATCATGTTACACCTACAAACTACTTCTAGTTTCATACTTGTTCTAGGTAAATCAAACGTTAAGCGTGTGTAGAGTTGTATTGGTGGTCGATAGAACTTGAGGGAATATTTGTTCTACCTTTAGCTCCTCATTGGGTTAGATACTCTTACTTATCGAAAGAGGCTACAACTGATCCCCTAGACTTGTGGGTTATTAGCTGGCATGGGTGGCCATCACGCAGCGGCGAGGGCCTTGGTAAGCAAGGCCTTTCGGGTCGGGTTCTTCTGACCCACCGAACAGGCGGATGCCTGAGCACTTGTTCAACATTGTGTGGGATGCCATCTCTTCGCAAACCAAAGTCACATGCCCCCAATGTCTCTTCGAGCAATTCTGATCACCTGGCCTTTTGCGGTCTAGGGGATGGACATGGTCGGACCACTTAAAGGGGGGGACCAAGATAAAGAAATACCTCCTAGTTATGGCTGACAAGTTCACCAAATGGATTGAAGCAAAACCAGTAAGCTCAGCTAAGTCCGGACAGGTTATCGAATTTATATCCGGAGTGGTACACCGATATGGTGTACCCCATAGCATAATAACGGACAATGGGTCCAACTTCACAGCCTGGGAGGTAAAGGATTGGTGCGCTAACCTGGGCATCAAGCTCGACTATGCTTCGATGTATCATCTGCAAACCAATGGACAAGTCGAACGGGCCAACGGTCTCATTATGAGCGGTATCAAACCCCATCTGGTCCGATCTCTTCAAGAATCCGACTGCCATTGGGTGGAGGAGCTCGACTCTATGCTATAGGGCTTCTGCCCAACCCCAAATAGATCAATAGGGTACACGCTGTTCTTCATGGTATATGGGGCTGAAGCGGTCCTCCCATGTGACATCATTCACTATGCTCCTAGGGTTCGCATGCATGAAGAAAACGAGGCCGAGTTGGATCGGCAGGACGACTTAGACGCCTTAGAGGGGGAGTGCGATATAGCTCGGGCTCAGTCCGCCTTCTATCAGCAGCAAGATCAGCGATATCAAAGCAGGGAGGACCGGTCGAAGGCATATAACATGGGCGAACTAGTGTTAAGGCACCCCGAGAAGGAAAAGCATAAACTCAACCCCAAATGGGAGGGACCCTTCGTAATCGATGAAGTGTTGATGTTGGATTTCGGGCTTCGCAAAACCCCAAGAAGTTCGAACACAGGGGTGCATGCAAAGATCCCCTGCAGCCTCGCCCTACCTATCTCACTACTTGACGATTTCTAGGACGAACTCGCACGAAGACGAGGAAGCAGGTGTACACAGTGATTTACCCAGGTTTGGGCCGCTGCAAAGCGTAATGCCCTACTCCTGCTTTGCTAGATTATCTCACCAGGAGGTTGGTGGATGAACTAGTACAGTGGTGCTTTGCCTCGCGCGAGGGCTCTGGTGGTGTTGCCCCTCTTCGGCTGCCTCTCTGTTTCATCGTCCTCTCTGTAGTGCAGCCTATCCTCTATTTATAGTTCCCCGGGTCCTCTTCCCTTATATCTTTGGCGAGAAAGGATCCCACAGCAGCCATATTCGAAGGGGGACAAGAGTACATCTTTATCCTAACGAAAGGTGGTCTTCGCCTGCAAGTGGCTGTCAATGATGCAGAGCTGGGCTCGGCGATGACGTCCTTCCTGCTGGCCTCATGGTCGTGGTCTCGTTGCACCGGAATGGAAACCTTTGGGGGACGCTTTGGGAACCCGCATCTGTCCCAGCCCCCCTTTGCACCAAAGGGGAAACTGCTAGCCTGACGCGCTAGCGCCCGCCTGTCCTTCCTTGCGTCATCCCTGGCCTCCTAAGGTCGGGTGCTGCATAGTGATCTCCGCCGCTTCGGAGGGGGCGTGAGGAGGCCCGTCCTTGTAGGTATTGATTACACTTCCCTTGTGAGTTCAGGTCCTCATGAGGGCCTTTCCCTGAGTGTGGCCTCGCTAGGCCGAGCCTAGCTGACGAGGTGGGCCACACCCTGGGCCATAGGCAGGAAGGTCTGGGTAACCCCATTCCACGAACTCCGATAGTATCCCCCGGGCTCAAGGCGCGCTCGGACCGGCTTCTAGGTGAAGCCGTTGAGGGTGTCCCGAAGGGCCACGGGCCCCAAGCGCTTGCGGGCCAGGGCTGGCGCACGTCATGCTGTCGGTGTCGGGCGTCAAATGCCTCCTCGGCCACTGCTCGAATCGACAAAAGCCTGACTTCAAGTGCCGAGCCATTGGTGTTTTCCTCCTCTGCACACTTGCTCTTCCTTCCAGATCCCCGTCCTTAGCAGAGACCTCTCCCGATCCCGGTGCCACTCCGTCCTCCTCCTTGCCGCGTCGGCCCCGAGAACTTCCCGATGGCTCTTGCCGGCAAATCGAATCCAGAGGCCCAGAGCTCAGCCTCTGCTCCCATCTCGCTGGCGCTATCGGAGTCCACCTTAGCCAAGACAGGAGACCTCACCCCAGTGCTTCTGTTGACGACAGACGCTACCAACAAGTCGGGGAGGACCTTGATATGGGGAGGCTCCTCGGAGAAGCAGCCCTCGATCAGGTCAGCCTAACCTTTCTTTCTCCATAGCATCTTCGTCGGGCTTGTCCCATCCTTCTCCAAGTTCTTCACCGCCGTCCTCAACCACTATGGGATCGAAGCCCTTCATCTCCAACCCAACTCCATCCCGCTCTTGTCCATCTTCGCCTTCTATTGAGAGGCCTTTGTTGGCGTGAAGCCTTCGGTGGCCCTCTTGCGCGTGCATCTCCTTTGTAATGGTCCAGAGCGGTAACATGATCTTAAAGGCTGGGAAGAAGGTGCAGAACTTCCGGCACCATTGTGTCTACATGGATCTCAAGGGCACCAACCCCTGCTTGGATCTGCCGAAGGGGCAGCTAGAGAATATCTGTAACATCCCAAAATTTCATTTTTGGAATGTTATGATATATAGCTATGCATCATTATAATATTGTTTGAGTGAATATAATGGTTGAAGTGCTTCTTTTGAATTTCTGAAATGTCACTTTCATCTTTCCCTTTTCTTGTTTCACCTATTTGAAAACCTCTAGAAAAGTTCAAAGAAAAGAGGGCAGTAACATGACACTCCACACCAGGGGCATCTTGGTGAAATATTTGAACAATAAAACCAGTGGGCTATTTGAAAAATTATTGCAAAAGGATTTAAAATCAAATAAGAAATTTCTGAAAATAATTTTTTTCAAAGTATTCAATATGACAGAGGAAAAATGTTCATTGAATAGCATTAATTCTCCTGATCATTTTGATATATATTTTTTCTATATTTGGAAATGTTTTGACTGCTTTTAAATGAGTTTTACTGCTCTGGATATTAAAAAGGAAACGTTTTAATCTGAAACGGGCCGGCCCACAGCAGTTAATTCCCGAAACCCCTCCGAGCCGACCGACCGACGCGCAGACGCCGCCCTTCCTCTCTCTGACGCCCTGGCCCCACCGTCCGATCCCGAAGACGTCGCGGTCGCCTTCCTCCTCGCATCGACAGAACCTCGCCGACGATTCCTCCTCTCCGTATCTCCCTCCTCTTTCCGTCCCCGACCACCGCACCGGCCCTATAATTAGCCCCGACCCTCCGCTCCTCATTCCACCCCCGAGCCCCCACTCTATCTTGCCAGAGTGCTGCCCACACCCTTGCCGGAGTTCGGATCTCGACCGAACCCTTCCAAAGCTCGTGCCCGTCGCCTCTGTCATCCCCAGTCCTCTCCGACACCACCAAAGTGAGCCGGAGCCCCGCCGCCGTTGTTTGAAGCCCTCGGACGCCATCCCCAACCACCAGAGCGCCGCCCCCGACGACCTCGCCACCTCGGCCTCGCCGGAGAACCCCCTCGCTGGCGACCTCTTCTCTGTAAGCCATCGAACCCCTCTCTTAGCCGTTCGATCCAGTTTCGACGCGTCAGATTAGATCGTTTTAAAACCCGAACCGGTATGTGCTAAGCTTCGGTCGCCTGCCCGCAAACGCCCGCACGTACACCCTCTCGGCCAACCACAACCCGCCACGTAGCCCCTGTCCGTTCAATCAGTTTTCTTTTCTTTTCTTTTCTGTTTTAGAAAACAGAATGATTTCAAATCTTGTCTTTATCATATCTTTTAAACTATTTAGTGTTTTTAGTTGATTCTTTTTGCATTAGTTCAAAAAATTGTTGTAGTTTATGTCTGTATGCTTAGTTTTCAAATTTGAGCTTTAAATTTTGAATCTAATCAAATTTGTTCAAATTACTAAAATCTGCATAATTATAGTTTAAAAATATATTTTCATATGAATCTTTTTGCCACTGTTTGGTATTAGTTAAACCTATCATTCTACATGATTTGAGTATTTTTTTTTGAATAAATTTAGTTAATGTTTTTAACAAAAACAGAATCTGTTTAGTTCTTATTGTAGTTTAGTTATCTTAATTTTAATTTAATTTGAACCTGAATTAGTTTAACTTTTGTTAATAGTTTTCATGAGTTTTTGTTGTTTCAAACATTTAGGTAACATTACTTGCTAATATTTAGAATGATTGTTTAGTTTTATACCATGTTGTTATAGGAATCTTTATATCTTTTTCATTAGGTATAGTTTTATAAAACAATTTAGTTTTACTCTCACAAACTAGTTAGATGATTAAGTTAGATTTCTAATAAATAATTTTAGTGATTCTATTCTGTTAAGTAATATGATGATAATAAGATTAGTGTTAATAATATTATTGTTTTGGTTTCCTATTCCAAAGTTATAGGAACATTCTAGTTATTTTCATTTTAGTAGTGTTTCTTTACACAAAAGTTTTAGTGTAGTTGATTCTGTTTACTAAAAATTGATTTTGTTTACTATTTATTTTCTACTAGCTATTGTTTGGTTGATTGTCTTAAAGTAGTAGTAGTAGAAGTTTTTGACACTGAATTTTTGTGAGTCAAAATTCTTATTTTGATTTCTTTCTCTTGATTGATATTATTGAATGGTTTTAGTGTTGTTTGTTTAACCTTGCTGAATTGGGTGAATTGTTTTGTGTTTATGCTTATGGTATTCTCTTGTTTGATTCGTTAGATCATCTGAAGTGCGAAGCTTATTATCTAGAATCACTTGATTACGAGGATCGTCAGCAAGGCAAGTCACTTTGACCATGTATACCTATGTTTTATTGCATTAGTTCTTCCATCACCCCAATTGCATGCAAAGTAGGTACATTGGAAACTTGGTTACATGTTGTAGTATCATGTGGTAGGTACCCCTCAACCCTTTGACTCATTGGCCCCGGGAAACGTTGTTTTACATTTTGCTATGCTATTAGTAGATGGAGTTGGCTGTGTGATTCGTGAGAGTTGTGAGTTAATAATTTCAAGACCTACATGATGATCAAGTCTTCAAGACTTCAAGTTTTCAACTTACCTCTGGGTGGATGATGGTTGAACGGTGCCCTGGAGAAACCAGTGGTTAGCCTAGATGATGCTAGAGATGTGCCAGTATTCATGCGGAAAGGTCCACCCAGGCACAAAGATATGGATGGATGCTTCAAGACCCAAGGCTTACCTGCACAGCCACAAGTCATTATGGGCTCTGGCTTGTTTGGATATCGTGGTGACCCTGGACAGGCGGTGCTATGAGATGTAGAAGAACGGTAGGAAAGGATGGGCACCGACAGAGTCTCATGGATACCCTCTAAAAGACCATGTTTTGGTCATCCGTTTCTCAAACACCATGAAGTTCAAGAAGTCCAACGGAGGCGACCAAATCTTGTGGGGAACGTGTGCAAAACTCTGCAGAGTACCCAAACATAATCGATTAGCCGTGTTCATGGTCATGGACAGTTTGAGCCAAAGGAACTGAAACTATCTGGAACTCTGAACACAATTTAATTATACTGATGTGGGTTATTAATGTCAACTTGGGTATGAGAATTGGTTGGTGGAACCATCTCATTAATCAACCAACATTGTAGTAATTATGCCTTTCCCCTCTCTTGTTGTAGGAAAAAATTTGGCTTTATGCAAAAACTTACTACCCCTCATGCCATATTTGCATATAGACTAGATGAATTACTTTACCCCCCCCCCTCTCTTGTGACTTTACCGGCATATTCAATATGCTGACCTATACGGCTGCAACGTATCATGTTGCAGAGTACTTTTCCGACCAGGAGTGAGGATACGCTCTACGCTCGGTGAGATGCCCTTGGAGTCATGATGGACTCATCTACCTTTGGAGCTTCCGCAAGTTTTATGGTTTAGTTTATCTCATGAGTTTGCCTTTCAACCACTTTATTGTAATCATTATTGTAATAAAGGACTCGATATGAGATTTCGATTAATTTATGCTATGTGATTTCCCTTTGATATATACATTGATGTACCGTGTGTGTACCAGCATGATCTTGGGATGGTACAAAAACACTGGAGATTCGACCTTTCAGGTCGGGTTGCTACAATATCCCCGTGTGGAGCTCCGTGAAGCTTTCCTACCCCGGAGCTAGGCCCGTCTTGTAGCGGAGTACTCACGACATCAGCACCAAGAAGCTAATTGGGGGAATGATAGTGAGGGAGTTCTTGAAGCAGTGCCTGGCACCCCTTTAGTTGCATTCGAGGCCCTTGTAGGAGTACCGGGGTAGCGGTGACAACCTCAGGCTTTGGTCTGCTCCCATGTCCTCCGGGGAGCTGAGCAGAGTTGTGAACATCCTACTCAATGGCAATTGCGTGCTACCTCTTGAGCTTGCGTTGGTTTTCCCTTGAGGAGGAAAGGGTGATGCAGCAAAGTAGATAAGTATTTCCCTCAGTTGTTGAGAACCATGGTATCAATCTAGTAGGAGGAACAAGCAAGTCACCAATGGATGCAACTACACAAACGAATAAAATCTTGCACCCAACGCTATAAAGGGGTTGTCAATCCCTTCACGGTTATTTGCAAGGATTAGGTATGAAAGAGATAGATGTAAACGAGTGCGGAAAGTAAAAGATAAATAAATTGCAGCAATGTATTTTTGGTATTTTTGATTTATAGATCTGTAAGTATATGATGGAAAATAGACCCGAGGGCCATAGATTTCACTAGAGGATTCTCTCTTGAAGGAAAATATCATGGTGGGTAAACTAATTACTGTCAAGCAATTGATAGAAAATCGAATAATCATGAAGTTATGCAAGGCAATCATCATGCATATAGGCATCACGCCTGTGACAAGTAGACCAAAACAATTATGCATCTACTACTATTACTCCACACATCGACCAACTCCTGCCTGCATCTAGAGTATTAAGTTCATGAAGAACAGAGTAACGCATTAAGAAAGATGACATGTTGTAGAGGGATAAACTCAAGCAATATGATGAAAACCCCATCTTGTTACCCTTGATGACAAAAATACAACACGTGCCTCGCTACTTGACGAGGATATGTACATAGGGTAGGGTCCTAGGCCCGACCTACATACCCTACCTAAGGAAACTACATTGGAGGACCTGAAGATGACAAGTAAGCTTCCGACTGGATTCCCGATGGCGCTCAAGTCACTCGACAAGCAATCCACTCGGAGACTCCTTCCTCCACTCGACAGTCATCTGTCACTCGGAAGACCTCACTTCCAGTCAATGCCAGAAGACCAAAAGCCACCTCCAGGAGGCCAACATGCAAGCGTTAGGCCAAGTCGTCATTAGTAGCAATTATTATGTACGTTATCAGTAACGCTAATATTTATACCCACGATCAGACCCTTGGATGCCTGGAAATTATGAGGGGCAGTGAACTCTATATAAGCCGCCCCTCCCCTCTGGCACAAGGGTTCGCAACCATTGTAATCTCTACATTCCACACGACAAAGATCTAGAGCACTGAGACGTAGGGCTGTTACCTCCACGAGAGGGGCCTGAACTCATACATTCTTGTGTACATCCTCGCCATAGCTAGGACTCTGCCCTCTCCTTTCATACCCCTACCTTCTACTGTCAGGATCGTTTCCACGACAGTTGGCGCCCACCGTGGGGCAAGCGTCCAAGCAAATTCCGGCGTGGTTGCGGTTTTCCTCCTTCGACATGTCTTCCGGCGGTGCTTTTGATCTGGGCCACGAGATCCATTTCTGAGCGCTCACCTTCATCGCCGACGATTCAACATGGCTACAGGAAGCGCCTCTTGACGTTAAGGTGCTCCCAGTTCGCGGGGCTACGCACTTTTGCGCGAGTCCCTGCGGCGTGCTGCTGCGTCAGCCGTCGACTCCGTATGCGTCGGCTCTCCCCGTTGATCGTCGTTGCAAGCGGTCTTGTGGGGACCCCGACTCATAAGTCATGATCACCGAAGGCACGTGTACTGTGATCCCAGAGATCAATGCTCACTGAACACCCAGAAGCTGAATAACAAGAGTATTACATCCACATTTAGCATCTTACACAAATAAAGACCACGAGGGTCTAGTCTTACATAGATAGGGCCACTAGGGCCAAACACTTAAAGAGAACAAGCAGTGGAAATCTTGGTCGAAAGCATGAACCCATGCCATCTGCCTTAACCTAGAGGCATTCTGACTGGGAAGCGTCCTAGTTCGCATGTTCGTCTCCAATGAACTCTTCAACATACTCCTGTTCTTCCGTGCCTGGACAATTAAATAACCAGTGGCAAGCCAATGAGTACGTTGAATGTACTCGCAAGCAACCCAAGTTGTGGTACAAGGTAATAATGATGCATGATATAGCACTAAGTAGGTAATTTGCGGAAAGTTAGTTTTAAATGCAATGACATGATCAAGTAAATAGTAAGCATTCATCAACACTAGGCAGATGTCCATATGAACAAGTTATAGATATCATCATAAGTGGGGGTTGAACACCTCATGTTCATTCATCATGCTAAGTCATCGGACTTAGTTCAATTCCCATGCTAAGTCATCGGACTTAGCTCATGTGACCTATTTGTCACCATCACATCCATACTCACATCATGAAGAACGACCTCCAACTGTCCATGACTGTGGACGTGGCTATTTGAATAGTTTTACAATCTGTAGCGGTTGCACACTTTACCCACAAGACTCGGGGAACTTCCGTGTCATCCACGACTCGTGGTATATATAACATACCCGAGGTAAGCACCCGAACAATGCCTTTCCCATGGTGATACTAAACAAAGAGTTCACTCGTTGGTGCCATCCCTCATGATATACATAACTCGTATTCTCCATGATGACACGCAATGGTGTGCCTGGTGCTTGTAATCACAGCGCATGACCTTCCACTTCTGGGACGACCCCATCTCAAGAGTGACCACTTCACTCTTGCCACTAGTAATGCGGGCTCCTTGCTAGTACCAACCATAGTAATCAACAAAGCCCCGTCCCATAAGGGGTATAGTGGTTGCGCATGTAAGGTTGGGACGATCAGCAGACCTTAAAACTCTCCGTTTTCGAAAACACACACTCACTTGCTCCAGCATACCACTTCTTTCTCAAGTGGTTACCCAACTCCTGATCATCTCCCTCGGGCATTAGTGGCACCCAACGGGGTTTTCGAAAAGTCTTTGAAATCATTTCCTCCTTTTCAACACTATGCATAAATCCTAGACCCACGTGCGTAGCATCTATTAGCATCCTATCTACACCCACCCGTATAACCCTCATACGGTGGTAGGGTCATGCACGATGCAAGTGTCAATGGTAAAGTACCGACGACAACCCATCGAAGGGGGGAACACCTCATCATGATCAATCATCGAAACAACAAGTGCTATGTGACATGCATGAAAAAGTTTGTTAACATTGTCAAAGGGCTGCTTGCCTGGCTCAACAAAGTCTCCAGGGTCTTCGAAGTCTTCGGGTCCAACTTCTTCGTCAACCGCGCAATCTATCGTCGTGAATAAAAGCGATAATAATAAGCAACACATAAAAACAGAGCACACAAACTACTATCAGAAATGCTACCCTACTCTGATAAATACCACAAGCTATATTAAAAATATTAGACTAGGTCTTTGAACTCAAAAAGATTTTTAAAACTATTTAAAACAGGAGATTATAGTGCTAATTAGATGTTTTTAATTAAAACAGTACTAGAAATATTTTCAAACATTTTTACAAGTGGCACTAATAAATTCTATGGATTATTCTTAGAATTTAGGTGGAAAATATTTGGAATTATATTTAAATTGTGCCCTATGGATTTATTGGAAGAAAAACAGAAAAAAGAAAAAGAAACAGGGCACTATGCCCCTCGGGCCGGAAACACCCAGCCGAACCGGCCCAGAGGAGAAAGCCGGCCCAGGTGTGGCACCGCACGCAGTGGCTTCATTTTTAAACCTGCCCGCGGGCCCTACTAGGCAGAGAGAGAGAGGGGAGTGAGGGGATGACAGGTGGTCCCCACCTGCCATCCCTCTCCTCGCGACAGGTGCGGGGGAGGGCTCACCGTCGACGCCTCCGGCCATGGTGGTCCAAGTGGAGGGCACCGACGTTCTCAGGGGGCTCCCGCGTGTAGGTGGGTGACCGAGGGGGTTGCCGGGGAAGAGGGAAATGCCGGCGAGGGGGAAGGCCCGACGGCGGCGAGGGTTTGCTCTGGGCGCGGGCTCCCGACCACGGGGGCGAGCGGGCTGAGCACGGGGGAGTTGCGAAGGGGAGGGGAGAGCGAGGAGAGAGGGGCAGGAGCTCAGGAAGGGCTTAAATAGAGGGGCCTCTGGTCCACCGTGGACGTGGTGCGCCGGTGAGGACCAGGGCGTCGCCACGGGCCACGAGGGCGAGCCGGGCCATGTCAGGGGGGGGGGGGTTCGTGGACGCGGTCTTCGTCCAGGGGAAGAGAGATGGAGAGTAGGGGAGGGCACGCGTGTGTGCTCCCCGGTTGGCCGAGCTGTGCGGCATCGGGCACGCGTGCGGGAGGGAGGAGGAGAGAGGAGGGAGAGGGGGCCGACCGCCTGCCATGCTGCGGATGTCGAGGCCGACCAAGGGGACAAGCTCCCTCATCCCAGGGCAGTCGGGAGCCCCTGGGATGCCCCTGCTACAGTGCGGTGGTGCACTGTAGCATGCTCCAGAGAGCCCAAATGGCTAGCATAGCCGTTTCCCGCATGCTCTCGGGGTCCTAGCTTTTCCAGTAGTGCTTGGGGGGGGGTCTGGAGATGCCCCTTGGATGCCATGGAGCTAGGGTGAGCTAGGGAGAAGAAAAATGGGTAGGGAGAGGTAGAAAAAGATGCTGCCAGGGGGGTAAATGGAGTTTTGACCACATCAACACTTAAGCTATGGCCGTGAGATTTGTACTGGAGGTGAAAGGCAATATCAGATAGCTTTGATAAAAGGTTGATAACAAGGGGAAAGGTGGAAGGGGTGAAAATTTTGACTTTACTATTTTACCAGAATGTGATTGATGGGGTTTTGGGAAACAAAGTTTTACCAACTTACTGGGATATTTACCAGGGTCAAGGGCTAGGAAAAAATGAGATGATTTGCCAAACTTGAGCTCAAGGGGGAAAAGTTGACAATGGAGACTTGGTAAAACCTAGAAATTAACAGAATCAGGTTTCTGTAGATCTAGTATTGCTAGGCTTTTACCCTTGATACACCACTTAGTGTATCATCACTATTTGGTCATTAGAGCATGCCCACAAAGTTTGAGGCCAACTGGAGACACTTCACAATGTAAAGTTGCTCAAATTTGATTCTGGACAGGGAGGGTTTTGGGATGGTTTGATGAACCAAATCAACTTGGATTGAGATGAAACTTTGCAATATCATCACTTATGATAGTGTTGACTTGCTGGAAGTTTCCTGGAATTTATTGAGAATATTTCTTATGGAAATATCCCAAGAGTCTGATTTGACCAGAAAGGCTTTTGAGGGGTTTTGCACATGATTTCAATATGCCCTTGTGTTAGAACTCATATATATGGAAAATATATGTCCACTGAGTTTCTCTAAATTTTCCCAAATATTTTCGAAGCATTTAAATAAATTTTCCCTATGAAAAACTATTTCTGGCCCTAGGAAAAAGCCTTTAAGTAAAATATAAAAAAAACTTTAAAATTAATATTTGGTGGTTTTGGAAAGCCTTATATATAGTAGATTTGAAATAAAGCTTTTTGGGGAAGAAGGATCCACCCAATTTGAGGACTTGCAGTGCAAACCTCATTTCAGGGTGTTTTGAAAACCTAATTTGAATAAATCATTTTTGGTTAAACAAAATTTGATAAAAATAGTCTTGGGCACTAATCACATGGCATGATCATTGGTCAAGAGGTTTGGGTCAAGGAAGATGAATATGAAGTGGAATAGAATCTAGGAGTGCCACAACCACAATCAACAAGCAACAAGCAACAATTCAAACAAGCACAACAGTGATAAAAAGTTTTAATTGGTTCCAAATTTGATAAAGCCAAACATGACAAGGTGATACAAACACAGGGTGTGACAGACCTTCCCCCCTTACAAGAATCTCGTCCCTGAGATTCCTAGGCTAAGCGCTAAACAGATAAGGGAACTCAGATCTAAGATATTCTTCACGCTCCCAGGTTGCTTCAGCTTCTGTATGGTTGCTCCACTTGACCTTGAAGTACTTGATGGTGCGGCTTTGGGTGTAGTGCTCGGCTTCATCCAAAATGCAAACCGTCCTCTCACGATAAGTAAGGTCTGGCTGAAGATCAATGGCTTGATGGTCGATGTCCTTGTAGACATTGGGGTGGTCGGGAACTTGCAGACACTTCCGGAGTTGTGACACATGAAAGACGTTGTGCACATCCGATTGCTCGGAAGGTAACTCTAGCTGGTAGGCAACTTCTCCGCATGTAGCGGTGATCTTGAAGGGGCCGATGTACCTTGGTGCCAACTTCCCTTTGACGTGGAAACACTTGGTCCCTTTGAGAAGCGTGACTCGGAGTTAGACATGATCTCCAACACAGAAGTTCACTTCTCGGCGGTGAGAGTCGGCGTGGCTCTTCTATCTTGACTTGGCGGTCTCAAGTCGCTCTCGGACAAGTTGAACTTGTTGTTCGGCTTCGCGGAGGATATCCGGTCCAAAAATTTATCCTTCTCCGGTTTCTTACCAGTTGAGGGGAGTACGGCACTTGCGCCCATACAACACCTCAAATGGTGCCATCTGAAGACTTGACTGATAGCCGTTGTTGTAGGAGAACTCGGCGAATGGTAGGCAATCTTCCCACTTGGCTCCATATGCTAAAACACAACCGTGGAGCATATCTTCGAGTATCTGATTTACTCGCTCTATCTGTCCACCGGTCTGAGGGTGAAAAGCAGTACTAAAGGAGAGCTTGGTTCCCATAGCTTCTTGAAACATCTTCTAGAATCTTGAGGTGAACTGGGTGCCTCGATCTGACACGGTCTCCTTTGGAACTCCGTGAAGGCTCACGACACGCTCAATGTAAAGATTGGCTTGCTTGTTACCGTCATAGGAGGTCTTGATGGGAATAAAATGGGCTACCTTGGTCAGGTGGTCGATAATGACCCAGATGGAATCATGTCCCTTACTCGACCTTGGTAAATCGGTGATGAAATCCATCCTGACTGTGTCCCACTTCCATTTAGGTACTTTGAGAGGCTGCAATAGCCCAGGGGCCGCTGATGCTCAACCTTGACTCTCTGGCATATGTCACACTTGGCGACAAATGTGCCTATTTCCTGTTTCATACCATGCCACTAGAACCTTGCCTTGAGGTATTGATACATCTTGGTTCCTCCAGGATGGATGGAGTATGGAGTGTCATGTGGTTCTTGCAAGATCATGTTCTTGAGCTCCTCTTTGTTGGGTACGCAGATGCGACTCCCAAACCATACTTCTCCTTGTTCATCCACCGAGAATCCTGGGGCCTTGTCTGCCTTGATTTTCCTTTTGATGCCTTCAATGCTCTCGTGTCCCTTCTGAGCTTCTTTGATATCATTCATCAAGGTAGGCTTTGCTTCAAGGCTGGCGAGGAATCCTGGTGCAACCAGTTCCAAGCCGAAGCTTTCAAGTTCTTCATACAAGGCGGGTAGCCTTTCCTTAATCATAACATTCAAGGAACAAGCCTGTCTGCTTAAGGCGTCTGCTACCAGGTTAGCCTTTCCGGGGTGGTATTGAACACTAAGGTCGTAATCCTTGATCAACTCCAACCATCTTCGCTGCCTCATGTTCAATTTCCTCTGAGTGAAGATATACTTCAAACTCTTGTGGTCTGTGAATATCTCACATAGCTTTCCTAGAAGGTAATGTCGCCATGTCTTCAAGGCATGAACCACGGTGCCAAGTCGAGATCATGAGTTGCGTAGTTCTCTTCATGTGGTCATAGCTGTCCAGATAGATATGCTACAACTCTTTCCTTCTTACATCAGAACACCTCCAAGCCCGGTTGTTGATGCATCACAATATATCACAAACTCCTTGTGAATATCGGGGGTAGCCAAAACTGGGGCTGTGGTCAATCTCTTCTTGAGCTCCTGGAAGCTTTCCTCGCACTTAGCTGTCCATTGAAACTTCTTGCTCTTCTTCAAAAGCTGGGTCATGGGCCGGGCAATGCTTGAGAACCCTTCCACGAACTTGCAGTAATAACCCGCGAGTCCAAGGAAGCTCCTGACTTCCTTCACGGTGGTTGGGGTTTGCCATTCCGTCACGGCTTCAATCTTGGTAGGGTCCACAGATAGTCCTTCTGCAGTCAACACATGACCCAACAATCTTGGCAGGGTCCACAGATACTCAACTTCATGCAGCTAGAATTTACACTTGCTGAACTTGGCATAAAGTTGGTACTTTCGAAGCTTCTCTAGGACCAATCTCAAGTGCTCCTCGTGTTCTTCTTCAGACCTGGAGAAGATGAGTATGTCATCAATGTAGACAACAACGAACTTGTCCATGTACTCCATGAAGATCTTATTCATGAGGTACATGAAATAGGCAGGGGTATTAGTTAACCCGAATGACATGACCGTGTATTTGTACAGGCCATACCGGGTTACAAACGTCGTCTTCGGAATGTCTTGGGGTCTGATCTTCAGCTGGTAGTACCCAGACCTGAGGTCGATAATGGAGAACACCTTGGCTCCATTCAACTAATCAAACAGGTCTTCAATCTTGGGGAGGGGGTACTTGTTCTTTATTGTGACTTCATGAGAGAACGGTAATCGACACAGAGTCTGATAGTTCCGTCCCTCTTGGACATAAATAGAACAGTCGATCCCCCAGGAGAGGCACTAGGGCGAATAAATCCTTTTCTGAGCTGCTCTGCCAGTTGCTTCTTCAATTCAGCCAACTCTTCAGATCCCATCCTGTAGGCCTTCTTATAGATGGGCCTTGATCCGGGCATAAGCTCAATGATGAACTCGATGTCGCGGTCAAGAGGCATTCCGAGCAGCTCATCAGGAAACACATCCGGGTATTCACATACCACTAGCACTTGATCCAACTCAACTCCCGATAGACAGTTAGCCTGAGGGGCTTGAGTTGAGGCAGGGTTGGGAACATACTTGACTCCCACTCCTTGGCTACTGGTCATGGTGACAATCCTTTTGGCACAATCTAGCATGCCTTGGTACTTGGTCAACCAATTCATGCCAAGGATGATGTCCAAGCCTGGTGAATCCAGAACTATAAGGTCTGCTAGGAAGTCTACCCCATTGATATCAATCTTCACTCCTTTACACCCTAGCCCGGACTTCATAACTGAACCCTGGGTTTGTATCAACATACGACTACCCAGGGGTGTAAGTTTCATGCCACTCTTTAATGCAAACTTTTGGGTGACAAAAGAATGCGAAGCTCCACAATCAAACAGTACTGTTGCTGGGGTTGAGTTGACGAGGAACGTACCCAGTATGACGTCCGGGTCTTCCTGGGCTTCCTCTGCGGTGACGTGATTCACGCGACCCTTGCCATTGTTGGGATGGTTCCGGGGAGTGGGGTTCCTTGGTGGTGCTCCATGGGCTTGACATTGGTTTGGCGTATTGGGCGCGGTGCATCTGGCTTCCTGTTGGGGCAAAGCTTAGAGATGTGTCCGGACTGACCACATCCAAAGCAAGTGACTTGCCCAGGGTTGTTGTTGAAGTTTCTGTCACCGTTGTTGTTATTGGGGTTGTTGTTGTAAGCTGGCCTCGGATTGGCATACTGCTAAGGCTGGTAGCTCGGACGAGGTGCAGGAGTTCTAGCCTGCTGTGGCTGATAGGTCGGCTTGGCTGGGGCTGGCTGCCAGGGGCGAGGCTTCTAGTTGTTGGGGCTACCGTTGCTGATCATCTTGCGCTTGCGAGTGTTGTCTATGGCACGACGCTTGTCTTCCAGCATGAGGGCCTTGTTCACCAAGTCGAAGAAGGTACGACAGTCGCAGACGATGAGTTGATACTACAGGGTCTATTGAAGTCCTTCCATGAAGCGCTCCTTCTTGGCAGTCTCCGTGTTGACATCTTCAGGTGCATACTTGGACAATAGGTTGAACTTCTGCAGGTACTCCTTGACAGAGCCACTTCCTTGCTTCAGCGCTCGGAATTCTCTCTTCTTGATAGCCATGATCCCAGAAGGAATGTGGGCGGTGCGGAATCCTTCCTTAAAGTCATTCCAGGTGATCACACGCTCGCCTTGCATGACCTTGAATCCATCCCACCAAGCTCTAGCAGTACCTCCGAGGTAGTGAGAGGCATACATCACCTTCTCACGGTCCTCAGTGCAATTGACCAATGCAAGGAGGTCCTCGATGGTGCGGATCCAGTCATCAGTATCCAAAGCTTCCGCATTCTTGGTGAAGGTTGGGGGAGAATTCCTCATGAACTCCGACAGGGTGGAGCGGCCATTGTCGTTCCTGCCTTACTGCTGGTAGTTCACAAGGGCCTGAGCCATTTGCTGGATAGCAGCATTGTTGGCTTGGCGCTCCTCCCAGAGAACTTGGAGAAACTGAGCTATGGTCATTTTCTCCGGTGGAGGTGGTGGCGGGGGAATGTCACCTTGTGGCTGCTCCTAGTGTCCTCCAGCGTGAGTAGCCCCACCAGCTCCCTGTTGCTGGCTTGAGTTTCCGTCTTCAGGGTTGGTGAAGGAGCTGTCGCGGGTAGCAGTCACCATCCTATTTGGAGAATCCAAGTCAAACAACCGGGATAGACGAGAGGATAAGCGATAACAGAAAAAAGCGCCTAAGGGGGTTGGTCGAGTGCAAGTGTGTTAAAACAAAGGTCAAAAGACCAACATATATTAAGATAGACGATGGAGTCGCTTACAGGTTGCCTAAGGCAAAAGCGCGACTTGCATCGAAACACAACAACAAAACAAGCAACAAGCACACATGGTTGCATATGAACAATTACACGGACTCGACTTCGCATGAGGGGTACATGACTGATCCTACTCTAGGGGTTCTCAGACTCAGGTGGTGGAGTGCTCGGTCTCGTAGTCACGCTCCTCTGGGTCTTCCTCACGTTCATCATCTGAACGGGCATCATTCCCGGTCGAAGGGGTCGGGGATCAAGGAGGTCCATCCCGACGACGTTTTGCAGGCGGGTTGGTGAAGAGCTCACGGTACTCCTTCGCACTCAGGCAATGATGACGTGTAGGTGCATCACTAGCTGGGGGTACTCCTCCTTGATAGGCGACAGCTGGTCATCCCTCGGGGGCTCCATCCTTCTTGATCTTGTCTAGGTTCGTCTTGGCTTGCCGAAGTAGCTCTCGCGTGCGCTGAAGTTCCTCGCGGAGCTTCCCTTATTCCTTCATCAGGTTATGAACCAGGCTATCGGCGGAGAGGCTGAAGTAGGTCTGGAACCTGAGTGGTGTTTCATCCTCCTTGGTCGGAATCAGCATCCAACTCTCGCCAAGATCGTCCTTCCTCAAGGGAAGGTAGCGAGTAGCCCGCTCATCGGCCATCTTTGGAATGATGTCTCGAAGGTGTAGGAGTGCCTTGCGTGTAGCTGTCTCGACTTCAAGTATCATGGTCTCCATCCGTGGTCCCTCAAAGAACCAACTGGTTGGGGAGTCGTTTGCCTTCATGACCACATCTACGTGGAACTCCTTTGTGACGGCATCGACCTAGTGCTCATGGTAGAGGAAAAATGGGTGGTTGGCGAAACTGGCACTTCTCCAGGCTATCCCCAAGGAGTAAGGGAAAGCCGGAAGTCAGGAAGGCTTCAGGTACGACGGCCATCTACAAAGGTTTGAAGGGAGGAGAGTCAGCAAAGTGTTGTGAAGAATAGAAGAGGTAACTAGTCCAGAAATCCTAAGTATACATGCTAGGTGTAGTTTTGCATACGGTTTTATCCTGACTAACGTCCTTGCTAACTAAGGGCTTCCTATAGTCAGGATGGCTCTGATACCAGCTCTATGGGGACCCCGACTCATAAGTCGTGATCACCGAATGCACGTGTACAGTGATCCCGGAGATCAATGCTCACTGAACACAAAGAAGCTGAATAACAAGAGTCTCACATCCACATTTAGCATCTTACACAAATAAAGACCACGAGGGTCTAGTCTTACATAGATAGGGCCAGTAAGGCCAAACACTTAAATAGAACAAGCAACGGAAATCTTGGTGTAAAGCGTGAACCCATGCCATCTTCCTTAACCTACAGGCATTCTGACTGAGAAGCGTCCTAGTTCGCATGTTCGTCTCCAACGAACTCTTCAACATACTCCTGTTCTTCCATGCCTGGCCAATTAAATAACCAGTGGCAAGCCAATGAGTACTTTGAATGTACTCGCAAGCAACCCAAGTTGTGGTAAAAGTTAATAATGATGACTGGGAAGCATTAAGTAGGTAATTTGTGGAAAGCCAGTTTTAAATGCAATGACATGATCAAGTAAATAGTAATCATGCATCAACACTAGGCAGATGTCCATATGAACAGGTTACAGATATCATCATAAGTGGGGGTTGAACACCTCATGTTCATTCATCATGCTAATTCATTGGACTTAGTTCAATTCCCATGCTAAGTCATCAGACTTAGCTCATGTGACCTATTTGTCACCATCACATCCATACTCAAACCAAGTTTCATGAAAACATTCGGACGTAGTTTAAGAAGGACCTCCAACTGTCCATGACCGCGGACGCAACTATTCGAATAGTTTTACACTCTGTAGAGGTTGCACACTTTACCCGCAAGACTCGGGGAACTTCCGTGTCATCCACGACTCGCGGTATATATAACATACCCGAGGTAAGCACCCGAACAACGCCTTTCCCATGGTGATACTAAACAAAGAGTCCACACGTGTGTGCCATCCCTCATGATATACATCACTCGTATTATCCATGAGGGCACGCAACGGTGTGCCTGGTGCCTGTAAAGACAGTGCATGACCTTCCACTTCTGGGATGACCCCATCTCAAGAGTGACCACTTCACTTGTGCCACTAGTAATGTGGGACCCTTGCTAGTACCAACCATAGTAATCCACAAAGCCCCGTCCCATAAGGGCTATCGTGGTTGCGCATGTAAGGTTGGGACGGTCAGCAGACCTTAAGACTCTCCGTTTTCGAAAACACACACTCACTTGCTCCGGCATTCCACTTCTTTCTCGAGTGGTTACCCAACTCCTCATCATCTCCCTCGGGCATTAGTGGCACCCTACGGGGTTTTCGAAAAGTCTTTGAAATCATTTCCTCCTTTTCAACACTATGCATAAATCCCAGACCCACTTGCGTAGCATCTATTAGCATCCTATCTACACCCACCCGCATAACCCTCATAAGGTGGTAGGGTTATGCACGATGCAAGTGTCAATGGTAAAGTACCGAAGGCAACCCACCGAATGGGGGAACACCTCATCATGATCAATCATCAAAACAACAAGTGCTATATGACATGCATGAAAAAGTTTCTTAACATGGTCAAAGGGTTGCTTTCCTGGCTCAACAAAGTCTCCGGGGTCTTCGAAGTCTTCGGGTCCAACTTCTTCGTCAACCATGCAATCTATCGTCGCGAATAAAAGCGATAAAAATAAGCAACACATAAAAACAGAGCACACAAACTACTATAAAAAATGCTACCCGACTTTGATAAATGCCACAAGCTATACAAAAAATATTAGTCTAGGTCTTTGAACTCAAAAACATTTTTAAAACTATTTAAAACAGGAGCTTATAGTGCTAATTAGAGGTTTTAAATTAAAACAGTACTAGAAATCTTTTCAAACATTTTTACAAATGGCACTAATAAATTCTATGGATTATTCTAGGAATTTAGGTGGAAAAATATTTGGAATTAGATTTAATTTGTGCCATATGGATTTATTGGAAGAAAAAAAGGAAAAAGAAAAAGAAACAGGGCACTGTGCCCCTCAGGACGAAAACACCCAGCCAAACCGGCCCACAGGGGAAAGCCGGCCCAGGCGAGGCGCCGCACACGGCGGGTTTATTTTTAAACCTGCTCGCGGGCCCTGCTAGGGAGAGAGAGAGAGGGGAGTGAGGGGATGATAGGTGGTCCCCACCTGTCATCCCTCTCCTCGCGACAGGAGCGGGGGCGGGCTCATCGTCAGCGCCTCCGGCCACGGTGGTCCAAGCAAAGGGCACTAGCGCGCTCAGGGGGCTTCCGCGCGTCGGTAGGTGGCCGAGGGGGTCGCCGGGGAAGAGGGAAACGCCGGTGAGGGGGAAGGCCCGACGGCGGTGAGGGATTGCTCCGGGCGCGGGCTCCCAGCCACGGGGGCGAGCGGGCTGAGCACGGGGGAGTTGCGAAGGGGAGAAGAGAGCAAGGAGAGAGGGGAAGGAGCTTGGGGAGGGCTTATAAACCCAAACATGACAAGGTGATACAAACATAGGGTGTGACAGGTCCGGCCGCTCACGAGGCCAGCGCTGGGTCAGGCATGCAGCGGCTCGCAAAATTTCTTCTCCGCAGATTGCAGCGATTGAGCCCGCCGAGTCCCTCCACAGCGTGATCGAGTCGGACTCCTATTAGTCCGATGTTCCCTCCGAGTGCGAGAGCTGCGATCCTGCGGCGGAGGTCCTTATGGCGGGTTCCCATCAAAGCCCGACGCTGGGCTTTGGCCACGGCAAGCGAGATACTGGCGGCCTGTCGAGTGAACAGTCACGTCGCGATGGTGAAGTCCTTCATACTCCCATCATCGGTACGACCGCTGAGGCCCAGGCCTTGGAGGCCATGCGTATTCGGCTCGAAGAGCTTCAAAGAGAACTGGACGAGGGTGCTTGCCAGTGACCACTAGTTTCCGGTCGACGTCAGCGACAACTGTTTCTGACTGGATCTCACAACAATGTTGAGGTATATCGTACTCCTGTGTTAAATGTTGCAGCTGCTACTAGGATAGCTGATTCCATTCAGCCATCATGATCAGAGGCTGGTAGAGGGGTGATGCAGATCAGAGCATTGCTAGATGCAGCGCAGCGTCAGAATTTTGTTGTTTCACAGTCGCGTAACAGGATACACAGCAACTCACCCAGGGTACAAACTGTTCAGTTGGCACATAGCCCTGGATCGCCCTTGCACCGAAGGGGCGGAGGCTTTCGAGAAGATCAGGTCAGAGATCAGTTTCACCATGAAGACCACCGTCGAATGCCCACTCCTCTGTAGGGTGGTCCGGACGTGCCCCGACACTAGGACGAAAGGTGCTCGTTCGGTGACGAGCGGAATGCAGGGTTTGATGCTCGTGAGCTCCTCACTTAGAGGCGGATCGACAGGGGCAGAGCCCACAGAGATAGACAAGACAGAGATTTTCCGAGTGGCAGTTCAGCTGTGATTTCTAGCCCCGAGTGTTTTAGCAGGGCCATTCGTTCTGCAGAGATTCCCCCCAACTTCAGGTTGGCGGCTGGGATCAGGAAGTTTTCTGGCGAGTCAAAGCCAGAGACTTGGTTGGATGATTACCGAGTGGCTATTCCGATTGGTGGCGGCAATGATAACATCGCAATGAAACACCTGTCCTTGATGTTGGATGGTTCTCGTGCATGTCTGAATCGCTTGGGTCCATCCAGTATATATTGCTGGGAGGATCTTGCCCGAGTGTTCATCCGAACTTTCGAGGGCACTTGCAAGCGTCCTACCGGGCTGGTCAACTTACAAGATTGTGTTCAAAAGCCCAATGAGACCTTGAGGGATTACATTCAACGTTGGTCCACTCTGCATCATAAAGTGGAGAATGTTTCTGAACATCAGGTTGTGTGTGCCTTCAAGGCTAGTGTGAAATACAGAGAGATTTACTTGAAGTTCGGTCGAACAGGTGACATATCACTCAGCAAGATGATGGAAATTGCCACTCGGTATGCCAATGGCGAAGAAGAAGACCGCGTCCGCAGCGGCAAAGGAAAAGTAGTCATCAGTGATGCGAGCGATAATTCCAGTCGGAAGCAGAAGCGGAAGGCTGATGGCCCTGTCCAGGCAGAGGCAGCCGCGCTGGCGACCCAAGCAAAGAACAAGGGGAAATCCAAAGGATAGTTTGCCCCTAAGAAAGGAAAGATTTAGTCAGGGACTGATGTGTTGGATCTGCCATGTGCAATCCACACGAGGAAAGTTGAGGAAGGCAATGTGATTCTGCCCAAGCACACCACTCGGCAGTGTCGACTGCTCATCCAATAGTTCAAAGAGAATCCGTCGAGTGATAAGACTCCTGAGAAGGATGATGAAGATAAAGAAACGTTCCTAGATGTCACTGCTACACTTCTGATTTTTGCTGATGTAGAAAGCAAGAGTCGATTGAAGGTCATCAACAGGGAGGTAAACATGGCCGTACCTACCACCCCACCTACCTCAAGTGGTTGCAGTATGCCATCACATTCGACCAAACAGACCATCCTGCTCATGTGGCCACTCCCCGTCAATAGGCTCTGGTGGTTGATCCGGTGGTGGGGGCCACTCGACTCCGAAAGGTCCTCATGGACGGTGGCAGCGGCCTAAACGTCCTCTATGTAGATACCCTTAAAGGGATGGGCATTCCGATGTCCCCAATGAGTGAGAGCAAGATGCAATTTTACGGAGTCATACCAAGGAAGAAGGCCAAGTCGGCCAGATTGCATTGGACGTGACATTCAGGAATGATAGAAATTTTTGAAAGGAAAAGTTGACGTTTGAAGTCGTGGATTTCCAGAGCGCTTATCATGCCATTCTGGGTCGACCCGCAACTGCTCGTTTCATGGCCCATCCATGTTACATGTATCTCAAGTTGAAGATGCTAGGCCCTAAGGGTGTGATCACGGTCACTGGCAATCGACAGCGGGCTGAAGAGTGCCTCCAGCAAGGCTCCAAGATTGCCGATCACCAGATGGCCATGGTCGAGCTGGAGGAATACAAGAAGAGCGCTGACCCTGCTGATTTGCTGCACTCAAAGAAACCCAGTTCTGAGTTGGCATTTCAGTCGGCAGGGGAAGTGAAGAAAGTGCACATCCACCCGACGGATCCAACTCCTGACAACAAATAGGAAGCCGAGCTCATCCAGTTCCTCCGTTAGAACTGCAATATCTTCACATGGAAGCCTGCTGACATGCCGGGGGTTCCCAGGGAGCTGGCTGAGCACCGACTGAGAGTTGATCCGAAGGCCAAGCCCATCAAGGAGCATTTGCGTCGATCGGCGGCACAGAAGTGTAAAGCAATCGGTGAAGAGGTGGCTCGTCTCTTGCAAGCCAAGTTCATTCGGGAGATTTACCACTCCGAGTGTCTCTCGAATGTTGTGATGGTTCCCAAGAAGTATAAGTCGCGGCGCATGTGCATTGACATCAAGCATATCAATCGGGTATGCCCGAAGGATCATTTTCCGCTCCCCCGCATAGATCAGATTGTTGACTCGACTGCAGGATGCGAGCGTTTATCATTTCTGGATGCTTACTCTGGGTACCATCAGATCCATCTGTATGGTCCAGATGAAATAAAAACAGCCTTAATCACCCCATTCGGGTGTTTTTGCTACATCACCATGCCATTCGGTTTGAAAAATGCCGACGCTACTTTCATGCGCATGATTCATAAGTGTTTACTCGACCAGATCCCTCAGAATGTCGAGGCGTACATGGAAGATATAGTTGTCAAGTCCCGCAAAAATTCCGACCTGCTGGCTGACTTGGCCGAAACATTTGCCACTTTGAGGAGATATGATATAAAGCTTAATCTAGCCAAGTGTACGTTCGGCGTCCCTGGCGGCAAGTTACTCGGTTTTCTCGTTTCTGAACGAGGGATCGATGTCAACCCCGAGAAAATCAGCGCCATTACCCGAATGAAGACTCCCGTGCGAGTGCACGATGTTCTGAAGCTCACAGGTTGCTTGGCAACATTGAGTAGGTTCATTTCTCGTCTCGGTGAGAAGGCACTGCCTTTGTACCGACTGATGAAGAAGTCCGACACGTTCGAGTGGACTCCAGAAGCCGAAGCAGTGTTTGTCGATCTCAAAGCCCTGCTCTCCACCCAGTCAATGCTTGCTGCTCCTATACATCGCGACCGCTAATCAAGTCATCAGTACAGTGCTAACGGTCGAGCGGGAAGAGGAGGGTGGAGTGTACAAAGTCCAATGACTAGTCTATTACGTTTTCGAAGTTTTGTCTCCCTCGAAGCAAAGGTATCAACACTACCAGAAGCTGGTTTATGGCATTTACCTATCGGCGAAGAAGGTGGCACATTATTTTCAAGACCACTTGATTTCAGTCGTCAGTGATGCTCCGTTATCCGAGATTCTTAACAATGGAGACACAATTGGTCAAGTGGCTAAGTGGGCAATCGAACTCCTATATTTTGACATTAAGTTTGAAGCCAAGAAAGCGATCAAGTCTCAGACACTTGCAGATTTTATGGCCGAGTGGTTCGAACAACAACAGCCAATCTAAATCCTGTCGGCACACTGGACCATGTTCTTTGACGGCTCCAAAATGTTGAATGGTTCTGGTGCTGGTGTTGTCTTGATATCTCCAAAGGGTGACAAACTCAGTTACGTCCTGCAAATCCACTTCGATGCCTCCAACAATGAGGCAGAGTGTGAAGCACTTTTGTATGGGTTGTGCATGGCTATCTCACTCGGCGTCACGCCTGATGGTCTATGGAGATTCAGATTTGGTGGTCAATCAAGTGATGAAAGAGTGGGATGTTCGAAACCCCGCTATGACTGGATACTACAGTGCTGTTAGAAAGCTGGAGATGAAATTTGAAGGTCTGGAACTTCACAATGTTCCTCGAGTGAAGAATCAAGCAGCTGATGAGCTAGCGAAGATTGGGTCTACTCGACGACCTGTCCCCAGTAATGTGTTTTTAGAACACCTCCATACTCCTTCAGTAGAATAAGATGCTTTCATCGAAGAGCCCTTGCAAGCTATGAGCTCCACTGATCCGACTGAAGTCGATGTCCCTGTAGTAATTGATTTGGTTATGGAGATTCTGGTCATCATTCCCGATTGGACGGTGCCCTACATTGCCTATATACTCACACAAAACTCCCTGAAGACGAAACAGAAGCTCGGCAGATTGTGCGTAGGTTGAAAGCCTTTACTGTGATCGGGGATCAGCTGCTCATAGAAAGCACGACTAGCGTGACGCAGCGTTGCATCTCCCCTGAAGAAGGTCGAGTGATTCTGGATGAAATTCACTCGGGAACTTGCAGTCAGCATGCGTCCTCATGGACGATCATCGCTGAAGCATACCTAACTGGTGTCTTCTGGCCACGGGCTAATGAGATGGATAAAGACATTGTCGATCATTGTGATGGGTGCCAATTCTATGCAAACTTGTCCCACGAGCCGGCATCTGCTCTGAAGACGATCCCCCTTGCCTGGCCATTTACTATTTGGGGACTCGACATGGTTGGTGCATTTCGGACTGGAAAAGGCGGATTCACTCATTTGCTGGTTGCAGTCGACAAATTTGGAAAATGGATAGAGGCCAAGCCAATCAAGAAGTTGAACTACCCTACGGTGGTCACATTCATGAGGGAAATAATTTTCCGATACGGCATTCCTCATAGCATCATCATGGATAATGGCACCAACTTTGACTCAGAAGAATTCAGAGACTTCTGCACCTCTCAAGGCACTCGGGTGGATTATGCTTCTGTTGCACACCCCCAAATCAATGGTCAAGTTGAGCGAGCTAACGGTCTCATTCTTCAAGGTTTAAAACCCCGTCTCATGCGTGACATGGACCATGCAGCTGGAGCCTGGGTGACAGAGTTGCCATCTATCCTATGGGGCCTGAGAACAAAACCCAATCGGTCGACTGGACGGACCCCTTTCTTCCTGGTCTATGGAGCCGAAACTATCTTGCCGAGTGATTTGTTTCACAACTCTCCCCGAGTGGAACTTTATTCTGAAGCCAAAGCTGAACAAGCCAGACATGATGGCGTCAACCTTATGGAAGAAGAGCGTGAGATGGCTTTGATCCGGACCACGACTTATCAGCAAGATCTGTGGCGCTTCCATGCAAAGAATGTCAAGAGTCGGTCTTTTCGTGAAGCAGATTTGGTGCTCCGAGTGGATCAACAGCAACCCCACAAACTCGCTCCTGCATGGGAGGGTCCCTTCGTCGTCACAAAGGTGTTGAACAATGGAACTTATCACTTTGTACAACCTCAAGAAGCAGATGGACGAGCCACGGGCTTGGAACGCGGATTTACTCAGACGTTTCTATACCTAGAGACAGAAGGGTTTTTGATGTAATAAAAAGTATTTCAGAGCATGTCATATATGCAAGTTAGACTTCCGCAGTCTTTTGTCAGTTCCGTTCACGCAATTTCTCACTTGGGAACACTCCGAGTGTTGAGCAAGCCTCACACTCGGGGGCTTAGCCGCGAACATGCTTTCTCCTAAGTTAAAAACCCCTATCGAGTGGATAGCAATCCATTCACTCGGCAACTTAGCTACGAACCAGCCTTCGTCTAAGTTTAAAACTTTTTTCCGAGTGTTAAGCAATCCTCACACTCGGGAGCTTAGCTGCAAACATGCTTTTGCCTAAGTTAAAACTTTTTTCGAGAGGATAGTAATCCGTTCACTTGACGACTTAGCCACGAACCAGTGTTCGCCTAAACACTAATTTTCTCCGAGTGTTGGGCAATCCTGACACTCGAAGGCTTAGCTGCGAACATGCTTTCACCTAAGTTAAAACCTTTTCCGAGTGGATAGTAATCCATTCACTCGATGACTTAGCCGCGAACCACTCTTCGCCAAAACTCCATTTTTCTCTGAGTGTTGAGCAATCCTCACAATCGGGGGCTTAGCTGCGAACATGCTTTCACCTAAGTTAAAACATTTTTCCGAGTGGATAGTAATCCATTCACTTGATGACCTATCCACGAACCAGTCTTCACCTAAACTCTATTTTTCTCCAAGTGTTGAGCAATCCTCTCACTCGGGGGCTTAGCTGCGAACATGCTTTCGCCTAAGCTAAAACCTTTTCCGAGTGGATATTAATCCATTAATTCGACGACTTAGCTACGAACCAGCCTTCGTCTAAGTTCACAACTCCACTCCGAGTGCTGAGCAATCCTCACACTCGGGAGCTTAGCTGCTAACATGCTTTTGCCTAAGTTTAAAACTTTTCCGAGTGGATAGTAATCCATTCACTCGTCGGCTTAGCCACGAACCAGCCTTCGCCTAACCTCAAAAGTTTTCCAAGTGTTGAGTGATCCTTGCATTCGGAGGCTCAGTTGCGAACCAGTTTTCGCCTAAGTCAAAAACAAATTCGGTTGAACAAGCGATCGAAAGCAAATGCAGATAAATTCAAAATTTCCTTCGCAGATAAATGTTCCGCAAGCATACTAACGTGCTCAGGCTTAAGGCCTGAATGAAGTTTTAAAGCTGATACAATTCCACTCGGCATGTCAAGGTAAATGAAGTTTTTCTCACAGACCAAGTTTTTTAAGCACCCGACGGGCTTGCTGGCTCGACGAATGTGTCCAAGTCTATCTCGTCTGAGATCAGTGGCATCAATGAAGGTCTCCATGAAATCTTCAAACTGAAGCTTCTTCATGTTAACCACTCGGAGCTCCTTCAACTTGTCCTCCCGCGCATCCTTGCAATGGACTCTTACAAGGGAGAGCGCCACATGGGCTCCACGGGGGCAGCGGATTTCTTCCAGGCCTGCACTTGACTAGGAAGGTCGTTCAAACGTGCCATCATGGACAGAAGGTCAAGTTGAAGATTATCTTCAGGCGACGGTTCCTTGTTGATCTTCTCCATCGCAGTTTTCAGTCGGATGACATGTGTTTGGACACCCTGGAGCCTGACGTTGAGTCTGAACATGTTCATGGCAACCGCATCTCCAACAGATGACTTGGTGGGATCCAATTTGGGCTCGATCTCTTCAGTTTCTTTTTCAAACTCCTGGCAGAATTCTGTTAGGAAGAAGGAATGAGAGGAGGGTTGATGAGATATAGTCCACAAAGATTTTAGAAAGTTCAGTCGATAGAGATACTCACCATCAAGCATGATGTACATATTTCTCGTGAACTCCCCCAAGTGCTTCTCCAAGCCATTGCTCCTCTTGGTTAACTGCTCGGTTTTCTTGATGAGGTCCACACGCTCCTACTTCAGCTTCGAGTTCTCAACCTCCACCTTATTGGTAGCAACCAGCTTCTGGTCGGTAGCTTCAGTCTTTTCCTTCGCCACCCGTTGGGCATCAGCAAGCGCTTTGTCCTTGTCCTCCAGCGCCTTCTTCATGGTATCTAAAGAAACAACATTGTTGAGTCATGCCAGGAGTCAACCATTTTCATTGCGTACGTCTGTTCGAGTGAAAGCACTCGGTTCAAAGCATGGAAAGTGAGGATAAGAGTGCAGTGGTTCGACGGAAGTTACCTCCTAGAGTTTTCAGCTCAGATCGCACTCGCTCCAAACTGCTATTGGAAGCCTCTAAGTCCACTCACAGCTGGTTCCTTTCCTCCTCGAGGTCCTTGTACTGTGCCCCAAGTTCACAAGCTCTCTGAAATCAACAAAGAGAAGAAGACACAGTCAACAAGTTACACCTACACTCTCGAGTGCAAAAGGTCAGAAGCAGTCGATTGGATGGCGCACCCCAACCCACCCCACTACCTTCAAGTAGCGCCATATCATGGTTGATCAATCATATCCATGAAACCCGCATTTAGGAGAGGAAGAATACAAGCAGAAGTCCACCTAACATGTCGAGTAGCTCGAGTACCTAGCGTGATGTAAAGAACCCAGAGTTCAAGTTGGTTCCTACCAGACCCCCGCCAGTGCAAGCACTCGACGGTGGTCTCGAGGACTACAACCAGTGGGTGCACTCAGAGTGCCCCCACTGGAACTATCAACACTCAATCCGTCCAGTGACCCGTCAACCCCACTCCGCACCATTGAAGCAGCGTCATATCATGGTTGATGAAATGGTGTCCATAAAACCTACAAGGTGGCTTCGGCGTGCGACGGTTAAGAAAAATAAAGTACACTCGACATGTCGAGTGGTAATTTTACTCCGCGTGCGACAAAAGCCCTAAGTTCAAGTTTTTAAGACCACTGCTCATCGTCTATGATCAATAGTAGCCTCGGGGACTACACCCAGTGGGTGCACTCAGCGTGCCCCCACTGGTTCCTAAGATATTCGACAAGGTCTGCCCTGTCTGAGCATTCGATGGTCTCTATCAGGCCCCCGCTAGTGCAAGCACTTGACGGCGGTCTCGGGGACTACACCTAGTGGGTGCACTCAGTGTGCCCTCACTGGATCTGCTAACTCCCGATCTGTCGAGTGGTAGAGAAACAATTAAAAAACATGCGCAAGCATATGAATATCGTCTCTTTTAAAGACCCATGCCTGTGCAAGAACTCGATCTGTCGAGTGACACGCCACCCCAATTTGCACCCTTGGAATAGTGTCATATCATGGTTGATCAATGATATCCATGAAACCTACAAGGTAGTTTCGGAGTGGTGGGATCAACGGCAAACGTATCCCGCATACGACAAACTCTAAGACCTCTGTCGGTGCAAGCACTCAACAGCGGTCTCGGGGACTACACCCAATGGGTGCACTCAGAGTGCCCCCACTTGCCCAAAACCTACTCGATTAAGACCTGATCTATTCGAGTGGAGAACCTTCAAACATTCTATGAGCGAAAAACAAACACCCAGTGGGTGTACAACCAAAGAAGACAGGAATTCAATCGGAAATGTACTTACAATCGAACTTACTCGGACATTGGTGCGAAGTGCTATGCTAGCATCGTAAGCCAACTTGCTCGCCTTGTATGCCTCCTTGGTGCATAGCATCATCTTCTCCGCCTGGATCATGGCCTCCTTTGCGGCTCCAGTGTGATCTTCCAGAACGCGGTGCAGAGGAAAAGCCATCACCGGCGGGATCCGCGTAATGGCGGGGGCAGTCGAGGTAGTCTGAGCAGGTTCGGTTGGAGTTGACATCACGATAGTTAAAACAGCTGGTGGGGCACTCGACAGAGGCACTGCGGGATCAGCTCTGACCCGTGTCGAGTAGCTTATCCCCTGGGAAGATTCGACAGTCGACCACTAAGGAGTCTGCGCGGACGAAGTTCTTCGAGTGCGGATGCGCAGGGTGCCTAAGGTCTCGCCTTCGCCTCCCGTGCCCCGAGGGTGTTCCTCGTCATCTTCTAGCTGGATGATTTCTGCAAATATCAATCGGCAACATTAACTTTTGCAATCGATGAACCCCATTCGAGAAGCAGAACTGAAGATTTGTTTACCTCTGTGGGAAGTGGCCGCGTTAGTAGTGTCTACGTCCATTGCCACCCCTCTGTCATGTGGAGGCGACGTCACTGAAGTAGCAGCTCTGATAGATCAAACGACACTCGATCAACAAGAATTCGAAGTCCCAATCGACAGCTGGAGTTCAAAAGTAAACACTTACGTGGAGACAACAGGCACAACCATCCTCATGCGGGGCAGAGCTTTGCGAGGTTTGGCTACGTTGGGCTTGGGTTGCTTCACCGATCGCTCACTCGACTCGATGGTTGAGGGCGGCTCCGTTTCGGGTTCTTCTCACTCAGGACTGGGGCCTTGTCCGCGGCGGTTGTGGGGTCATGACGAGGCTTGGTGTGGCGTTCGACATGAGGAGGAGACTCAACTTCCTCTTTGTTCTCACCCAAGTCTTCATATTCGTCTTCGGAGTCATAAGAGCCGTCGACGTCCACCCTGCCGCCCTCGCTCTCCCCACCATCTTCAGGCTGGTTCCCATTGGGCACAGGCGAGTACATGTGTGTCCACTCCTGCATGGTTCCAACAATGAAGTCAGTCAACAAATCAATCAATCACTCAACAGTAAAGTACTTCAGTCGACAAGGTGTGATTTACCAGATTCTTCAGTGGATTCTTGGCCGAGTAAGAATGGATCCTCTTGGCTCCCAATGGATTGTCGCAAGCTCCGGTATGCTGCGAAGCCACTGCTCGACAGTAACCTGCGAAACCTCTTCTGGATGCTTCCGGGTCGAGTCTCCGGGGCCTGAATAATGCCACATGATGTGGTCCCTGGCCTAGAGCGGCTGGATCCATCGACTGAGGAATGTCTCGAGGAGATCCTGTTCGGTCACTTTGCCCCGAACAAGTTTCACTACGGCATCCACCAAGATTCCCACTTGGTCTTTTTCTCCTTCTGACACCTTTAAGGACTTGGGCACCGCTGGACGATCGGATGTGAAAGGGGAAAGACCAGTCGACATGTTTGGAGAAGCTATGTCTTTGTAGTAAAACCATGCCGACTGCCAACCTCTAACAGATTCAGGAAAGGTCATGGAAGGAAAAGAACTACGAGCTCTCTTTTGAATTCCTAGACCCTCACACAGCTGCACTACATAAGTTTTTCCCTCCTCAAGGAGAGCCTTCTTTACAGTCTGAGATATAACCGTGAATATATGCTTGAATAGGCCCCAGTGAGGGGAACAGCCCAGGAAGCACTCGCACAAGGTGATGAAAGCAGACAAGTAGGAGATGGCATTCGTCGGAAAGTGGTAGAGCTGAGCTCCAAAGAAGTTCAAAAACCCTCTAATGAATGGATGGGGAGGCATAGAAAAACCTGTTTCGACGTGGGAGAGGAGGAGAACCCTTCGCGTGGCTCTAGCTCGCGCTCCCCCTCTGGCAACCTCCAGGCACCGTCCACCATAAGTCTGTCAATGTCCAAGTTATCGATGTCCGCACGGGTGACCACCGAGGGTTGAAAGTCCCCCTGGATCCATCCCGGTGGCACAGTGAACCGAGTGGTCGAGGGCTTCTTGTCCTTGCGCTTCTTGGCACGCTCTAACTTCTCCGTAACTCCCTTCATCACCACGGTGGCTGGGCTCATGGGAGCGGAGCAGAGTGTAGCGCTGGGGATGGAGGAGGCGGAGGAAGAGAGGAAATTTGGAGAAGAATACGATGCAATCCACGGTGCATCGGGATTTATACCCCGTAGAGTGCCTCACTGATGGGTCGGCCCGTGAGATCCCCGCACAACCCAATCGCAGACGACGCCCTATACGTGGCGAAATGACCGGTGCGGGAATCGAGGCATCATACCCCCACTTGCTCTGATCGTGGCATCATCGTCGCAGGCGCGCGGGCTGCCCAAATATTCGTATCCCGCAAGATCCGGGTCTAACAGACCGACCCGTCACTTCCAAATATTCCTTCAGATCACTCGGAATAAAATTGACATTGAACATTCACTCGGGCACTTTCAAGGCTGAATTGATCTGAGCTTGCCGAAGAGTTTAGTTGATACAAGTTTCGTTGAAGCCCCGAATATCATTCGGAAGATTTGGTGCCTTGTTCCGAACTGGCATCGATACCCCCATTCACCACTCGAACCCTGATCCATTCAGGGGCTAATGACGAGGATATGTACCTAGGGTAGGTTCCTAGTCCTGACCTACATACCCTACCTAAGGACACTACATTGGAGGACCTGAAGATCACAAGTAAGCTTCCGACTGGATTCCCGATGGTGCTCAAGTCACTCGACAGGCAATCCACTCGGAGACTTCTTCCTCCACTCGACAGTCTTCTGTCACTCAGAAGACCTCACTTCTAGTCGATGCTAGAAGACCAGAAGCCACCTCCAGGAGCCAACAGGCAGGCGTTAGGCCAATTCATCATTAGTAGCAATTATTATGTACGTTACCAGTAACGCTAATATTTATACCCACGATCGGACCCTTGGATGCCTGGCAATTATGAGGGGCAGCGAACTCTATATAAGCCGCCCCTCCCCTCTGGCACAAGGGTTCGCAACCATTGTAATCTTTACATTCCACACGACAAAGCTCTAGAGCACTAAGACGTAGGGATGTTACCTCCACGAGAGGGGCCTGAACTCATACATCCGTGTGTACATCCTCGCTGTAGCTAGGACTTTGCCCTCTCCTTTCGTACCCCTACCTTCTACTGTCAGGCTCGTTCCCACGACACTACCCCTATCATGTCACTGGGTGAGGACACCGCAAGATTTAACCGAAAACCAAGCACTCCTCCCATTGCAAGAATTACCAATCTAGTTGGTCAAACTAAACTAATAACTCGAAGAGACTTGCACGAATATGAAATAATGCATATAAGAAATCAGAGGAGATTCAAATAAGATTAATGGATAATCTGAACATAAACTCACAATTCATCGGATCTTAACAAACACACCACAAAACAGGATTACAGTGGATAGATCTCCATGGAGGTCATGAAGAACATGGTATTGAAGATCAAAGAGAGAGAAGAAGCCATCTATATACTAGCTATGGACCCGTAGGTCTGTGGTGGACTACTCACGCATCATTGGAGGGGCAATGGAGTTGATGTAGATGCCCTCCGTGATCAAAAACCCCTCCGACAGATTACCGAAAAAGGCTCCAAGATTGGATCTCTCAGGAATGTAGGTTTCTGGCGGCGGAAAAGTATTTGCGTGGCTTGTTCTGATGTTGTGGGATTATTTGGGTATTTGTAGGCCAGAGAACAGGGTTAGTAGACCTACCAGGGAGCGACAAGCCAGCTAGGCGCGACCAGGGGTGCCCTGGCACCTCCCCTGACATGCACACCAAGCTTGATCGACTTGTTTCCTTCCAGAAAAATTCCTTCCGGAGGTTTTATTGCGTTTGGACTCCGTTTAATACCCCATATCTGCAAAACTCAAAAACAAGGAAAAAACAGAAACTAGCACTTGGCTCTAGATTAATAGGTTAGTCCCAAAAATAATATAAAATCACATATTAATTCATATAAAACATGCAAAACAGATAATATAATAGCACGCCATCATAAAAAATTATAGCTACGTTTGAGACGTATCACTCCTGCCTTCGGAGGCGCGTCGGCTCTGCTGTTAGGGGAGCCAGCCCCCGAGGGCCAGCCGCCCGCCGATTCGTTTGTATCCACCGTGCATGTGGTCGTGGCGCAGCCTCCGGAGCCTCCTGCTCCTCGTGCTCCAGCCTCCCGGGGTGCGTCACTGCGATCCCCGAGGCGACTCCTCCGGACGAGGCCATGACGCCCGCTCTGTGAGGGCCTGGTGCTCTGGGCGACACCTACTCCGTTTTGGGATAGGTCCGGGACGCCCTCGACGGGGCTAACGACCACCACATGAAGGGGCTCTTGGGGCTCCTCTCCGGGTGGCTCTAGGCTGACGCCTCTGCCACAGAGGTTTGGGGCCAAGCCAAGGCCGCTAATAGAGGCAAAGTTGTCCCTGTCTTTCGATGAGATGGTGGCTATGGTTTTTGGTGGAGTAGACTTTGACGATCCGACTACGAACATGTGATGACATCGCGCTTTAGCAATCGCTAAACAAACTCCAAAAGGTTATTGACCATGCCGGAGCACGATCAACCTAACCATGAGGGTCTGTTTCCTGCACGCAAATGCCGAACAAGCAGGAAACTAAGATTGCAATCTGGATATTGTGAATATAAGAGGAAAGCTTTGTTCATGAAAAGTAGGGTTCTGTGATGCCTTTGTCTGGTCGTGGAACACAAATGAAGAACGTGAAGTTGCAGCTATGGCGAACTTGTAATCTAAACAACACCCCAAACCTAAAACAATGCCCTAAGGGCTGTATACATGGTGGAATAGAGGGGAATTTCGTGGCCCCTTGGAGGAGGGGTCCGAAACTGAGCCTAACTCAGTTTCCCCATACCTATGGACTCTAAAAACAGCCAATAATATGGTATTTCGAAATTACTTGGGCCTGACCCAAAAATAAGGTGGCGCGACACCTATATTAGCATATGGACAAATTTTATAAAGTGGCATCATGGATATTTCGTCCAAGGCTTCTCGCTCCCATTACGGTGGCTTTAAAGTGCGAAAATCATCACTGGAAGCTTCGTTGTTCTTTCCTGCGCGTGCACCTTCTTCTCCATGCTTAATCCCGCTCCAATGGTCATCCTTCTTGTCCATACTAGGTCCTTCATTCATAAGTAAAAAAAAGTATCTAATTTAGGCAGCATCCTATGTTCATGAACATTAGAAGGATTTCCAAGAAACGAAAGTACCTGGTAATTCAATTGGCGTGCGCGAGCTCTAGTAATTGGTCTTGTATGTATAGCAATCGGGGTTGTTGGTGTAACATTAGTAGGGATGTCCTCATCATCCTCCCCTTCTTGAACTGAAGTCGTCCTCGACGGAAGCTCATCTTCCACACCCAAATAAGGCTTCAAATCTGCAATGTTAAAAGTGGGGCTAACCCCATACTCTACAGGAAGCTCAAGTTTATATGCATTATCATTTATTTTCTCTAAAACCTTAAAGTGACCATCAACACGTGGCATTATCTTTGACTTGCGCAAATCAGGAAATCTATCCTTACGCAAATGTAACCAAACAAGATCTCTAGGTGCAAAGACAACATGTTTTCTACCCTTATCTCCAGCAAGTTTGTACATAGCATTCATACACTCAATTTTTTCCAACTCGTGCATCTTTAATATCAATTCAGCACGTTCTTTAGCATCAAAATTAACCTTATCCGAAGATGGAAGAGGTAGCAAATCAATAGGTGCACGAGGTAAGAAACCATACACAACTTCAAAAAGGTACATCTTAGTAGTAGAATGCAGATTCAATATGAGGCAAGCATTCTTCCCAGATTTTCAAGTTATTCCTCAAGACAGCCCTAAGCATAGTAGACAATGATCTATTGACTACTTCAGTTTGTCCATCAGTTTGGGGATGACATGTAGTACTAAAAAGCAGTTTAGTCCCCAACTTAGCCCATAAACTTCTCCAAAAGTGGCTATGAAATTTAGCATCACGATCTGAAACAATTGTATTTGGCACACCATGCAACCGAATAATTTCACGAAAGAATAAATCAGCAACATTAGCAGCATCATCAGTTTTATGACATGGTATAAAGTGTGCCATTTTGGAAAATCTATCCACGACAACAAATATGCTATCCCTCCCCTTCTTTGTTCGAGGTAAACCTAAAACAAAGTCCATAGATATACCCTCCCAAGGAACAGTAGGTACAGGCAAAGGCATATATAAACCATGAGGATTGAGTCGTGACTCAGCTTTTGACATGTAGTGCAGCGAGCAACAAAACGCTCAACATCCCGTCTCATCTTTGGCCAAAAGAAATGTGTAGAAAGTATGTCCTCTATCTTCTTCACGCCAAAGTGTCCCATTAATCCTCCTCCATGCGCTTCCTGTAACAACAAAAGATGAACGGAGCTAGCTAGAATGCATAGCTTGTTAGCACGGAACACAAATCCATCATTAATGACAAATTTAGAATCATGCACATATTGATCTTTGATGGTCTCCAAACCAAATATTTTTAAGTCAAGTTGTGAAATCATACTATAATGACGAGACAATTCATCAGCAATAACATTTGCTTTGCCCTTATTGTGTTTAATGACATAAGGGAAAGTCTCAATGAATTCAACCCATTTAGCATGTCTATAGTTCAGTTTTGCTTGACTTTTAATATGTTTCAAAGATTCATGATCAGAATGTATAACTAATTCTTTGGGCCATGTTTCCAAAGTCCGAACAAGAGCATATAATTCCTTATCATAAGTAGAATAATTCAGACTAGGCCCACTCAATTGTTTAGAAAAGTACGCAACAGGTTTACCATCTTGTAATAACACATCTCCTAAGCCAATTCCACTAGCATCACATTCAGGGTCGAAAGTCTTATTAAAATAAGGAAGTTGGAGTAAAGGAGCATGTGTTAACTTATCTTTCAGGACCGTGAAGGCTTCTTCCTGTGTGGTATCCCAAGCAAAAGGCACGTCCTTATTTGTAAGCTCATTGAGAGGCGCAACAATGGTGCTGAAATCTCTCACAAAACACCTATAAAAACCAGCAAGGCAAAGAAAAATCCTCACTTGTGTGACTGTTTTGGGTTGCGGCCAACTCTCAATACCTTCGATCTTGGCTTTATTAACTTCAATTCCCTGTGGAGTAACAACATATCCAAGAAAAGATACTCGGTCGGTGCAAATGGTGCACTTTCCAAGGTTACCAAACAAACGTGCATCATGTAGAGCAATAAAAACAACACATAAATGTTCCAAATGTTCCTCCAAAGATCTAATATAAATCAGTATATCATCAAAATAGACTACCACGAATCATCCAATGAAAGCACGTAAAACATCGTTCATTAATCTCATGAAAGAACTAGGTACATTAGTTAACCCGAAAGCCATGACTAACCACTCATATAATCCAAACTTAGTTTTAAATGATGTGTTCCATTAATCTCCGAATTTCATACGAATTTGATGGTATCCACTATGCAAATCAACTTTGGAGAAAATTGTAGAGTCACTTAATTCATCAAGCATATCACCTAGCCTAGGAATAGGATGACGATAACGAATAGTAATATTATTAACGCCTCTACAATCCACACACATGCGCGATGTACCATCCTTTTTAGGCACTAGAATAATAGGAAAAACACAAGGACTAATGGATTCACGTATATCACCTTTGTCGAGCAACTACTGTACTTGACGCATAATCTCCTTTATCTCCTTTGGATTGGTATGGTATGGTGCACGGTTGGGTAGCGATGCACCGGGAATTAAGTCAATATCATGCTCAATCCCGCGAATAGGTGGTAATCTCGGTGGCACGTCTTGTGGAAAGACGTCAACAAACTCCTGCAAAATGTTAATGAGATCAGGAAGCAAAGAGGGAGGCATGTCCTCGAATGAAAATAATACCTCTTCGCATACAAAAGCATAGCAAACAGATGTAGTAACATCCAAATCATTAATATCAGATTTAGTAGCAAGTAAACATCCACTCTTCAATTTTATTTCGGATGCAACACTAGATGATGGTTTATTAGGCTTATGGTGTTGCTCATATTCGTGTGCTACAATCTGATTTTCACTCTTATTTTGCTCCTGTTTTGCTTTACTAGCTCTAGCAATGTCATCTTTCATAATATGTTCAGGAGACATAGGAAGCAAAGTGATATTTTGATCCTTATGAACAAGAGTATACTGGTTTGTCCTACCATGGTGTACAATTTTTTTCTCAAATTGCCATGGTCTACCAAGTAAAATAGAACATCCTTGCATGGGTACCACATCACAATCAACATAATCAGAATATGTAGCAATGCTAAAATGCACACGAACAATACGTGTTACCTTAACCTTGCCACTGTTGTTGAACCATTGGATGTAATAAGGATGAGGATGTGGTCGGGTGGTTAGAGACAGCATCTCCACCATATCCATGCTAGCCAAGTTGTTGCAACTCCCTCCATCGATGATGACACGAACAGAATGCTCCTTCACAACTCCCTTTGTGTAGAACAAGTTGTGCCTCTGATTTTGCTCAGCCTGTGTTACCTGCACACTAAGAACACGTTGAGCAACTAAACTTTCATACCTATCAGCGTAATCAGCAGCCATGTAGTGTGTCTCTTGTTCTGTGTCCCCGTGACCCTATTCTTCGCTTGCAATGAGAGCCAAAGTCTCCTCATCATAATCACTACCGGACGCATATCGACCATCCTCAGTAACAAGCATCACACGCTTGGAAGGGCATTCTCTCACATAGTGACCTCCACCCTTGCAACGATGACATATAACCTCATGTGTTTGCCCTGTGGATGCAATAGATGAATAAGAGCTCTGTGCAGGCCCAGAAGGTGTGCTCTTCGCGGAGGGTGGAGTAGGGGCCTATTTCCTGGTATCTCAGTTGGAGTTGGAGGTTGAAGTAGGTGGTGCTGTAGTAGGACGTGCGGAAGTAGAGGAGGTACGTGGCATCCATGATGAAGTGAGACCTGTAGAAAAATTAGTTCTCGCCATTGCCTGTCGATCCTGCACTTCACGTTCAGCTTTGCAAGCAAGATGGAATAAATGAGTGATAGTGTTATATTCCTTATACTATAGAATAGTCTGAATCTCTCTATTTAATCCACCCATAAAACGTGCAAGCATAGCTTCATTCTTCTCACCAATACCACATCTAATCATGCCAGTTTGTAATTCCTGATAATATTCCTCTATAGAATTTTTTCCTTGCCTTAAACGCTGCAGATTTTGAAGCAATTCACGTTGATAATATGGTGGAACCCAACGATTATGCATAGCAGCTTTCAAAGCAGCCCAAGTAGTTGGAATATTAGCATGATATATTCTACATTGTTCTGACCACCAAACACAAGCAAAAAAAGTGAATGAACAAATCACAGGAGCAACACGTCTATCCTCAGGAAATTGTAAGCATGTAAAATGTTGTTCTGTTTCTAACTCCCATGTAAGATATATATCAAGAACATATCTACCCTCAAATTTTTGAATATTCAATTTAAGTTTAGGGAGATGGTCATGATCCCGTACCTAAGGGGGTGGTGCAGCCCTACCATTACGGTTGTAGCCATGTGGATGACCTCGTGCGTATGGTGGTGGTTGCCCCTGAGGCTGATCTGGAGCAACCTCTCCCACATCATCGTAATCACTATCATAATCCTCAACCTGCTAAATGACAGTAGCAGAAGTAGCCACAGAAGTAGCAACGGTATCAATAGTACTCCCTCCGTCCCAAAATAAGTGACTCAAATATGACTCCACTTTGCACTAACTTTAGTGCAAAGTGGAGTCATATTTGAGTCACTTATTTTGGGATGTAGGGAGTACCAGTATGTTGTGGTTGGCCGACAGGCACACCCCGCACTCGTCGTTTGAGAGGGATACAAGCTACACCTAGTGGTGGTAGACGGGCAAGCACCTCATTGAACTTGGCATCCATCTTGGTGTCGAATGTCTTCTCCAAACCGTCTAGCTTCTCCATGGCCTCTCCAAGGTTGGTCACGAAGTATTGTACCTGGTCAACCATCATTTGCTGAAATTTGTCATGGAGCGCTTTGTTGGTCATGCTCTCCCAGTCGACCTCGTCGTCTTGTGATGATGGCATGGTTAGCAGCAAGAGGAAACACACAAGAATATGAAACCTCCATACTATTGGAAAGTGATGGTGGTGGTGTGTCACAAATCCTTCAAGTGAATCTCAAATTATTACCAGTTGTTACCCAGCAGCAAGCGGTGATCGACAACCGTTGTAGTCAAAACTCTCAAAGCATGGATAGAGCGATTGCAGGTGGTGTCAAACACACGACGTATATGTATGTGGAGCTAGGATGGCTTATAATATGGTAGCAAAAACAATCAGCAGTAATCAATTCAGAGATGCAAAGTTAAATAAACGCTCAACGACACTACTGTGCTGGTCCAAGGCTAGACCGTGCTAGAGACGCAAGCCTAAAACACCAACAAAATCACGAAGCTACACGTAATAAAGGGAAGAGCACACTCTGATTTTTTTTGGCGCCTCTTTTTTGCGCACTTTTTTTGCTTAGAAAATCACTATAATGGCGAGTGTCTCAAAACTCTTGCTAAGTCATATAAGCAGGATAAGCACGGATTTTTTTGAGTATATTTTTTTCTGGAGCGATTCGGGGGCTACGACGACTAAAAATTTCGACAAAAATCACTATGATGGCAATTGTCTCAAAATGCTCCGAAGAACCAAAAATCAGGATAGGGAAAAATATATTTTCACCCCCAAAATTTTTGGGCCAAAACATGCTCTGCAAAGCGTGCTAGACTTTTTTCCGAAACATACTCAGGTAGGAAAACACGAAACCGAAAACAAAAGGATCTTGAAACTAAACCTAATGCGAGATGGACTCGGATTGGTGGCGGAATTATGGTGGTATATATGGACACCAATGGGTAGTGATGGTGAGTGGTGATATATGGCAAGGTTAACAACGATGGTGGATGATGGTATATGTCAGCGGTGAAGATGGGGCGATGGTGGCGTGACAACTGATGAACAGAACTCGAAACTCTAAAGGACTAGACCCGAAGACCAGCAACTTGACACGATGATGCAACTGCAAATTCAACAAAGCAAAATACTGAAAAGACTATGCAAAGGCTCAGATTGGTTCGGATATGATGATCTTACCCTATTTTTGTGTGTGGCTTTTTCCTGGACTCTAGGTATGATGAACAAATGCGATCTAAACTACGAATAACTAGTAAATCACATCGAGCAACCTAGAAATCTGATACCACTTGATAGAGGCGAAGTTGTCCCTGTCTTTCGATGAGATGGTGGCTATCATTTTTGGTGGAGTAGACTTTGATGATCCGACTACGAACGTGTGATGACGTCATGCCTTAGCAATCGCTATACTAACTCCGAGAGGTTATTGACCATGTCGGAGCACGATCAACCTGACCATGAGGGTCTGTTTCTTGCATGCAAACGAAGAACAAGCAAGAAACTAAGATTGCAATCTGGATATTGCGAATATAAGAGGAAAGCTTTGTTGATGAAAAGTAGGGTTCTGTGATGCCTTTGTCTGGTCATGGAACACAAATGAAGAACGCGAAGTTGCAGCTATGGCGAACTTGTAATCTAAACAAAATCCCAAACCTAAAGCAATGCCCTAAGGGCTATATATATGGGGGAATAGAGGGGAATTTCGTGACCCCTTGGAGGAGGGGTCTGAAACCGACCCTAACTCAGTTTCCCCATACATACGGACTCTAAAAACAGCCTATAATATGCTATTTCGAAATTACATGGGCCTGTCCTAAAAATAAGATGGCACGACACCTATAATAGCCTATGGACGAATTTTGTAAAGTGGCATCATGCATATTTCGTCCAAGGCTTCTTGCTCCCATTATGGTGGCTTCAAAGTGCGAAAATCATCACTGGAAGCTCCATTGTTCTTTCCCGCGAGAGCACCTTCTTCTCCATGCTTAATCCTCCTCCAATGGTCATTCTTCTTGTCCATACTAGGTCCTTCATTCATAAGTAAAACAAAAGTACCTAATTTAGGCAGCATCATATGTTCATGAACATTAGAAGGATTTCAAAGAAACAAAAGTACTTGGTAATTCATTTGACGTGCGCGAGCTCTAGTAATTGGTCCTGTATGTATAGAAGTCGGGGTTGTTGGTGTAGCATTAGTAGGGATTTCCCCATCAGCCGTCGTGGCGAAGAGCGAGGAGGAGGCCGCGTCAGCCAGGGCAGCCCACGAGGTAGAACTAGCTGACGTGGAGTCCCCTACCAAGCATCGCGAAGAGGCGGAGGCCTGCCTCAAGGTTCTCTAGGAGGAGAAGTTTGCGCTTGCGGAGCAGCTGCACCAGCAAGAACAAGACCTGAAGACATGCAAGGCCGAGCTCGCCAAGGCAACGGGCCACCCAAGCTGCGAAGTGGAAGCGTCTGGACGTGCGGGCAGAAGAAGTTGCTGCGGAGAAGGCTCAGCTCGACACCAGGGAGAAAGCCCTTGTCGCAGCTGAGGAGGAAAGGGTTGCGGAGCTTGGCGCCTTCCCCTCCGTTGAGCGTCGGCTATGCCAAGCGCTCCGTTCCCTCTGTCGGGATGGGTTCACGGAGCCCCTAGCGGCTCCAGAGAGCGGCTTCGCGGGGCTCTCTTCAAAGCTTGTCGAACCATTGGAGGGTGTCGTTGACAAGGTGGAGGCGGTCTTGGAGAGCGAGTGTTGTGACCTCTTCTCTGAGGCCACGACACGCGTCTTTAGCCATGTCCACCTTTGTGGTCCGTGGTTTGACTTCATTTCCGTGATCCACACGGTCAATCCAGGGTTTCCCGTCACCGAGGTAGCGGCCGTGAAGGGCGTCGTGGAAGCGCTGATGAAGAAGTTCACCTGTATCATCATTACTCTGCCTCCAGAAGCTGCAAGGGTTAGCGGCGAAGAAGCCGATGTCATTAACATAGACGATGAGCTCCCAGCGACTGAGATGAGTGGCAGCGACGGTTCCTCCTGATTCCTCCTCCTGGTCTCCTTCCTGCAATGTTCATCGTGCCTCCCGGAGGCATTATACTTGTTTGGATTTTAGAAACACTTAAGGCTTGTAATAACCGTTGAATTGTGCAGTCATTTTCTTCGCCCTTTTTTCCTCCTTGCTTGTTGTGATGCTCTGCGTTGGCAGAGCCCGATCCCACGCATACCTCAGCCGCCGTTGGGCCCTCCGGATCACTAGGATGGTTCCAAGGGTTGAGGGGTGACAAGGCCAGCGAGACTCCTGAGTCACGATGCTCAGGAGTCCCCCTTGACGTACAAGCAACCCTCATGAAGGAAACATGGAGAATATGGGATTGATTTGAAGGTTTCAAAGACCTTGAGTTCTGCGTCAGCAGGGCCCGGCCCCGCGCACACCTCAGCCGCCGTTGGGCCGTCCAGATCACCACGACAGTTCCAAGGGGTGAGGGGCTACATGGCCAGTGAGGCTCCTGAGTTGCGAAGCTCAGGCCCCCTTGACGTACGAGCTTTGGCATCCTCCTTAGGGATTTTGAGCGCTTTTAAGCTCTGCGTTGGCAGGGCCCGGCCCCACGCATATCTCATCCGTCGTTGGGCCGTCCGGAAAACTAGGACGGTTCCAAGGGGTGAGGGGCTATAGGGCCAGTGAGGCTCCTGAGTCGCGAGCTCAGGAGTCCCCCTTGACATACGAGCAGCTCCCATACCTTTCCTCGCCAGCTTTTCCTGAGAGGGGTGCGTAAAGACCAGGTTTTGTGGACCTGGGAAGGTGGCATGTACCAGGATTGACCTGGTTGCAACCCCCACGGGGCCCCCTCACGCGCACATCCCAGGGGAATGCAGCGAGACAGGGTCGCGGCGAGCCTTCCTGAGGTTGAATGCAGCCGCGGGGGCACCCTTAGTTATTTATCCCCAGCGTGGAGCATAAGGGCTTCCACGTTGCATGGGCATAGTCATTGGGTGGACCGTGTCATCCGCCAGCGCGAAGCATGGGGCTTCCAGTTGGGCATGGGAAGCAACCCTTCCGCGTCCTCGGGGTGCTCTGGGCGTGTACAACCCATTAAGTTCGTACGCATGGCTTGCACGGTAGAACTGGGAGGTGTATCTAGGTGCTCACGAGGGCGCTTTAACCTCGCGAGGGCCCTACCTCAAAGGCGGGTTCTGCTTGAATATTCTTGTGGAGAGCCTCGTCGAGGGTCCTATAAATTTTGAGAAGCGTGCGCCGAATGCGTTTCCCAGGGCCAACGCATGAGAAGGCCGAGCACCAGTGACCCCACGAGGTAATGTGAACGGGGTTGGCCCGCCAGACAGAGCTCAGCCACTGGATTTAGCAAAGCTGCAGGGACGGACCCGAGCACAGCCGCCTTGCCCAGTCCTCTCATGAGGCCGTCGAAGGCAGGATCATTCGAGCACAACAACATTCATGTGTAGCGACCCGACTCAAAACGATTCAAGCCTCTGTGTTTTCTGTGCCATCCCTGGATTAGTATGCTGGCACACACAGTACATCAATGTATATATCAAAGTGCAATCACATGTAAATAGCGTAAAACTGATATATACCTTAAAATAGCAGCGGATACAGTCAACGGGAGTGGAGTCCCAATAACACCAACGGCAAGTTGAGTGCGGACCGTAACCCTGAATCGTACTCTTACCCGTCGTAGAAGAGTATCTGCAACATAAGACGTTGCAGCCGTGTAGGTCAGCATTTTGAATATGCTGGCAAGATCACCATAGTAGAACAGAAGAATAAAGACTATTCTATATGCAAAGGCTTTGTGGCTTTGTGTCTAAGTTTTTGCGTAAAAGCTGATTTTATTTTCCTACAACAAAGGAATATCAGGAATTTCACTATAGAGTTACCTATCATGACATGGTTCCGCCAACCAATGTCTCAATGCCCATAAGTGTCATTAAGTTGCCCACAATTAGTTATCAGTCCAGTGTTGAGAGTTCAGAGATAGATCCAAGTCTAGAAGCTCAAATTGTCCGTAACCGGGGACACGGCTAATCGATTAGGTTTAACTCTGCAGAGTGTTGTGTACTTTACCCACAAGATTCTTTCCCTCCTGGTAAGTCCTCGCACTGCCTGGTGTTTGAGAACAGGACGAAAGAAACATGGTCTTTCCGAGTGCTTCCCTGACTGTCCGACAGTGCCCATCCCAATCCTAACGTCGACTACATCTCGTAGCACTGCCCAGCAGAGTCACAAGAAAGATCAACCAAGCCAGAGCCCATAATGACTTGTGGCTACACAGGTAAGCTTCCGGGCATGAAGTATTCATCCTTCTCTTTGAGTCTGGGTGAAGCTTTCCGCAAGATGTCATGGCGCTTCTCCATGCATCCCGGCCATCCACTGGTTTCTCCAGGGATGCCCAATCAACCATCCTTCACCCAGTAGTGTGTATTGAAAACTTGTCTTCTCGAGTCTCGAAGTCTTGAGGTCTTGAAGATGCAGAACTTGAAGATGTCTTCATGAAGTCATCGTTTTGATGTGGAGTCCTTCTTCACACCACTCACGAACACTCATACCAGACCCCGTATACTTTAGCATAGCATTGCACTAACTAGCGTTCCCGGGGCTTTAGTAACCAGTGGTGGGTTCCTACCTCATGCATTCTACTCAACTACAAGAATTTCAATAACACTACGGGAGGGATATGTTGAATGATGTCACTACATGCAATAAAACATAGGTATGAAATAGATGGTCAAGGTGAACTTGCCTGTACTGTTGATGAATATAAAGATCGCTCTCAGAAATAACTTGATAGAACTATTCGTTAGTCTCCGATGAAAATCTATAACAAACATTACATACATATAAGCAATCATACTAGCAATCAATTCTAACAAAAAGTAATACAAAACAAAAGCAACAAGGTTGATGGAAGAAATACTTAAGACAAAGTTGAAACACAAAACTCCAACAATTTCAAAAGTAACACAAAACCCAAAACAAAGTAAAATATAATAAAAGGATTTTAGTAAATATTTTACTAGAAAAAATGAGTTACTTTTTAAGAACAAGTAAAACATTTGAAAACAACATCCTATACAACATGTGTGTTTGCCTAATGAACTTAACTACAAGCACGACCATAAACTAAGTGAAAACAAATTATGAAACAACTTAGTTAACAGAAAGTAATTAAATAAAATATTTATTATAAAACAGAATTAAGTCATCTAAAACTTTTGTGAAAGAATTACTATTAAAACTAAATTGTTTTATAAAACATTACCTAATGAAGAAAAAAATATAGTTTTCTATAATAATAGGGTAAAACTAAACTATTTTTGTTTAAAACATTTATTTACAGAAAAAAATTAGTAAAAACTTTATTTGAAAATAGAATCTAAATACTTAAAACTTTAGTTAAAAGAATTGTTACTAACAAATTTGCTTTTAAAACAACTATACCTATTTGAAAGAGGGTATAGATCCCTACAACAAAATTTATAAACTAAACAAATTAACTTTTGTTAACAGCAAGCAATTTACTAATGTTTGGAACAACAAAACTAAATGGAATCTGAAACTTAATATAAATCATATTCAGATGTTCAAAATAAAACAAAGTAAATCAATATAAATAAACTAATATGAAACTAAAAAGATTCTGTTTGGTTTGAAAACACTATTTAAAATTATTATAAAATTCTCAAACTCTACCAAATGATAGCTATGGTCACTAGTGACAAGTAGGAAAAAGAATCATTCAAAAATTCATTTTAGAACTCAGGATATGCAGAAAACAAAATTTAAATCAAATCTGTTCAAATTCAAATTTAAATGTTCAAACATAGTCAAATTTGGTATTCACAGAAACTAGATTAAATTTGTGATCTAATGCAAAAGAAATAAATTAAAAACATTAAGTAGTTTAAAAGATATAAAGAAAATAAAATCAAAACTATTCTGGAAACAGAACAAAAAAAATGGGTTTCTAGCGGACAGGGGGTACACGTGTCGCTCTGTGATTTGTCAAGGGGTGTGTGTGTTCCAGAGATTCGGGCGAATGACCGACAACTAAAGAAAACGTTTCGGTCTAAAATTAGAAAAGAAAACGCCGGCCGGTTCTTTTAAAAGAACCGAAGAGGTAAGTTACTTCTAATCTGGGCCGTTCGTTCGAGATCGGATGGAGGAGAGGGAGAGGGAGGCTCACCGCGGTGGTTGCCGGCAACGGCGAAGGCTCCAGCGATGGCAGGGGCGTCGAGGTCGTCGGGGAGATGGCTTCCGACGGTCTCCGGCGATGGCACCGACACTGGTCGACGCAGGGGAGCTCGGCGAAGGCTATGATGGCGTCGGAGGGGTGAGGGGGCGACGGTGTTGACGGGCAGGAGCTCCTCGAGCTTCGGGGGCGCTCCAAGCTCCGGCGAGGTTGCGGATACGGCTGCTCTGGTGGGTCTCCGGTGAAGGCGAGGCTATGGGGTGGTGCGCACGGGTGCGGGGAGGTCGTCTGCGGCCTCAAAGGGCTCGGGGATGGTGAGGTGGGGTGGCAGGGGAGCAAGAACGCGGCGGCTACCGGTTGCTCCGGCGAGCGATTCCGGCGAGGAGAGACGTCGGGGTTGGGGAAAACGAGGGGGAATGGGAAGAGGAGAGGCAGGGGTACTTATAGGGGCTCGCGGGTGGTCGGGGAAGGCACGAGGGGAGAGATCCACGGGAGGCATTGCCGGTGGTCGTCGGGTGCGTGGGAGGAGGAGGAAGGTGACCGCAGGGGGTTTCGGTCGGGCGTGGGACCGGGCGGTCAGTGAGAGAAAAAGGAGCGGCGCGCGTCAGTTGGCCGACCGGTAACGGTCTCGGCTTTAAAGCCGTTGGGCCGGCCGTTTAATACAAAACCGTTACCGTTTTGCTATTTATGATTTTTCCAGAGCGTTTCAAAAACCTTTAAAGCATTCGAATAAATTCCGAATATAGTCAAATGTTATAGCAAAATTAACAGAATAATAAATGCCATTTAATGGACATTTTTATTCTGGCATTTGAATATATTAAAAAAAATCATTTTTCAGAAAATGCCTTAATTGGCTTTATTTAATTTTGCAAATATTTTTCAAATAAATTTTTGGGTTTGATGATTCAAAAACTTCACAAATTACCCCCTAGCTTGGAGTGTCATGTTACTCCTTTCAAATTTTTTTCAGGGGTTTGAATACTTTGAAAATTTTGAATAGGGACCAAATATGAAATGGATTTTCAAAATAATCCAGAGGTTTTCAAAAGCTCTTTCAATTCCTTCTTTTAAACTTCCAACTCATATTTCTTAAAATTTGAGGAAGTCATATTATCCTCTCTCATGAAAATCATTGAGTTGCATAAAGTTTTCTGAATTTGAAATATTTTCAAAATGGAAATTCAAATCATTTTCAAATCCCTTTTCATTTCTTTAAATGGAAGAAGTCATTTCATCTTCACTCTAGGGTTTTGTGATGAAATGAATTTGAATTCCTGGTGATCAAAATGCAGATTGAAATTTTTTTTTTGGAAAGTCATTTCATTCCCTCTCATCAAACTTTCAAAAGTTTCAAATTGCACTCACTTTCAATCATTCAAGCAAACAAACAATCATTCTATAATTATTATAACATTCCAAAATTTGGGATGTTACAAACCTACCACACTTAAAATGAATCTCGTCCTCGAGATTCGGAAGGGCTAGAAAGAAAAGGTTAGGGTTTGGGGTCTTCTAACAAAACTCCATTGACTTGGAAATGTGGGTCTACCACACTTGAAATGAGAGTTACTGGTCCTTCAAAATCTTGACAGTCCTATGGTGCATCTGTCTGTTCACATTCTTTACAGCATCTTCCTTGGTGATGATCTTCGGTTATATCAAAATCTTGTGTCCTCACAACAAGGTGTGTTTCTCTGATACTGGGTCTTCTTAACTGACAGGTCTCGCGATCATTCTAAATAACTTATCGATGATCTCATGGTGGTCTGCCATTAGTGGTTATCCTGCAGTGAAACGGGTCTTGGCTTTATCCTCACCGTAAAATTCCTACGTGTGACAAAAACTGTCATGTACAAGGGTTTTCATCATACCATTCTAAGGCTTAAACAAAAAGCTTCAAAGAACGTCGTCTCTTTACTATGGGTAAGTCACTCAGATTTACCAATCCGAATAGCAAGAGAATGATAATAGTAAGTCGTCATGGTGGCCAAACCATGTCGCACTGAAATCATTACCTTGTATAAGGTTTAGTGAATCTCGTATTCTAACACTTGGGCTTCCTCACAAGCATTGCAGAAATTTCTCTTTTCAACGAACGAGGTTCTGATAAATCCATTGATTCTGCAAGCCGGACAAAAACATCTATCGTTTCTTCACAACTCTCAGGTTTTCGTAATACTCCTAAAGAAAACGTTTGCTGATCAGTCGTAGCTTCTTCCAAGTTTCTTCCTTCACAAAGGTGGGGCTTGATCCTTATCAATCCTGAGGTCAGTGACTTGTGGATTCACTTGAATTCTTGAACAACTTCATCTCACCCGTGGGGTGACTATCGATCCATATTCCAACATTACCTTCAGTTCACTACACCATACCCTTGAGGTAACAAATCTCAGACTTATTCTTGTCTAGATTCCACTCCGCGGAATCCATTTTCCTTTCCATTGGTTTGTTTAACCTTGGGTATGGTTTCATTACAATCATTCTCTATTCCAACTTCAAAAGTACCTTGTCACAAAGGTTATCATCCACACAGTTTGGGGTGGTTCCACATTCTCTTCATCCGTATTCACTTATCCAAATTCCTTAACCGGGAGGTACCTGTGGTCACTACCACACTTAAAATGAAATGCACTCATGTATGCATAGACCATATTTTTTTTTCTCGTATCCTCGAAAATTGGTCGGATTCTATTGCTCTTAGAATGGCAACTCATATAGTTCAACACAGGAGAGTCATGACATCATAAATTCCATTGATCTCATGACTTTTATTACAAACTCTGAGACTTCCATTACATAACTCCAAAATTGTAAGAGTGCTACTTATTACATTTGGTACATCCAGAATCCAAAACTCAGACTACTCATGCTTAGCCATTCTTCTCTGGACAGTTATAGGAGTAGTGTCCTGTCTTCTTGCACTGAAAACAAATGATTTCTAACATATCTCGGGTCTTCTTGATGTTGGTTTTTGCTCTTGGGAGTTCTGGTTCCTTTCTTGGGCACTTATCGGTGTAGTGGCCTATATCCTTACACTTGAAACATCTGATATGACTCAGGTCCTTCTGTTCAGGGGTTCGTCTCTTCCTAAGGTTCTTTGTTCCGATCAAAGCTTCAATTTCCTGTGGATCAAACTCCACTTCTTCTATCGGGAAGTTTCCCAGATACTCTTTTCTTTCCTTCATACAGTCCTGTGAGAAATGTCCTTCTTCTCCACATGTATAGCAGGCATTTGAGTAAAACCTGGTTAATCCTTCTCCATCAGGGTCTTCAATATCTTTCTTCATCACAAATTCTTCTGACTTTCCTTTGAAGGCTTCCTTCATGGCTTTCTTCTGCTGTTTGATGACTTCTTGTACCTTGGGGTACACTTGGCATTGAGCAGGGTAGTGATTGGTTCCTTCAAACAAGAAACATGTCACTTGCCCAGTTGGGCATTCCTCTGCAGGGTGTTTCTCTTCACAGTAAGGGCATCCATCCTTGTGTTCTTCTTGGGTGTGTCCTATCTCTCCGCAGATTTTGCATGCTCGGGTCTTCTTCATCGGAATAACACAATGCTTCTGAATGAGACGGGATCTTAACAGAGTCTTCTTGAGTTCTTCCCAATTGTTTGCTCCATTAAATCCTTGTATGGCGTGATGCATTTTCCACCAAGTTGCGGCACTTTGGGTAAAGTGCTGGAGAGCATATTGAACCTCATACTTCTGTGCAATCGAGTTGCTCCTGAAGTGATTCTCCATGTTGTGAATCCATACTTCTGCCTCTAGCTGGGTCATTGGTCCAGAAAGTACAAGTCCAGCTTCATATGCCATCTATTGAGTTCAAGGTTTTGGGATGAGATGGTAGAGAGAAAGGAGGAGATACACACAATACAAACAATGGTTTTGAAAATAGATTTTAGTTGTGGCTGTCAAAAATTACACACAAATGACAGCTCACAAATCATCGTATCTAACGTAAGTATACAATAGGGGTTTGGTCTTCTAGGGGCATAACATCTTGGAAATTCTTCATGGTCTTCAATTTTCTTCGGGTCTTCACAGTCTTCAACACGTGTAGCTTCAACTCTTCTAATGCATGGTGAAATCTTCTTTACTTTGAAAGGACCATCAGTTGTTTCTATATCTTGTCCTTCTTGGAGTGGCTTCAGTTGATCCTTCGTGTGGTCAAAAGGGAAGGGGTATTTTCTAACTCTTGATAAAACTCAGAAGAGAGGAGAAGTAAAAGATCCTTTGAAAACAAAGTTTTTCAAGAAATCATTTCCTAAGGCTTTCCAGTTTCTAGGGTCACGTCCTACAGTCAACATGTGCTCTGATACCATTTCTGTAGCGACCCGACTCAAAACGAGTCAAGCCTCTGTGTTTTCTGTGCCATCCCTGGATCAGTATGCTGGCACACACAGTACATCAATGTATATATCAAAGTGCAATCACATGTAAATAGCGTAAAACTGATATATACCTTAAAATAGCAGCGGATACAGTCAACGGGAGTGGAGTCCCAATAACACCAACGGCAAGTTGAGTGCGGACCGTAACCCTGAATCGTACTCTTACCCGTCGTAGAAGAGTATCTGCAACATAAGACGTTGCAGCCGTGTAGGTCAGCATTTTGAATATGCTGGCAAGATCACCATAGTAGAACAGAAGAATAAAGACTATTCTATATGCAAAGGCTTTGTGGCTTTGTGTCTAAGTTTTTGCGTAAAAGCTGATTTTATTTTCCTACAACAAAGGAATATCAGGAATTTCACTATAGAGTTACCTATCATGACATGGTTCCGCCAACCAATGTCTCAATGCCCATAAATATCATTAAGTTGCCCACAATTAGTTATCAGTCCAGCGTTGAGAGTTCAGAGATAGATCCAAGTCTAGAAGCTCAAATTGTCCGTAACCGGGGACACGGCTAATCGATTAGGTTTAACTCTACAGAGTGTTGTGTACTTTACCCACAAGATTGTTTCCCTCCTGGTAAGTCCTCGCACTGCCTGGTGTTTGAGAACAGGATGAAAGAAACATGGTCTTTCAGAGTGCTTCCCTGACTATCCGACAGTGCCCATCCCAATCCTAACGTCGACTACATCTCGTAGCACTGCCCAGCAGAGTCACAAGAAAGATCAACCAAGCCAGAGCCCATAATGACTTGTGGCTACACAGGTAAGCTTCCGGGCATGAAGTATTCATCCTTCTCTTTGAGTCTGGGTGAAGCTTTCCGCAAGATGTCATGGCGCTTCTCCATGCATCCCGGCCATCCACTGGTTTCTCCAGGGATGCCCAATCAACCATCCTTCACCCAGTAGTGTGTATTGAAAACTTGTCTTCTCGAGTCTCGAAGTCTTGAGGTCTTGAAGATGCAGAACTTGAAGATGTCTTCATGAAGTCGTCGTTTTGACGTGGATTCCTTCTTCACACCACTCACGAACACTCATACCAGACCCCGTCTACTTTAGCATAGCATTGCACTAACTAGCGTTCCCGGGGCTTTAGTAACCAGTGGTGGGTTCCTACCTCATGCATTCTACTCAACTACAAGAATTTCAATAACACTACGGGAGGGATATGTTGAATAATGTCACTACATGCAATAAAACATAGGTATGAAATAGATGGTCAAGGTGAACTTGCCTGTACTGTTGATGAAGATAAAGATCGCTCTCAGAAATAACTTGATAGAACTATTCGTTACTCTCCGATGAAAATCTATAACAAACATTACATACATATAAGCAATCATACTAGCAATCAATTCTAACAAAAAGTAATACAAAACAAAAGCAACAAGGTTGATGGAAGAAATACTTAAGACAAAGTTGAAACACAAAACTCCAACAATTTCAAAAGTAACACAAAACCCAAAACAAAGTAAAATATAATAAAAGGATTTTAGTAAATATTTTACTAGCAAAAATGAGTTACTTTTTAAGAACAAGTAAAACATTTGAAAACAACATCCTATACAACATGTGTGTTTGCCTAATGAACTTAACTACAAGCACGACCATAAACTAAGTGAAAACAAATTATGAAACAACTTAGTTAACAGAAAGTAATTAAATAAAATATTTATTATAAAACAGAATTAAGTCATCTAAAACTTTTGTGAAAGAATTACTATTAAAACTAAATTGTTTTATAAAACATTACCTAATGAAGAAAAAAATATAGTTTTCTATAATAATAGGGTAAAACTAAACTATTTTTGTTTAAAACATTTATTTACAGAAAAAAATTAGTAAAAACTTTATTTGAAAATAGAATCTAAATACTTAAAACTTTAGTTAAAAGAATTGTTACTAACAAATTTGCTTTTAAAACAACTATACCTATTTGAAAGAGGGTATAGATCCCTACAACAAAATTTATAAACTAAACAAATTAACTTTTGTTAACAGCAAGCAATTTACTAATGTTTGGAACAACAAAACTAAATGGAATCTGAAACTTAATATAAATCATATTCAGATGTTCAAAATAAAACAAACTAAATCAATATAAATAAACTAATATGAAACTAAACAGATTCTGTTTGGTTTGAAAACACTATTTAAAATTATTATAAAATTCTCAAACTCTACCAAATGATAGCTATGGTCACTAGTGACAAGTAGGAAAAAGAATCATTCAAAAATTCATTTTAGAACTCAGGATATGCAGAAAACAAAATTTAAATCAAATCTGTTCAAATTCAAATTTAAATGTTCAAACATAGTCAAATTTGGTATTCACAGAAACTAGATTAAATTTGTGATCTAATGCAAAAGAAATCAATTAAAAACATTAAGTAGTTTAAAAGATATAAAGAAAATAAAATCAAAACTATTCTGGAAACAGAACAAAAAAAATGGGTTTCTAGCGGACAGGGGGTACACGTGTCGCTCTGTGATTTGTCAAGGGGTGTGTGTGTTCCAGAGATTCGGGCGAATGACCGACAACTAAAGAAAACGTTTCGGTCTAAAATTAGAAAAGAAAACGCCGGCCGGTTCTTTTAAAAGAACCGAAGAGGTAAGTTACTTCTAATCTGGGCCGTTCGTTCGAGATCGGATGGAGGAGAGGGAGAGGGAGGCTCACCGCGGTGGTTGCCGGCAACGGCGAAGGCTCCAGCGATGGCAGGGGCGTCGAGGTCGTCGGGGAGATGGCTTCCGACGGTCTCCGGCGATGGCACCGACACTGGTCGACGCAGGGGAGCTCGGCGAAGGCTATGATGGCGTCGGAGGGGTGAGGGGGCGACGGTGTTGACGGGCAGGAGCTCCTCGAGCTTCGGGGGCGCTCCAAGCTCCGGCGAGGTTGCGGATACGGCTGCTCTGGTGGGTCTCCGGTGAAGGCGAGGCTATGGGGTGGTGCGCACGGGTGCGGGGAGGTCGTCTGCGGCCTCAGAGGGCTCGGGGATGGTGAGGTGGGGTGGCAGGGGAGCAAGAACGCGGCGGCTACCGGTTGCTCCGGCGAGCGATTCCGGCGAGGAGAGACGTCGGGGTTGGGGAAAACGAGGGGGAATGGGAAGAGGAGAGGCAGGGGTACTTATAGGGGCTCGCGGGTGGTCGGGGAAGGCACGAGGGGAGAGATCCACGGGAGGCATTGCCGGTGGTCGTCGGGTGCGTGGGAGGAGGAGGAAGGTGACCGCAGGGGGTTTCGGTCGGGCGTGGGACCGGGCGGTCAGTGAGAGAAAAAGGAGCGGCGCGCGTCAGTTGGCCGACCGGTAACGGTCTCGGCTTTAAAGCCGTTGGGCCGGCCGTTTAATACAAAACCGTTACCGTTTTGCTATTTATGATTTTTCCAGAGCGTTTCAAAAACCTTTAAAGCATTCGAATAAATTCCGAATATAGTCAAATGTTATAGCAAAATTAACAGAATAATAAATGCCATTTAATGGACATTTTTATTCTGGCATTTGAATATATTAAAAAAAATCATTTTTCAGAAAATGCCTTAATTGGCTTTATTTAATTTTGCAAATATTTTTCAAATAAATTTTTGGGTTTGATGATTCAAAAACTTCACAAATTACCCCCTAGCTTGGAGTGTCATGTTACTCCTTTCAAATTTTTTTCAGGGGTTTGAATACTTTGAAAATTTTGAATAGGGACCAAATATGAAATGGATTTTCAAAATAATCCAAAGGTTTTCAAAAGCTCTTTCAATTCCTTCTTTTAAACTTCCAACTCATATTTCTTAAAATTTGAGGAAGTCATATTATCCTCTCTCATGAAAATCATTGAGTTGCATAAAGTTTTCTGAATTTGAAATATTTTCAAAATGGAAATTCAAATCATTTTCAAATCCCTTTTCATTTCTTTAAATGGAAGAAGTCATTTCATCTTCACTCTAGGGTTTTGTGATGAAATGAATTTGAATTCCTGGTGATCAAAATGCAGATTGAAATTTTTTTTTTGGAAAGTCATTTCATTCCCTCTCATCAAACTTTCAAAAGTTTCAAATTGCACTCACTTTCAATCATTCAAGCAAACAAACAATCATTCTATAATTATTATAACATTCCAAAATTTGGGATGTTACAAACCTACCACACTTAAAATGAATCTCGTCCTCGAGATTCGGAAGGGCTAGAAAGAAAAGGTTAGGGTTTGGGGTCTTCTAACAAAACTCCATTGACTTGGAAATGTGGGTCTACCACACTTGAAATGAGAGTTACTGGTCCTTCAAAATCTTGACAGTCCTATGGTGCATCTGTCTGTTCACATTCTTTACAGCATCTTCCTTGGTGATGATCTTCGGTTATATCAAAATCTTGTGTCCTCACAACAAGGTGTGTTTCTCTGATACTGGGTCTTCTTAACTGACAGGTCTCGCGATCATTCTAAATAACTTATCGATGATCTCATGGTGGTCTGCCATTAGTGGTTATCCTGCAGTGAAACGGGTCTTGGCTTTATCCTCACCGTAAAATTCCTACGTGTGACAAAAACTGTCATGTACAAGGGTTTTCATCATACCATTCTAAGGCTTAAACAAAAAGCTTCAAAGAACGTCGTCTCTTTACTATGGGTAAGTCACTCAGATTTACCAATCCGAATAGCAAGAGAATGATAATAGTAAGTCGTCATGGTGGCCAAACCATGTCGCACTGAAATCATTACCTTGTATAAGGTTTAGTGAATCTCGTATTCTAACACTTGGGCTTCCTCACAAGCATTGCAGAAATTTCTCTTTTCAACGAACGAGGTTCTGATAAATCCATTGATTCTGCAAGCCGGACAAAAACATCTATCGTTTCTTCACAACTCTCAGGTTTTCGTAATACTCCTAAAGAAAACGTTTGCTGATCAGTCGTAGCTTCTTCCAAGTTTCTTCCTTCACAAAGGTGGGGCTTGATCCTTATCAATCCTGAGGTCAGTGACTTGTGGATTCACTTGAATTCTTGAACAACTTCATCTCACCCGTGGGGTGACTATCGATCCATATTCCAACATTACCTTCAGTTCACTACACCATACCCTTGAGGTAACAAATCTCAGACTTATTCTTGTCTAGATTCCACTCCGCAGAATCCATTTTCCTTTCCATTGGTTTGTTTAACCTTGGGTATGGTTTCATTACAATCATTCTCTATTCCAACTTCAAAAGTACCTTGTCACAAAGGTTATCATCCACACAGTTTGGGGTGGTTCCACATTCTCTTCATCCGTATTCACTTATCCAAATTCCTTAACCGGGAGGTACCTGTGGTCACTACCACACTTAAAATGAAATGCACTCATGTATGCATAGACCATATTTTTTTTTCTCGTATCCTCGAAAACTGGTCGGATTCTATTGCTCTTAGAATGGCAACTCATATAGTTCAACACAGGAGAGTCATGACATCATAAATTCCATTGATCTCATGACTTTTATTACAAACTCTGAGACTTCCATTACATAACTCCAAAATTGTAAGAGTGCTACTTATTACATTTGGTACATCCAGAATCCAAAACTCAGACTACTCATGCTTAGCCATTCTTCTCTGGACAGTTATAGGAGTAGTGTCCTGTCTTCTTGCACTGAAAACAAATGATTTCTAACATATCTCGGGTCTTCTTGATGTTGGTTTTTGCTCTTGGGAGTTCTGGTTCCTTTCTTGGGCACTTATCGGTGTAGTGGCCTATATCCTTACACTTGAAACATCTGATATGACTCAGGTCCTTCTGTTCAGGGGTTCGTCTCTTCCTAAGGTTCTTTGTTCCGATCAAAGCTTCAATTTCCTGTGGATCAAACTCCACTTCTTCTATCGGGAAGTTTCCCAGATACTCTTTTCTTTCCTTCATACAGTCCTGTGAGAAATGTCCTTCTTCTCCACATGTATAGCAGGCATTTGAGTAAAACCTGGTTAATCCTTCTCCATCAGGGTCTTCAATATCTTTCTTCATCACAAATTCTTCTGACTTTCCTTTGAAGGCTTCCTTCATGGCTTTCTTCTGCTGTTTGATGACTTCTTGTACCTTGGGGTACACTTGGCATTGAGCAGGGTAGTGATTGGTTCCTTCAAACAAGAAACATGTCACTTGCCCAGTTGGGCATTCCTCTGCAGGGTGTTTCTCTTCACAGTAAGGGCATCCATCCTTGTGTTCTTCTTGGGTGTGTCCTATCTCTCCGCAGATTTTGCATGCTCGGGTCTTCTTCATCGGAATAACACAATGCTTCTGAATGAGACGGGATCTTAACAGAGTCTTCTTGAGTTCTTCCCAATTGTTTGCTCCATTAAATCCTTGTATGGCGTGATGCATTTTCCACCAAGTTGCGGCACTTTGGGTAAAGTGCTGGAGAGCATATTGAACCTCATACTTCTGTGCAATCGAGTTGCTCCTGAAGTGATTCTCCATGTTGTGAATCCATACTTCTGCCTCTAGCTGGGTCATTGGTCCAGAAAGTACAAGTCCAGCTTCATATGCCATCTATTGAGTTCAAGGTTTTGGGATGAGATGGTAGAGAGAAAGGAGGAGATACACACAATACAAACAATGGTTTTGAAAATAGATTTTAGTTGTGGCTGTCAAAAATTACACACAAATGACAGCTCACAAATCATCGTATCTAACGTAAGTATACAATAGGGGTTTGGTCTTCTAGGGGCATAACATCTTGGAAATTCTTCATGGTCTTCAATTTTCTTCGGGTCTTCACAGTCTTCAACACGTGTAGCTTCAACTCTTCTAATGCATGGTGAAATCTTCTTTACTTTGAAAGGACCATCAGTTGTTTCTATATCTTGTCCTTCTTGGAGTGGCTTCAGTTGATCCTTCGTGTGGTCAAAAGGGAAGGGGTATTTTCTAACTCTTGATAAAACTCAGAAGAGAGGAGAAGTAAAAGATCCTTTGAAAACAAAGTTTTTCAAGAAATCATTTCCTAAGGCTTTCCAGTTTCTAGGGTCACGTCCTACAGTCAACATGTGCTCTGATACCATTTCTGTAGCGACCCGACTCAAAACGAGTCAAGCCTCTGTGTTTTCTGTGCCATCCCTGGATCAGTATGCTGGCACACACAGTACATCAATGTATATATCAAAGTGCAATCACATGTAAATAGCGTAAAACTGATATATACCTTAAAATAGCAGCGGATACAGTCAACGGGAGTGGAGTCCCAATAACACCAACGGCAAGTTGAGTGCGGACCGTAACCCTGAATCGTACTCTTACCCGTCGTAGAAGAGTATCTACAACATAAGACGTTGCAGCCGTGTAGGTCAGCATTTTGAATATGCTGGCAAGATCACCATAGTAGAACAGAAGAATAAAGACTATTCTATATGCAAAGGCTTTGTGGCTTTGTGTCTAAGTTTTTGCGTAAAAGCTGATTTTATTTTCCTACAACAAAGGAATATCAGGAATTTCACTATAGAGTTACCTATCATGACATGGTTCCGCCAACCAATGTCTCAATGCCCATAAGTATCATTAAGTTGCCCACAATTAGTTATCAGTCCAGCGTTGAGAGTTCAGAGATAGATCCAAGTCTAGAAGCTCAAATTGTCCGTAACCGGGGACACGGCTAATCGATTAGGTTTAACTCTACAGAGTGTTGTGTACTTTACCCACAAGATTGTTTCCCTCCTGGTAAGTCCTCGCACTGCCTGGTGTTTGAGAACAGGATGAAAGAAACATGGTCTTTCAGAGTGCTTCCCTGACTATCCGACAGTGCCCATCCCAATCCTAACGTCGACTACATCTCGTAGCACTGCCCAGCAGAGTCACAAGAAAGATCAACCAAGCCAGAGCCCATAATGACTTGTGGCTACATAGGTAAGCTTCCGGGCATGAAGTATTCATCCTTCTCTTTGAGTCTGGGTGAAGCTTTCCGCAAGATGTCATGGCGCTTCTCCATGCATCCCGGCCATCCACTGGTTTCTCCAGGGATGCCCAATCAACCATCCTTCACCCAGTAGTGTGTATTGAAAACTTGTCTTCTCGAGTCTCGAAGTCTTGAGGTCTTGAAGATGCAGAACTTGAAGATGTCTTCATGAAGTCGTCGTTTTGACGTGGATTCCTTCTTCACACCACTCACGAACACTCATACCAGACCCCGTCTACTTTAGCATAGCATTGCACTAACTAGCGTTCCCGGGGCTTTAGTAACCAGTGGTGGGTTCCTACCTCATGCATTCTACTCAACTACAAGAATTTCAATAACACTACGGGAGGGATATGTTGAATAATGTCACTACATGCAATAAAACATAGGTATGAAATAGATGGTCAAGGTGAACTTGCCTGTACTGTTGATGAAGATAAAGATCGCTCTCAGAAATAACTTGATAGAACTATTCGTTACTCTCCGATGAAAATCTATAACAAACATTACATACATATAAGCAATCATACTAGCAATCAATTCTAACAAAAAGTAATACAAAACAAAAGCAACAAGGTTGATGGAAGAAATACTTAAGACAAAGTTGAAACACAAAACTCCAACAATTTCAAAAGTAACACAAAACCCAAAACAAAGTAAAATATAATAAAAGGATTTTAGTAAATATTTTACTAGCAAAAATGAGTTACTTTTTAAGAACAAGTAAAACATTTGAAAACAACATCCTATACAACATGTGTGTTTGCCTAATGAACTTAACTACAAGCACGACCATAAACTAAGTGAAAACAAATTATGAAACAACTTAGTTAACAGAAAGTAATTAAATAAAATATTTATTATAAAACAGAATTAAGTCATCTAAAACTTTTGTGAAAGAATTACTATTAAAACTAAATTGTTTTATAAAACATTACCTAATGAAGAAAAAAATATAGTTTTCTATAATAATAGGGTAAAACTAAACTATTTTTGTTTAAAACATTTATTTACAGAAAAAAATTAGTAAAAACTTTATTTGAAAATAGAATCTAAATACTTAAAACTTTAGTTAAAAGAATTGTTACTAACAAATTTGCTTTTAAAACAACTATACCTATTTGAAAGAGGGTATAGATCCCTACAACAAAATTTATAAACTAAACAAATTAACTTTTGTTAACAGCAAGCAATTTACTAATGTTTGGAACAACAAAACTAAATGGAATCTGAAACTTAATATAAATCATATTCAGATGTTCAAAATAAAACAAACTAAATCAATATAAATAAACTAATATGAAACTAAACAGATTCTGTTTGGTTTGAAAACACTATTTAAAATTATTATAAAATTCTCAAACTCTACCAAATGATAGCTATGGTCACTAGTGACAAGTAGGAAAAAGAATCATTCAAAAATTCATTTTAGAACTCAGGATATGCAGAAAACAAAATTTAAATCAAATCTGTTCAAATTCAAATTTAAATGTTCAAACATAGTCAAATTTGGTATTCACAGAAACTAGATTAAATTTGTGATCTAATGCAAAAGAAATCAATTAAAAACATTAAGTAGTTTAAAAGATATAAAGAAAATAAAATCAAAACTATTCTGGAAACAGAACAAAAAAAATGGGTTTCTAGCGGACAGGGGGTACACGTGTCGCTCTGTGATTTGTCAAGGGGTGTGTGTGTTCCAGAGATTCGGGCGAATGACCGACAACTAAAGAAAACGTTTCGGTCTAAAATTAGAAAAGAAAATGCCGGCCGGTTCTTTTAAAAGAACCGAAGAGGTAAGTTACTTCTAATCTGGGCCGTTCGTTCGAGATCGGATGGAGGAGAGGGAGAGGGAGGCTCACCGCGGTGGTTGCCGGCAACGGCGAAGGCTCCAGCGATGGCAGGGGCGTCGAGGTCGTCGGGGAGATGGCTTCCGACGGTCTCCGGCGATGGCACCGACACTGGTCGACGCAGGGGAGCTCGGCGAAGGCTATGATGGCGTCGGAGGGGTGAGGGGGCGACGGTGTTGACGGGCAGGAGCTCCTCGAGCTTCGGGGGCGCTCCAAGCTCCGGCGAGGTTGCGGATACGGCTGCTCTGGTGGGTCTCCGGTGAAGGCGAGGCTATGGGGTGGTGCGCACGGGTGCGGGGAGGTCGTCTGCGGCCTCAGAGGGCTCGGGGATGGTGAGGTGGGGTGGCAGGGGAGCAAGAACGCGGCGGCTACCGGTTGCTCCGGCGAGCGATTCCGGCGAGGAGAGACGTCGGGGTTGGGGAAAACGAGGGGGAATGGGAAGAGGAGAGGCAGGGGTACTTATAGGGGCTCGCGGGTGGTCGGGGAAGGCACGAGGGGAGAGATCCACGGGAGGCATTGCCGGTGGTCGTCGGGTGCGTGGGAGGAGGAGGAAGGTGACCGCAGGGGGTTTCGGTCGGGCGTGGGACCGGGCGGTCAGTGAGAGAAAAAGGAGCGGCGCGCGTCAGTTGGCCGACCGGTAACGGTCTCGGCTTTAAAGCCGTTGGGCCGGCCGTTTAATACAAAACCGTTACCGTTTTGCTATTTATGATTTTTCCAGAGCGTTTCAAAAACCTTTAAAGCATTCGAATAAATTCCGAATATAGTCAAATGTTATAGCAAAATTAACAGAATAATAAATGCCATTTAATGGACATTTTTATTCTGGCATTTGAATATATTAAAAAAAATCATTTTTCAGAAAATGCCTTAATTGGCTTTATTTAATTTTGCAAATATTTTTCAAATAAATTTTTGGGTTTGATGATTCAAAAACTTCACAAATTACCCCCTAGCTTGGAGTGTCATGTTACTCCTTTCAAATTTTTTTCAGGGGTTTGAATACTTTGAAAATTTTGAATAGGGACCAAATATGAAATGGATTTTCAAAATAATCCAGAGGTTTTCAAAAGCTCTTTCAATTCCTTCTTTTAAACTTCCAACTCATATTTCTTAAAATTTGAGGAAGTCATATTATCCTCTCTCATGAAAATCATTGAGTTGCATAAAGTTTTCTGAATTTGAAATATTTTCAAAATGGAAATTCAAATCATTTTCAAATCCCTTTTCATTTCTTTAAATGGAAGAAGTCATTTCATCTTCACTCTAGGGTTTTGTGATGAAATGAATTTGAATTCCTGGTGATCAAAATGCAGATTGAAATTTTTTTTTTCGAAAGTCATTTCATTCCCTCTCATCAAACTTTCAAAAGTTTCAAATTGCACTCACTTTCAATCATTCAAGCAAACAAACAATCATTCTATAATTATTATAACATTCCAAAATTTGGGATGTTACATCATGTCGGGGAAGAGCCATGCTGGCAAAGAGAAACATTAGGAAATAGACCATATGCTTAAATGGGGCGACTGTAGGAGTGCGCTCTGGTTGCCTGAGGATAATGCGGCCCGGTGGGCGCCTCGAATGGAGCAAACCAAAAAGTTACCTGACACAAACCAAAAAATCACATGGCGGCCACGCTGCTGAAGAACCAAATTGGTCGACGTAGCGTGGCCTTGCGTCTCCATGAGCGGGATCCTCGTGAGCCCGTCACCTCCTGGGGCCGGGACCCCTGCTCGGCCCGGGCGTCTCCTACAACTCCTCGTGCGCGCCGCGCCCGATATGGCGCGAGCATGGCCTGGGCAAGGCGCTGGTACACGGTGCCTGAGTTCGCCAGGCCAAAGGGCATGCAAACGTACTTGCACGGGTAGACCCCTCCGTGGTGGGCACGCGTCGGCCAGAAGATGCCCTGGGACGCAGCCTTGTTAATCGCAAGCGCACAGACGCAGACGCACCGCTTGTCGGCTGAGCTGACGATGGCGGTTGCACTTGGCGGTGTAGGGCAGCTCCCTACCTACGTGGCCTGCGCCTCCTAAAGCTCCACGATTGCCCTGGTGACGGATTCTCGTCAGTTTGACGCCTCACACCGTGCTCCTGGCCTGGGTAGACGCGCGCCAGAATGCACCTCCAGGTTGTGCCCGGACGCTCCCTTCGTCTCACCAATTAGGCCGGCAGCTCCCCGGACGGGAGCCCCAGAGCCTGACCTGAGGGGGCCGCCGAGTGCGCCTTCCTATGCGATGGTGGAAGTGGCTCCGGTCTTGGCTGCTGAGCCCGAGGTGCCATCCTTGGAGGTTCCAGCCCCCTGGTGCCCTACGGGGCGGAGCTGCTTCTTCTTCCCGGGGGCACTCTCGCGAGGAGGGGTGTTTCCTTCGTCATTGGAGTGCTTGGCCGCTGCTGCTCGGTAGGCTCACTCGAGGGAGTATACAGCGTCCTTCTCTTCGCAGGTGATAGTGATGACGCAACCGCTCCCTAGCATCTTGAGGATGTTGTAACAATGGTGAGTCACTGCCATAAACTTAGCGAGGGTTGGGTACCCAAGTATGGCATTGTAAGGCAGGTGGATGTGAGTGACATCGAAGACGATGACGTTAGTGTGATAGTTCTTGCGCCCGCCGAAGGTGACAGGCAGGCGCACTTGCCCGATGGGGATGGTGGACCCGTCAGTGACTCCTGAAAATGGCTGGGTCGGCATAAGCTGGCCATATGGCACTTGGAGCGACTCGAATGTCTCAATGGAGAGGCGTTGAGTCCTGCTCCACTGTCGATGAGGGTTTTGGTGACAAGGACATTGCTGATGGTTGGCGTGCACAGCATGGGGAGCGTGCCCGCCATGGTTGAACACCGGAGCTGATCCTTCACATCGAATGTGATTGTATCCTGGGACCACTTGAGAGGGCACATGGCTTCGGGCTTCTGGAGGGCCGCGTTGAGCTCTCGAGAGAACTGCTTGAAGATGTGGTTTGATGCTGGGGCTTGGGTGCCGCCCAGGGTACAGGCTGCCGCCCTGACCTCCTAGAAGCCCCAGCCCTGTCGTTCTACCTATCATCTTCCTTTCTTCTAGGTGGTGGCGGTAGTGGGGGTAGGTCGGCCTCATGAGGGTGGGCCTGATGAGGCTGGCCTCGGTGTGACCCCTCCAGAGGGTCGTCGCGCCAGCGGTCCTCCTGAGGCTGATCGCGCCATCGGTCCTCCCGAGGCCGGTCTCGCCACTCCTGGTGCAGCCCCCCACTGTCCCAGCGGCCTCAGCAGCGGTCTGCACCATGTCTGAAGCCGCGGTCACTACGCCCTGGGCGCCGGCCAAAGTGCTCGTCGCAGACCAGCCTGAGCTCCTAGGAGTCGATGGTGCCGTGGTTGTTGGTGCGTTGAAGATGTAGGATGTCCATCCTCCTGAGTGTGGTTCCTTGCCTCGGCTGCACTTTGCCTCGGGATCGGGCGCAAGCACTATGGGGGCCCTGCGCTTCACCTCCTTGGCCTTGGCCTTCTTTTCCTCTGCCTCCGCCATTCGGAGCTCGTGGAGCGAGAGGCGGCCCTCCTCGGCCTTGGCGCACTTGTTCGCCAGGTTGAACATCTCCAAGGCTCAGCATAGTTCATCGTGGATGGAGAGCTCCTCCTTCATCTTGAGGTCCCTGACACTGTCGAAGAACACAGAGATGACGGCCTCATCCGATGCCCTCGGGATCTTGAGACGGGTGATCGTGAAACGTTGTATGAAATTGTGCAGGGTCTCCCCCTCCTATTGCTTCACACGCCGCAGGTCGTTCACGGTGAGAGCATGGTCTCAGCTACCTTGGAAGTTGGCGACGAAGCGCTTGCACAGGTCATCCCAGGAGGTGATGGACACCTCAGGGAGGTTGAGGAACCAGGAGAGTGTGCCGCCTTTGAGCGCCATGGCGAACTAGCTCGCCATGACCTTGTTGTCGCCACCTGCTTCTTGGATGCTTAGCGAGTAGAGTTGTAGGAAATCAAAAAGATCTACGGTGCTGTCGTAGCATGGGGGTAAGTTGGGATTGAACTTGGGAGCCACACAATTGAAAGAAGCTTCGGAGCGATGGCACGACACCCCACCGGCCCAGTGAGCGTCGTGCGCTTACCGGGGACCTAGTCTTGACGCTTCTGGGGGCCGCTTCGAGGGGTGCCTGGTCAGGGCGTTGATTCAGCGGCTCGGGCAGTGCACGGGCGTTGATGCGCGGCCTCAGTACCACCTGGCAGCTTAATTCATCCCTCGCTCTCGCCCGCGGCTCGCGGGGTAGCTCGCGCGGGCGCTCTTCACGCCTTGGCTTGGGGTCGATGTCGCGTTGCGGAGGAGGGGGTGGTGCATCATGGGCCCCGTCGTCCACGAGAGAGGGCTAGGCCGGAATGAGTAGGAGAGCACCGAGGCGTCGCCGGCGACACTGACGAGCTGCATGATGCACCCAAGCTAGTCGTCATGGCGGTCAGGAGCAAGGCGTAGCGCAGCAGCTCGCACGCCCGCCCCACACACCAGTCCGGGAAAAGCGTGGGACGACGACCCAATAGCTGGAACGATCGACGGAGTGGTGGTGCGGTCGTCGTGCTGCGGGGTGACTGTCTAGGAGGAGTCTTGTTGCTCGCGGGCCTCCAGGCCCGTGGCGGCGTTGGCCACAGGAGAGGGAGACCAGCGTGCAGCGGCACGACCCACGTGCGCCGTCTGAGTGATGCGGTCTATTGATTCGCAAAATGGCTCGTCAATCCAAATGAATCATTCTTCTGGTCTCTCTCTGCCCCCCGCCCCAAAACTGACCCATGACACAGTGCCCATTCGTTTCGCGCGCGGGAAGGCAACGAAGTTCAGTTCAAAAGACCGCAGCAGAGTGGAGCAGCCGCGACACAAAGTTCCTTACCTTAGCTGGATCTCGCTGGTGCCACCTAAACGGTAGGTATAGACGATGGATGTCTGACGTTTGGAGTTGTCGTTCGTGCACCTGTCCCCAATAGAAGAATGAGTGATCCCTTCCCCTGCGGATCATGGCCTTACCACTAGGTCCCCGATGGCCAGCGGGGGATTTTGTATAGCAGCTCACGTTCGTTTGCACTTTGTGTTCCCGCTGGACTGGACACGTGTTAGCTGTAGGAAGTATGGTTACGAAAGTGACTTCGGTTCGCTAGTTTAGGCTCAACTCCTCGCTTTACGTTAGCGGACATATAGGTAGGGTCGGGGCTCCACGCTCTTTCTTTCCGTGTGGGACGATGCTGGGGAATGTGTCGAGGCGGCGAACAACAACAAGACAACTAACTACATTTTCTTTTTCCCTCCATGAGATGAGCGAGTGCATTGGACCGATGGATAATAGAACTGAGCTGGCCAAATGCTTGGGCGCTCTACATACGATGTAGAAAAATTCAGATACATATCGATTTCTTTCTGATGGATCCAGAATAGATAGATATCTTGTATCATCAATAGATAGAAAGAGGTCAACCCTTATTATTGATAGAAAACCTTTCAATCTATTAGAACAGATCAGGCCATCTATCAATCGATTTGAATCATCTCGTTTTTCGTTCATTTCAGCCACGCCATAATAGCCGCCACAATAAGAAAGAAGCAAGCGAAACAGCTAGAAGCGCTCGCTTCGCCGTGCCCAACAATTCTTATTCATGGGAAAGCCAAACGAAAGATTCGATTCGGACTTCATAGAGCATGTGCTGCTGCTGTCTGCGTAGGGCCGTCCCCCACTCCCGTCCCAGGGCGCTAAGGGGTTTTGTTTTAGGAACAGACGGTGGTGTTTTGCTGACGCCTCGAATCGACGCTTTTGTTGCGACATGCTAAGTTTTCTCCCCTATTGCTAGTAGGTTGATGGGTCGCACGCCCGGCACACATGTTTTGGACTTGCTTGTGTGTCCATAACTAAAAATAGGTGACCTAATGGCCGCCGCCCGACTAAACATACCAATAGTCACCAAATTCATATGGGCTACTAAGGAGTAGGCAATGATCTTCTTAAGATCGATCTGTCTTAAAGTGGTCAAGGAAGTATATATGATAGCAATCGTGCTTAGAGTATAAATGAAAGAAGTGAAACAAAGTGTCGCTTCGGGAAACATGGGTATTGAAAATCTTTAAAACCCGTAGGTTCCCAATTTTAAAAGAATTCCAGCCAAGATGACAGATCCAGCCGTAGGTGCCTCTACATGGGCTTCGGGTAACCAAATATGAACTGGTACCATAGGCACTTTGACAGCAAAAGAGGCGAAAAAGCAATCCATAGAAGGATTTGGCAACGCTCACTAAATTTGTAAATTGGTGGTTCTTGTTTGGAGAAGAATCAACAGAATAGCTAATAGCATAAAAACGGATCCAAGTAAAGTATATAGGAGAAACTGATATGCTGCCTTGATCTTTCTTTGTCTCGAACCCCATACCCCTATAATTATGGTAGAGTCAGGGGTGGCCCCAAAGCGGAATTGACCGGTGGTAGTTGGTCGAAGCTCTAGTGGGTAGCCACTCCCTTCTCAGGGAACCGTACGTTAGACTTCCGCATCATACGGCTCCGTCCCGAGCTTCTGTCGTCGGCCCTTGTCATTAGACCACTATGCTTGTCTTTTCTGCCTTGACTCTCGAATCTTTTGCTTCTCGGGTGGTGGCGAACAATGCTGCTTGCGTAGCGGGAGATGCCCGCCCGTCGTTTAGGCCTGCTTCCTGCCCGAAAGGAGGCTAGCCGGACTAGTGGTAGGGGACTCGACCATAGAAAACCCTACCCTATTCTCTAACCCTCTGCCGAGCTCTACCCTGCCCGCATTTATTTGGAAGGGGGCCAAAGAAATGTCTCCACCTGCTGCCAACAGTCTTTCTTCGGAATTCTACTGAACGGGTCAATCCTCCCCTTCGTTTGTTTTAGCAACTTATCCTAAGGTCTCTTCGCCAAGAACTCTCCAGCAACGACAGAGGAACTAACCTGCCTGCAGTGGCGGGCGGCTTTTTTTTGAAATAAGACCTGGACGATTATCCCTACCCTCGGTAGCTTACGAGTTTACGTCCATCCCTGGTCGGGTACAATTTCCTTTATTTTTATCCCATGTAGCCATTACCCGAATTCGCGCAAGTGTGTCCACACCCCCCTGACTTGACGAGGAATCCATTCTCGCGAACAAACACCCCCCTACACACACCTAGGAGCACCCCTTCCTACATATCCATACAAGACCTGAGTAGGTGGGTCGAGGTCCTACGAGGTACCCACTACTCGGAGTACCCTCCCACTAAAAAAAGATGTGTGGTTTGGTGGTTCGACGAGAAATGCTATGCTTAGGCACAGGACTACCCCTCTTCCCGAAAGCTTCGCGGGGACCTTTACTACTTTACGACGACGGGGGACCGCCCGTAGGGGGTTTACTGCACAAGGCCCCTGCAGAGGAAAAGCTTGATCCCAGCGAATAGAAGATGCTCAGCTCCGCACAACATAGGGATTGGCACGCTTTCGGAAAGAACATAGAATAGTAGAGGATCCAGCATGCAGGACACGGCGATCATTAGAAATTCACGAATTAGAAATGTTGTAATATACTCTTTCCCAGAACTTCTCATACCAGACCAACCCACTGAAATGCAAATAGGGATCAGAAATGTGGTCAATATCACGAAGAATAATGAAAGACCGTCTATACCCATATACAAGTGGATGTTTTCACAAGGAAGCCATCGAAGGCTTTCCACAAATTGAGATTTGACTGTAAAAGGATTGAATTGTATCCGAGGAACATGGGGATACAAAAATGTAATATGATAAATGCACAGACCAATCAATCGTATCGGTCTTATTGAAGAATTTGGAATGAAAAGAGGAGTAATGCTTCCTAGCACGGGACAGAGAATAGGACCATTTAGATCGAAATAGCATTCACATAAATGTTCTAACATAGAGTAGAATTGAACATTGAAAAGATTAGTTGACAATAGTCAATCAAAAGATGGGGCGCCAAATTACTAAACAATAGGGTTCATTCTGTGCAAGTCAGCTGAACACCGTAATTGATGAGTGAGTAGGTGGGTTAGGTGCACCCCTTGCCCAGTGGGAAGTCATGAGGCTAGCCCCCCCTGAATGAAGAAGTAGTGGGGCCCCCTGCCGGCCCACGTATGTGCCTTTATTTAGATTCTAACTAAATATTATATTGAACTTTATTCGGGAATCTTTCTAAAGAATCCATCTAGCAAAACGAAATTAGTCGATTTCAATCTAAGGTGCACCTTGCCTTTTTCAGGTAGCTTTCTTACGCCTATTCAGCTAGGTGGGGCATTGGTCATAGCCGAAGTCGAAGGAAAAAAATAAGGTAATGAGATGATGGTGCCATCAAGAAGTATTCAACGAACGTAGTAGCGGCCAAAAATGAAACTCTTGCATGAAAGACCGGATTTGAAGCAAGATGAATGGCGTTGGGTTTTTTCAAATGAAACCCGCGATCAGAAAGTCACCAACGGAGCCATACGATCTATCTAGTAGTGTGCCATGGCACGCTACTCCGCTTCGGCAGTGGAAGGAGCAACTGTCTATTGCTTTTATCTCATCCAAGATAGTGTCTCGTCTCCCCATAAAATAGATAAGCATGTAGTTGAGACCTATCTGAAGGCCCAATCGGCATGAGTAGTTGCACAAAACTCTAAAGAAGACGATGACGGAAAAAAGGACGGCTCGAGAAAAGGTACCTCGAATATATCTAAGAATCCGATGAACTGCTGCAAAGTGAACTGACCGGGGGCAGCCATGACAGGCTAACTTTCTTAGGAAAAGCCATCTGGGCAAGAGATTGTTAGATAAACCAAACTGCCGACCTACTGTCTGTAGTGCGTCGGATCAGATAATAGTGAGCCATCAGTCGGACGGAGTTTAACGTAAAGCTCCAAGGGAGTGTCAACAGTCTTCTCATCATTGTGTTGAGCTCGAGTGATCAAGTCATGACGTTATTTGATCTGAGATACAAAATATCCACGAGGAGAATGTGCGACCTCCAAGCCAAGAAAAGGCTTAGGGCGCGTCAGCGCCTTCATAGCAAATAATTGATGAAGGCGACACTTGATCAGCGATATGGTAACGGAGTAATCACCAGTCAGTTTCATATCATCAACATACAACAACAGAATAGCACGTCGTCGAGGATAAACTGATACGAACATGGCCGAATCATGATCACTCCGAGAAAACCCTGCCTGGATAACATAACCACTGTGCTGAACTTCAAAAACCGACGCTATCGGGGCTTGTTGAGACCATAGATCGCTTTGCGTAAAGGACAGACAAGAGAAGAAGTCAGAAGGGCAGGTTCTCTTTCATCCGTCTTTTCTAGGTGCGCATCTCCATCTACTAAAAGTAGGTGTGGTTGCCATAGATATATTGGGTCATTCGTAACCTGAGCAATAACCGATGCTACTACAGCAATAACGGAAATAACCGATGCTACAGCAGAAACTACAGCTATACATGGCGGCCCCACACGCAGCTTTGTTTAACAAGCATCACCCTTCCTTTCTTTTCAAATGCTTCCTCAGTCAATCAGCAGCTTATTCGATTCCTATTCTTATTAAACATCTGATATAGATGGTGGGAACAATGAAGCAGATTCTTCATCTGTAGGTTGCAATCCATATGATTTCTTTTCTCGATCTCCTACTTGTGTTTCACCTCACACCAAAGCATCACGTTCCTAGGGACAGAGACATCTGCGCTCTAAGGCAATCATAGTACTACCAGCATGGTTACATCGTTCTGCGGGCAAGCTTCAACTTCAAAGTCACCTGATTTGACACCAGCCAAAGGAGTAGGAACAACAGCTGGGGAAGCACCATTACCATCCATGGGATGCTTTGTGAACCGCCCCCTCTGTTCAATACTGATACCTGTCAGATTCCATAGCTGATGAATCTCTTTCTTTTTCCACTCTTTACCCGTCACGCAAGATGCTTTTCTGGAACAAACCTAGTAGTTATTTGTCTTGCTGATCTTGGGTGAACTGATGACACTGATGCTCCAAGACCAAGAGTTTTCATAGCCAAAGCTATTCAAGCTACTCCCTCGCATGAATCACAGCTTTCTGGACGCACTGCTTGAACACCATGGAGCAAGATAGAGAAAAAAACTCCTATCCCAGTTGATCGAGCTGAACCCACCCACCGCCGGGCAGGTGCATCAGCCTCTTCTTTCTAGTTTCCGACAGGGCTACTCCAAAACCTGAACTTCATAGATCCGAAGCCTAAACCTTCACTACTTCCATCACTTCATAGAGCAGGTCTTGTTTTCAAACTTGCTTTCGGGTTAAGTGCAAAAAATCAATTCAATATTCCTGTCATTGAGGATCTATTAGATGAGCTACATGGTGCACAACTGTTTTCCAAACTTGATTTGAGATCAGGTTATCATCAGATAAGAATGAGAAGAGAATACATTCATAAAACAGCTTTTAGGACATATTTTTGTCATTATGAATACTTAGTGATGCCATTTGGACTCACTAATGCACCTGCTACCTTCCAATCATTAATGAATCATGTTTTTTCTCCGGAAATACCTTTTGGTATTCTTTGATGATATTCTGATATATAGCAAGACCAAACAAGCTCATCGCACTATCAAGTCAGTCAGGAACTAGTCTGCCAAGCTTAAGAAGAAGTGAAAAGTAAGCAAGTTGTCATCTAGTGAGGGCTAAAATACATGGAGAACATCCCCCCTCTATTTGCCAATAGCTTCCACCTTCCTCTCTTTCATTTCATGTCGGTTCAGCCGAGCCAATAGATTCCATAGGCGGGTCAGTTATAGCTAGCCTTTGATTAGGTCCTTTCAATAGACTTTCCGTAGATATAATTCGATAGACTTTCCGTAGCTCAGTACTGCTAATCGTTGACGCCCGCAACTGTACTTACGACTGTACTTGTGAAAAGAGATAGAACCATCTCGCTATGACTCAAAGATGGTCAAAAAGCTAATAGATGGGCCACAAAAGGTAGAGGAGAGGGGGTTTCGGAGGCTGTGCCCTTGTTGGTAAAGGAAGTAGGTTTGCCTTTTGAGGGTAGGTATTTCTGGAAGCAAGGAAAATAAAGAAGGAAGCAGGTACCGGTCTAGGGGTTCCCGAGGATACGGATAGTTGAAAATATAGGATTGCAAAACTGGAAAGACCCGGAAGCAAGGATAAGAAAACAAGGAAGTTGGTTCTCGGTTGGTTGTAAAGCAAAGGGGGAAAGTGTAGTGACCCGACCTGAAAGGTCGAATCTCCGGTGTTTCCGTACCATCCCAAGATCATGCTGGTACACACACGGTACATCAATGTATATATCAAAGGGAAATCACACAACATTATATTAATCGAAATCTCATATCGAGTCCTTTATTACAATAAATATTACAATAAAGTGGCTGAAAGCCAACTCATGAGAATGTCTAAATCTTGCGGAAGTGTCGAAGGTAGATGAGTCCATCTGACTCCAAGGGCATCTCACCGAGCGTAGAACGTGTCCTCACTCCTGGTCGGAAAAGTACTCTGCAACATGATACGTTGCAGCCGTGTAGGTCAGCATATGGAATATGCCGGCAAAGTCACAAGAGAGGGGTGAAAAGATAATCATCTAATCTACATGCTTATATGGCAGGTGGGGTGGTAAGTTTTTGCGTAAAGCCAATTTTTCCTACATCAAGAGAGGGATAAGCAAAAAATTATTACTAAGTTGGTTGATTAATGAGATGGTTCCACCAACCAATTCTCATACCCACTTGTTAAATACCCACATCATCATATTAATTGTGTTGAGAATTCCGAATGTTTCAGTTCCTTTGGCTCAAATCGTCCATGACCGTGGACACGGCTAATCGATTAGGTTTGAGTACTCTGCAGAGTTTTGCACACGTTCCCCACAAGATTTGGTCGCCTCCATTTAATTTCTCGCACTTCAGGGTGTTTGAGAAACGGATGACCAAAACATGGTCTTCCAAAGGGTTTCCCTGCGACTCTGATGGTGCCCATCCTTTCCTACCGTTCTTCTACATCTCGTAGCACCGCCTGTCCAGGGTCACCACGATATCCAACCAAGCCAGAGCCCATAATGACTTGTGGCTGTGCAGGTAAGCCTTGGGTCTTGAAGCACCCATCCATCTCTTTGTGCCTGGGTGGATCTTTCCGCGGGAATACTGGCCATCTCCAGCATCACCTAGGCAAATCCACTGGTTTCTCCAGGGTGCCGTTCAACCATCATCCACCCAGAGGTATGTTGAAAACTCGAAGTCTTGAAATCTTGATCATTATGTAGGTCTTGATATTATTAACTCTCTCAACTCTCATGAATCACACAACCAACCTCGTCTACTAATAGCATAGTAAAAAGGTAAAACAACGTTTCCCGGGGCCAATGTGTCAAAGAGTTTGAGGGGGTACCTACCACATGATACTACTACAATGTAACCAAGTTTCCAACTAACCTATCTTGCATGCAATTGGGGAAAATGGTAGAACTAATGCATATAACACATGGGTAATCATGATCAAAGTGACTTGCCTGATTGATGATCTTCGTACTCGTGGGACTCTAAGTAACAAGCTTCGCACTCCGGATAATCTAACGAAGCAAACAAGCACTCAATAAGCATACAACAGAATATCGTAACCCACAAACATCAATCAAGAACTAGTAAATAGTCAAGACAAAACAATGCACAAATCACAAGTAAGGAAAACACACAAAGTTTTGTTTACTAGGAGGTGATTGATAAAACACTACTAACATAATAAAACTATTTTGAAATAACCAAAACAATTGTTGACAGCAAGGAAACAATAAAATATTTTTATTAATAAACAGAAGAAAATCAATTTAAGTTTGTTGAGAAAACTTTTGTAAAGTTTGTAAAAGTTTTGATAAACACTATATGAATCAACTATAGTTTTACTATCAAAAGAGCAAAACAAAACTTATTATTTATTAACAAAACATGTTCTTAACAGGGAAGAATTCTACAAATAAACTTGTCTTAGAAAACAAAATTAAATTATATAAAACTTTGTTGAAAGAAAACTATTACTAACTAGTTGTTTTAATCAAAATAAACCTATTTGAAAAGAAATTGTGATTCCTATATTAACAAAGAAATAAACTAAACAATTTTATATTTTTATTAACAATAAGTAAAACACTAAATGTTTAAATCAACAGAACCTACTAAACAAATTAAAACTAAATCTAAGCTAAACTAACTAAAACTAAGTAAATAAAACTATACTATAATACTAGGCACATTCTGTTTATAGCTAAAACACTAACAATGATCATCCTAAAAACCCTCAAACTAAACATGATGATAGTCCTAACTAATACCAAACAGTAGCAAAAAGATTCATGTCCAAATCTATTTTCAAACTCTAGTTATTCAGATTTGAATGATTTGAGCAAATTTGATTCAATTCAAATTTAATAGTTCAAATTTGAAATTTAAAGTACAGTGTGAAACTACATGAAAAATGTGAGCTATTGCAAAAATAATCAACTCAAAATATTTAATAAATTAAAAGTTATAAGCAAAACAAAATTTGGATTCACTCTGTTAACTAAAACAAAAACAGAAAAGGGAAAAATCTACCGGACGGCCAGGGGGCTACGTGGCGCTTTCCTATTGGTTGCGGGCATGTGCACGCGAGAGCCTACGGGCGGGCGACCGGTCCGAAGAGGAAAACGATTCGGAATTAAATCCGAGCTAATCTAACGCGTTGATTATGGATCCGACGGTCCAGGGAGCTTACGGAGGAAAGGTCGCCGGCGTTGGAGGTCTCCGGTGGATCCGAAGGTGGCGAAGACGACGACGAGGAGCTCCGATGGTCGAGGAAGGCAGCGAATTGGTCCGGGCGGTTGCGGTGGACGTCCTGCGTCGAATGGTGAGGTCGGAGGGGCGAGGGGACGTTCGAGGCGACGGGCACGTGCAATGGAAGCTCCGGTGGTCGGAGTTACTCCGGCGAGGAATTGCGGCAGCCTTCCGGCGAGATAGGAGACGGGTTTGGGGGGAAATGGATGCGGGGACTGGCCGGCTTTTATAGGAGTGCGGGGGAGCGAGGGGGTTAAGAGGGGCGGGAGATCCAGGGAGGGGAGAAACGGTCGGCGACGGCGCGCGCGAGAGGAGGGAGGCGACCGAGCGGGGCTAACGGTCGGTCGGGTGGGACCCGGTGGCAGCGAGAGGGTGGGCTAGGTTTCCGCGTCGGTCGGCCGGAGCGTATTGAATTCGCGAAATAAAGCCTGTGGGCCGGCCCGTTTTAATTCTAAAACCGTTACCATTTTCTGTTTAATGTTTTTCTAGAGCGTTTCAAAAACCTTTAAAGCATTCAAATCGTCTCTAAATATAGGAGTATTATATATCATAATTAACAGAATAATAAATTCCATTTAATGAACATTTTTATTCTGTCATTTGAACACTTTAAAAAAATATTTTTAGAAATTGCCTATTTGTTTTTAAAACCTTTTTGCAAATATTTTCAAAACAACTCCTGGTTACGTTTGTTCAAATAGATCACCAAAATGAACCTGGTGTGGAGTGTCATGTTACTCCCCTCTTATTTTGAACATTTTACCAAGATTTCAAATAGGTGAAAGCAACTTAGGGAAAGTAGAAAGGGCTTTCAGAATTTTAGAAAGAGCATTTCAACAATACAGGTATTCAAGCAATGATGATGATGGATGCATAGCTATATTTCATAACATTCCAAAATGAAATTTTGGGATGTTACAGAAAGCTGGTTAAACAAAACTAGGGATAGATAGAAGGTATTTTCTAAAGGTTCAAAAAGAAGGTATTTCAAAAGGGCTTTGGCAAAGGAGGTTCACCTTGCCTGCTTTCCTTGTCCTCCATTCATTGAAATCCTATACTGGATACCTTTGCCATTTTCCGAGTGGAGGCAGTAGGCTATTCTCGTTCTTAGCTTGATACGCCGAAACATGCCATTGCGTAGGCTCGTAGGCATAATTCGTATTCGTATTTGTTATTGGCGTACGTAATTTCCTTACTACGTCTATCGCTCGTAGGAATATCTCTAAATAGGAATCGTAGTCCTCGTATGTACATCTTTCGTATTGTGATAAAGCACCTATGCCGCTAGAAATAGTAGCGCCTTAAAGAAGGCGTTATTTAGAAGATGGAATAGTGCTACGTCATAAGCAGAAAGACCACAAGACATAAATGGGTTACCTAGACACAAAATTACAGATAGGGACCCATCTCTTAGGCCAGTCCGAAGGGCGTTGATGGAACAAACAAAGGTAGAAGATCTTGATTCTCTGCAATTCGGCTTCAACCCGATGGAGCTCTCTTCAAAACATATCTTTCGGCGTCAGTCTTTCCTGCCTTACCCTAACCCCACTTCACCTGGCGATTCGGTATGAGGTTTCTCTGATCTGTTGATGGTATTCTTTAAGCTTTCTTTCTTAGTCACCGGACAGAGTGAGAACTGCTCAGCTTGCTTTCTTTCCATCCCTAGCACACAACTTAGTAGACAGTAGGCACACAACTCCGCTAAGAGCTCATCGAACTTGAGTTGTAGAGTAAGACCATAACTCGATATGGTTCATTTCAGTACTCATTCACTCGGTATGGTTCACCACATGCCTGTGATCTCTCTCAAGCTAGGTTTGGTATCGGTATCGGAGAAGTCCGTCATTGAAGTGGTAAGTGGGCGTAAGGCCTATGTATTTCTTATAAGTGGGATTTATTACCTTGAATTTGATTGATGCGGTTCTAGCTCATTTTAAAGAGCTTATAGAGCTAGTTTTTCTTGACCCCTCTTGACGTTGCTGGTCATCCCAACTCGTATTAGCTATCCAACGAAATGGGCTGATCCTAATTCTGGGCCCTCTTGATATTGGGCTGATGTTTTCCAAGGATACCTCCGCCTTTCACTTTCATAGGAACCCAGTCTTCTTCGAGACAATATTATTCATGGTTAGAAGCAGAGTTCACGCTTTGCTCTAAACTGAGGTCTAGCTAGTAGATAGTAGAGAGGAGGGCTAAATCCAGGTTAATGTCCCGTCGCTGAATCCATCTATTTTTCTTTCGCACTAGTGAACTCTAGTAGTTGGAGGAGGGAAAGGAGCATACTTTTATTACGCAAATAGAAAGTGCGAACAAAGTAATCAACTTGCTGAATCACTAGTGTCAATCAGTTTTGAAGCGCTCGATGGGCGTAGTTCGTCATCATCCTCTGTTGGCCTTGTATCGACCAAGGGAAAAGAAGGAAAGAATCTCTGAGCGAGAGTGCCAAGATGGGAACCTATTGTTCGACCGACTACCGTGCTTCTTATCTTTTTCGAATACTGCGAGCCAAAGGCACGCTGCTATTTAGTCACAGTCACATGCTCACCCTTGACTCTATAAATCAAACCAGTAGCTTGGGCTAGCGAGTATAGTTCCCTAGCGCCGGGCCCTCAATAAAGTCCATCGTGGCCATATCACATGGTTTCTCTTTCTTAATGCTGACCCCAATGTTGATCGATCGTGCTTATTATGATATTTTATTCAATTCATACCACTCAAAGCCCAGGCCATTGGCTGCGCCGCTTTCTGCAACTCGTAGTCACAAAACCTTATTAATCGAAGTGATTTCTTGTCAACGGATCGCTATCGCTTACAAGAACGGATGTAGAAATGGTACACCTGAAGGTGAAACAAGAGACTCATACCCATGGTCATCTGATTGATCTACTCGGCTTCGGTACTGAAATGAAAAGGCCAAAGGCCAAACAAAAGACGTTTCGTCTGCTCCAGATGAGGTAAGAGCGAATGATTTTTTTCGTGATTTCCATCGTAAGAAGATCGACTTGTAGAAGTCTAAAAATGGGGAGCAAAGGAAGAGGCAGGCTGAGCTGACTCTTGTTCAATATCATTCTCATGATGTGTGGTGCAAACAGAAGATTCTTGTGGAAATCCCTTCTTTCTAGCTTGATCAATTTCTGTAAGAATGAAGCTAGTGACATTAAACTTCTGGCTCTTCATTATGAAGTCAACTACATTCCAAGACCCTTTATTCCAAGTAGATTGCATGTGCATTTCCTTGGGGAAGAAAGTTCCGTCAGACGGTAGCTTAGCCATTCATCAGATACATGTCGGAGATCCTTCTCTTGCGTAATAGTAATATCGATTGTTCCTCTACGAGAGCCAAGTGAACAAAGACGATTACATAGCGAGTGATTATACCGAGACTAAGAAACAGCTAGCAGTATCGATATGACCGCAATAAGATAGTGAGTGAAGACAGTGCAGGTGTCGCAAGAGAATATCCACATGTGTACTTTACTGTAACCACAGGCTTTGTGGCATTCTATCTTTATTGAAGAGAGCTTATTTCTCACTGTTTCTACCATTCGAGGGGGAAGCCATTACGAGGATGTGAGCTTGCCAACAGAAGATTTTCTGATTGGAAGTCCCGACAATGGTGCAAGTAGGCCAAGAACTGGAAGCAAAGCAGGTTATTGACCACACAGCTATAGTCAAATCAGAGAAGAATCCACGGCACAAGCCTAGTGTGAATAAGAAAGTGGATGTCAAAAGAAGAGTGGGATAAAATTCAAGTAGGGAAATGACTTGCCTAAGGCATTGAGAAAACCAAATCCTCCACCAGCTCCCCTTAAAGACAGGTAGATGTGAGCAGTAATAGCGAGCTATGAAAAAGTGAATCCACCAGTTGCAGCTTTAGATTAACTAAATGCTCTTTACTTCCCTTTTGTTTAGTTTCGATCCACCCGTGCTTAGAGGAAAGAGGAAAGAAAGAATCAGAACCCATTTGAATCTCCCTTTCATTTGGTAAATATAAGGCTAATGTGGTGGGACTGGGAGGCAGCCAACCCTGCGTAGTGCTAGACTAGAACACGGTCAGCCGCATGAAAGCGTAGCTACATTTCTCTTATTCTTTTTTAGCAAAGGCATGAGATCCTAGTCTTATGACTACTCCAGTCATCTAAAATTAAGTACTATGCACATACTATTCTCTAATAGGGAGGATGTACCAGTATTCCATATCGCTATCTTCTGATTTCATTAGACTAACGTATGCCGCCTTGGAGGTTTCCTCCTCCCGAACGCGAAGGACTTCGATTTTCCGTCAACAAAGTAACGCTGTGCAAACTCATCTGATCCCACCCCGAAGCTATTCTCTCACCTTGTATATCTCCTATTGTCCCAATTCCTACTTCCTTTGGTTTCAGCTCCGACATAACCTCTCTTAGTACCCCACTATCTGTTTTCTGTTGGTCATTATGCTGGTGATCAATATAACCTGTCGAGGACAGACTACTGGGCTGTATGTGTCACATCTGACACCAGCGCAAATGGTTAGTGAATTGATACATATTTAGCCATTCAACTTGCTAATATTGGAGTGCTTTCACTGATTGCTTCTGATGGGGAGGCACAAATGCTTCGGTTACAGCGGATAATCAGTTGTTTGACAAGACTTATAGTGCACTTTTCTTCCTCTTGTTTTACAGCATAAAGTATTGTAACAGAGTTTATCTGTTAAAGCCCTATGCGAAAGAAAGTAAGGTGTCAGTGCCAAAGCTTCTTCTCAAGCATCAACACATCAGACGAATAGGAATCGAAAGCCAGGAAAGCAACATCAAAGACTGGAGAAGTAGGCGAGTCAAGGCAAGGAATTTCAGTTCTAGTATTTCTCGTTGCTAGGTAGGTCTCACTATCTCTTCATTCAGTAGTTGAAGCTTATCCGTAGAGAAGTTATGTTACAGAAGTAGGAGAAAATCTATCTACATTTTCATTCACTTGAATTCGTAGATCAAAGGTTTACGGTTACCAACTCGCCCCGGGTGGGTTCTAGGAATGAGAGCACTTATGTATCGAGGGGCTTTAGCACAAAATGAAGTAGCTAGCTAGCTAACTAAGCTATGATGGAAGGACGGGGCTAGGGGAAGAAAATCTCATTGATTACTTATAATGCCGGATGAAGCAAGTTACAGCATTGGTTCTTTCGTGATTCACGTATATTGGAAATCTCTTTCTTTAGGAAATGGGATGGCATTCAATTCTAACTTAGGGATTCTCTTCTTCCTGAACATTCATGAAAAGAAGGACTCTGGCTTTAATGCTAAAGTTTAGTACTGGGCCGAGCGTACTTACCTACTAGGACTCGGCGGGATACTTATAGATCTCTATGAGCGTAAGGCAAAGTGGGCAAGACTACTTCCACAACTACATTTTCGCTTAAGCAGGACCTGTGAGACCTCGAAGCAACCGTCTACTACTAGTTATAGATGCTATTTATAATTGAATAGAATGGATGCTTCACAGCGGTTCTGCGACAGGCAGGGCAGCCGGGTGAACATAGGCAGCTGTTCCTATAGAACACAAGTCTTTCTCTAAAGCACGACCTTCCGATTGGACTACGTCTGGTCTCTATCCTTTTTATTCCAAAAATGGGTCCTCGATCAAAATGATCTGGTGTCTATGTCCATGCCTGAGGTTGGTAAACCCTATATCTATTGCGGGGTGGTTTGAGGAAGGGACAGCTTGTAACCCACGACTTACTACTACGAAGATTCTGGCGGAGAGCTTTTCACATATAGATAGGTCGGGATGAGGAAGCTCCGTAGTCAACTAATAGATAGAAAATCCACCTTGTGAACCGTGTTTGTCTTAAAGTACTGTCTGAGAAGGAATATACCTGTTCCAATCCCTCTAGTGGCTATACTGATTGACATAGGTAGCTTTCGTAGTCAAAGCTCACAGGGCCAAATGCTCTATTGGAGTGGGCACGAACACACACAATCAAGGTTCGAAGAACTTCTACTTCACGCCTTGAGGATTCTATGACGCTCACTCAATGGTGTTGTGGCGATTGCAAGCAATCAATAAACGAGGAAGCCAAATTATGGATCCAGGAAGGCTGCATCAGAAGGAAGAGTAGGTGTTGCTATGCCGTTGGCTGGGACTGAGACAGAGAGAGGGGAGCATAGCCCCTATGATCCCGGTAAAGAGTTCCAACTAAGCTCTTCTCAGGTTCTTTCTTTCTCTTCCATTCTTATGTTTATATATTAAAGTGTAGTTTTCTTACTTAAATATAATAATATTAATCTAATATGCCCATTGGTGTTCCAAAAGTACCTTACCGGATTCCCGGAGATGAAGAAGCGACTTGGGTTGACTTATACAATGTTATGTATCGAGAAAGGACACTTTTTTTTTAGTTCACTGCCCTATACATAGAAAGAAGTGCTTTTCCACCGGTATCAACATTCTATCTGGAATCAGTAGCGATAATTGTTGTATTGTGAGCCAGCCCCGTAAGACACTACGCACCTCCAAATTAAATATGATTTTTCCAATCATTTCATTTATACGACCTGCAAATAAGATAAGATCTTGGCTCGCCCTACAAAAAAACAACTATATGCCCTATAAACTTGCTTGCTTCTTCGAATCTCGAAATAACATATAGAAAGTGTTTCTGTGATGAGACCATTCTCGATCGATAAATGCGATAGGAGCCTATGTGTTTCACGGGCAGCCGGCCAATAGGGGAAGGTTGTGAATCCGGCGAACCGACCGCTTTAAGAACGTGATTGTCTTCTCTCACTCAGTTATCAATTGACAAAGATGACCCATTCTTTTTCGCCCTAAAAACTACAATGGTATGGTACTTTTTCTTCAAATCGAGATTGTGTGGGTGTCCGCTCATGTTCACGTTACATGCTAAATCAGGCTTTCCTTGGAAAAACCAAGGACAACCCCTATCTCAGTCTCCTTTCTCTTTTCGGGAGCAGAGCTGAAAAAGATGGAGTTACCTGGAGATGAGATTGATTTCTACGGATATGAAGGATAGAAATATGCTATTTGCTGCTATTCCATCTATTTGTGCATCAAGTCCGAAGAAGATCTCAATCTATAATGAAGAAATGATAGTAGCTCGTTGTTTTATAGGCTTTCTCATATTCAGTCGGAAGAGTTTAGGTAAGACTTTCAAAGAAACTCTCGACGGGAGAATCGAGTCTATTCAGGAAGAATTGCAGCAATTCTTCAATCCTAACGAAGTAATTCCGGAGGAATCCAATGAAGAACAACGATTACTTAGGATCAGCTTGCGAATTTGCAGCACCGTAGTAGAATCATTACCAACGGCACGCTGTGCGCCTAAGTGCGAAAAGACAGTGCAAGCTTTGTTATGCCGAAACCTAAATGTAAAGTCAGCAACACTTCTAAATGCCACTTCTTCCCGCCGCATCCGTCTTCAGGACGATATAGTCACAGGTTTTCACTTTTCAGTGAGTGAAAGATTTGTATCCGGGTCTACGTTCAAAGCTTCTACCATAGACCTAATTCGAGAAGGCTTGATAGTCCTAAGAAAGGTGAGGGTGGGGGGTTCTATTTAGGAAGAATAAGAAGAATCTCATTCATGTGTTCATGCTAACAGAAGAGCGGATCCAATACACATAAGACTTTTTTCAGGAAATTCCTAATGTAAATGATGAATTTGGGATGTCATGCCCCACAAGTTAGTTTCCCAAGCGCTCCATAGGAGGGAAGTCTACCACAAGATAGAGTTTGAGCCTGGAGCCAAAGCCCCAACCCCTCCATTTTAGGTTTTCATCCGGAAATAATTTATGGAAGTCATATCGGCCAGATAAGCCTCTGACGGCTCCATATTGATTTTTCCCCTGTTTTCTTTCAGAAGAAGCGGGAGCCATTTTGCATTGAAACTCGGTATCAGCAGAGTCATCTCCTGAGAAAGACTTCTTTCTTATTTATACAAGATTTCAGAGAACATAGTGAAGCCCTCAAAGCGCTAACAAAGTCGTAAGTAGAGAAGTTTTCCAAAAAGATACCTCGTTTTTCCATTAAGTGTGCGTTGTCTGATGAAGAATAACGGGGGAGCCAACTCAATAACCTAGCGGAGGAACCGTCCGGACTTGAAACAGCGGATGCAACCCTTGCATTTCGTTCTTTTGTTCTTTACTCTATTTTCGCTTTGGCACTCACTTCCTTTGGAATAAGGGCATTTTTCTTCTCTACTCGTTCCGTTGACCATCAAACAGTTTCTTAATTATGTTATGTCAAATGATGGGAAAAAGGAAGGAGTAATCAAAAAAGACTAGAACTACCCGATCCGTTGAAATACGATACGAAGGAAACGGACTTCAATCCCTCATTCTTATTGTTTGTTCTTCTGATCCCCTTGTTTTTCACTCGCTTAATTCGGAAGAGGAAAACGACAGCAGCTAAAGTGAGAAATAAACAACTGCTCGGAAAGCTTCGGTTTGAGCGTTGGTTTTGATGACAGTGAAGAAAGCTCGCCCAAAAGACGTACGTGGAACCAATGATACCAAAAAAAGAATCAAATATGAGGAGAACTGGGTGCATTGGTAAACGGCTCCGCCATAGCTTGTACGACTTCTGAATCCTATTAATGGCGCTCTCCGAATAAATAAGTAGATACAGGCGGACTACATACACGTGCTCTCCGAGTAGGGAAAGTGAGAAATCTACGGTCTTCCATCCGCGGATGTGACAAATCCAATCCAATTTGGTCTTGTCCCGTGGCTCGGACCCGGTCGCGTAAATGCAGCTACCACTACGACGGGATACTCTAGTTATTTACTCTGTTTCAATCCCTATTTGGCCATTCAACAGTAGCGTACGGCCTTTGGAAAGCATCTCTTCCTAGAGGGGACTCCCGCTTGTGATCTTCTTCCTTGGGTCGGATAAAATATAACTTACCAATTGGAAATGGAAATGCCGAATGAATTGAACCAAACTACGGAAACTGTGGTTGAGCTTGCCTGTCATCAACGAAGGATGGTTGTGAAGTTGGTGGAAGAAAGCAAACCAATGAATGCAGCTAGTCACCCCGAAAGGCGAGCCCATGTCTTTTGAGAAACTGACACAACCTGTTGTGTTGACTTATCTTATACTAAGGGTCCGTCCCAGCCAACAAGGGATTTCTCATAATTCTAGGATGAAACAGCATCATATCTCAGCTTGATTATGAGAGAGATTGAAGTGAAAGAACCCGGTTTCAGAGCGTGGAAACGGAAAAGAATGAGGTGAAAGGGCCGACCCATGCGGCCCACTTAGAATGTGCTTTGACTTCCCCAGGTTGTACAATAGCACTATTTTCTGGACCCAAGTTCGAAAGGATTAGGGCACTGGATTGAAGAATAGCTCAGTCCGATAGAAACTTAGGTTGGGCTGGCGGAGGGATGAGTGGAGCTTCTGTATGACATGTACTGGTGTTTCATTAGTCCCTTGATCGGGTACCCGAAGCTCGCTTTGAGGAAGCAGTGCCATTTGGTTCTTCCTTCTTTCACGTCCATCCGCGAATGATTTGATAATTCTTTTCATCACTGTTTGGATCGCAGACTTGACCGTTGTCTATAGAAAGAAAGTGCTCACTCGTTTTCTGTTTGTTTTCATGTGCGCATACACTCAGCCTAATTTAGTAAGTGTGAAGTGGAAGGGCGAGTACGGGTGAAAGCCCACTACCTTCCGGATAAAAGATATGCTCGATTTATAGATAGCTTTGCTTCACTATATAGCGTGGGACGAATTGATAAGCTCTGAATGCAGGAAGGGAAACCTTAGAGCTTTCTTCGCTTATCTTCCCAAGCAGACCATATGATTCTCATTATTCTATTTCTCTGTCTTTCCAACCAGCATTCCCGCTTATTCTGATTGGAGTGATGTGTGGTACCGGGGATAATGCAATTGATGGTGCTTGTGGCCCCACGGAATGACCGTATAAAAGGAAATAGGCAGCAAGGGAGTTGGGTAGACTAAAGATACTGCCTTTAGCCCTCTGCGGCCTTTTTTTTTAAGTCGAGTCGTAAGGAAAGATCGATAGGATTTGGTCCATTTGGTGTCCTTCCAGACGGAGAAGCGAGAACCCTTTCTGCTTTGACCGCTTGCCCTCCTGGCACAGATGTGGGAAAAGGTCTCAGTTGCGGAATCAAATATGAATGAAGTTAGAACAATCAGCGTAAGCTCTTTCTCTAGGGCCACTATCAATAATGACAAGAACTCTTACCAACTAGCTTAACGCATCCGGTCTCCTTCTCCTTCGTACCCCTAGCGGATATGAATAATAGGAAGAAACAGGTCCTTTCTAAAGGCGGGCATTAGACCAGAGTTTCGTGAGCCGGAGAAGATCGATAAAGCTTAGAACTTGCTCGTTTGCAGGAGGAGGCGGTGGTATGACTCCGTCCGTTGAACGAGCATTTCGTGCCACCTGTTCGGCGTCCACATCCACTACCATTTTATGATCCCAGTATCTATAGCAAAATCGCTATTTGCCTCACTCTATAGAAGGCCTCCCGTATGTAAGATCACCAACCAAGTTCCTTTCTTCTTTTGTTTGTGCCATCTTTACCAACTTCTACTTCTTGGCTGGCTTGATGCTTACAGGTCTTGCCTCTGCTGATACTGGTCATGGGGACAAGAACTCCGTGGGAAGAGAGCAGATACCAATCCTAAACAACCCTTAGAATGGCCTCATCCAAACGGATGATTGTCATTGATAAGACGGGCAGGTGGTATGTTGATACTGAGCCGCTTCCCCTGTAGTTGTTAGCTCGTTCTTGACAAATCCGATCGGGTCTTCATAATCTGGAGTAAAAGGATTCGAACCTTTGCATGCCGATACCAAAAACCGATGCCTTACCACTTGGCTATACTCCAAACAAACGGTAGGTTCCTGGAGAACCGTGGAAACTAGTTAGTTCAAATCGAACTCAAAAGCAATGCGCATTATCTACGCCTTTTTTTGATTCACCAAGACCCGCTAAAGGCTGATACAAACGAATAGTGGGAGTTCTTTCTTACGAATATAAATGGAGGAAATATACAAAGTACCTTTGTCCTCTGCAAAGATCATAAGATCAGATGGAGTTGGATTGATTTCTCGCATCTACTAGATCAGAGATCAGAGTCAGGGGAGCTCTCGTAAGTGAGCCTAAGTAAGTAGTGTGGTTCGAGCGGATCAGTCACCGCTGAGTTCTGCTTTCCTCGCAGAGTTGGTTTTAGCCGGAACCGCGCTCTTGCCTTCTTCTTGTGCCCCTTGATTATTGATCTGAATTCAAGTTAGATTAGAGAATACCGGTGCCTTTTGATCCACCCTTAGGTTTTCAAACTGTGGAGGTTCAGTTACAAAATGCAGTTTATGAGGCTGCTTTGTATGCCAGTGTGCAGGAAGGAGAGTTGGAAGATATACCTAGATCCCCCAATAGAGAAAAGAGCGAGCAGGTTACCTACTCTTGTGGTGGATGGCGGCACTAGAAGTTGATGCTTTTTATGGACGGACATAGAAATTCGATTTCCAATAGAGCTGCAAACGCTACTGTAAGCCGAAGACGAATGCTGGCCAAAAGTAAGCAAAGCAGGAGAGGCGTCGTTTCCTTCAGTTGGTCAACCAACAGGTCTCCTCACTCTAGCATTTCTTCTTTGTTCGGTCGCAAGGCAGGGAAATGGAGGATTTGTTTCTGCTCTGTCCTTTACCGCATCGATGGATTCAATTTCAGTGGATAGAGCTCAACCTGTTGCCATCGTCATTTCAATCACAATTCACTTGGTAGGTAGACGCTTGTTCCGACCTCCATAGTGGCACTTTGACCTTTTCTCAACAACATCTACTTCTAATCTGCTTGAACGGCCCTCTTGTCATTTGACCCAGAATTGAACGAGATGACACCCACCAATATCTTCCAACACAGGATCTCCCTTACAGGGCCGTCCTTCTCTCTTTCTTCCCAAGAACATCGGGGGTCTGTTCTCTGAACGAGTCAGCACCAGCCGCGTTACCAATACGGGGATCTCGGCCATGAGAACTTGTAGAACTTGTCTCTTGAATTGCACCCCCCCTAGGCCGACCAGCTAAGTAGGACCCACTTAGCAAAACAGGTCTATAGGGCGCTAGGGAAGGGGTATAGAATGGTACTTGAATCTATCTATAGACATAGGATCCCCCAGCCACTGGAATCCATTGGTTTCTGTCTCAATTCGTCATTTGAACTGAAACTAACCACGAAGGGAAAAGAAAAGAAGGATTCTAGTTTGCCACTACTTGGACTCAACTTGGACTTTCGGAGGAGAAAACCATTTCCATTAATATATGACTCAGTCATAGCCAAGAGATCATCATTCTAATAACAAGGATCTAGTTTATATATCTCGAATTGGGTTCCATAAGATGCCAAAATAGTGGAAGTACCATCACGTCTACCTAAAGCAAATGGTTTCTATAGATTGAGAAATGGTTTCTATAGAATGAGATATAGTCGAATGTACCTTTAATACTTCACGTGCATTCTTCGCTTATAAATTTAGCCAAGATCCAAACATCTCAATCTCTTCATACGTTCTTCCTGTTGAACTCTTCTTTTCGCTCAACAAATGCAAGTTCGTCAGGGTTTGGTTACTAGTTTTCTTGGAAGGTTTTCTCCCTTGATCTTTTCCCTTGTTTTATGATTGGAATGAAAGTAGGATTGTTTATCCAATCCAAACTATTTCTTGAGGGAAAGTCAGATCAATAGTTGGCCCTATTGTCTGTGCTCTGTTCTGTTAAGGATTTCTGTATTGGAAACATAGGCATCCTGCTATTCCCTGCTCTAGTTTCAGTTCAGTCATAAACCTATTGCCCGGGTCCTTTGATACTTGATTTCCTGGGTCAACGGTACCTAGATTCCCCTTTGGCTTGATCTTACCTTGGATTTCTGATTGGAATACAGATTGGATAAACAAGAGGAACTTGGAAAAGAGGGTTGGCCAAAGCATAACGATAGTGCATTCAATCGATTCCACTCTAGTTTTTCATATCTTTTCCCTCAAGAAATAGTTTATATATGAAAGAAAGTGCCAACTTATTGTTCTTGGAATGCTGATTTCCATGGATTTCTTCTTGGCATATCCCCCCTGATTTGATGACCTGGCTAAAACACCTATTCCTTTTTTCTGGAATTGCTGCCGAAAGCCTGTTTGCAGCATCCATAGCAATACGTGTTAGTACTCAATTTCTTTGATTTTCATTTGATGAAGTGAAGACACTTATCTATATACCATTTATAGAGTGGTAGAGTAATCTTGCAATGCGGCATGAATTGGATGACTTAATAGTTTTCTGCAGTTTAGTACTAACATGCCTGTGTGGTGAACTAACTACCTTGGGAAGCAACAAATATGCCCCCAATCACGCTGCCTATGTGAACAAATTCTAAAACTTTGCATAAGCAGCTTAATTAAGTAGAAAAACCTAATCGATAGCCTACTACTTATACTTCTTACTTTCACTTTGATTTATACTTTGACTTTCGATACCTCTCCCCTAGTGTACTCGAGAGCTTGAAGGGGAAGACAGACTAGAAGACTTCCACACCATAACTTCCTTCCTTGGCTGACTGCCTGGCCTTCAAGAAACTAGAAAAACTGTAATAACTCACTTCACTATGATAACTATCTTTCGAACAGGACTACTACTTAAAGGCTAAAAAGACCTACCGCGACTGGCTCACTTGCTTGAAGGACTAATGAAAACACGTCGAACTAGCTAAAAGGACGTAAGCTAACAGCGAAACTCAAACAAAAACGGATGCTGACTCCGATATAGATATTGAGGATTTTCTACAAGCCGCCGCCTCACCCTGCTCGCTTACTTCCCACATGCTTGCTTAACTCACTATCTTTTGGGGTAATACACTGTATAGATAGGAAAGAGATAAATGAAAGAAAAAGAAGATAGAAATGAATTGATAGAGTCAGATGATGTCACTAGCTTCAATGAAAGGACTAACGAGAACTTTGAAAGTTCTTCCTATCAGCATTAGTCAGCTTTCGAGTTAGCTTTCCTTCAAGCGAGTGTCGCAGGGAAAGGAACAGTATTTCATCATGGCCATTTATTAGGACTTATTGGATAAGTTAGGACAGTTTCTCTAAGGCCAACTGCTGAGTTAGTCAGTTCATAGGTTGTCGTAAAATATGGGTGTAGGAAGCCTGGACTCTGATTACCCATTATGAAAGCGAGGACTCTTTTTCTCTCTCCCCATTAACGGAAAACTATCTTAAGATCATCTCCTCCTTCAGCAAGTTCGTTATCTACAAGTAAGTTAGAGAATTCCTACTGTCAAGCTAGTTATCTTATACAAGACTTTTCTATAAGTCCTGCAAGCATGTAACATCCCAAATTTTGGAAAGTTATAATAAATATTAGAATGAATGTTTGTTTGTTTGAGTGATTGAAAGTGAGTGAAATTTGAAACTTTTTGAAACTTTTGGAAGTTTGATGAGAGGGAATGAAATGACTTTCCCAAAACTTTCACTCTGCATTTTGATCACCAGGAATTCAAATTTATTCCATCACAAAACCTCAGAGTGAAGATGACATGACTTCTTCCATTTAAAGAAATGAAAAGGGATTTGAAAATGGTTTGAATTCCATTTGAAAATATTTCAAATTCAGAAACTTTATGCAACTCAATGATTTTCATGAGAGAGGATAATATGACTTCTTCAATTTATATGAAATATGAGTTGGGAGTTTAAAAGGATTTGAAAGTGCCTCTAAATTATTTTGGAATCCATTTCATATTTGGTTCCTATTCAAGTTTTCCAAGTATTCAAACCCCTTGTCAAAACTTTGAGAGGAGTAAAAATGACACTCCAAAGCAGGGGTATTTTTGTGAAGTTTTTGACCCATAAGATCCAGGGTGTCATTTGAAAAATATTTGCAAAAGGTTTTAAAACCAAATAGGCATTTTCTGAAAATAATTTTTTCTCAAAGTATTCAAATGACAGAATAAAAATGTCCATTAAATGGAATTTATTCTCCTGTTAATTTTGGTACGAAATTTTTTCTCTTTAGGAATGTAATTATTGTCATTTAATGGTTTGTGATTCGCTGGTAAAATAAAAAAAGAAGTCCTTTAAGTGCTTTTAAACCCAGCCGGCCCAGCCCCCTAAACCCCGCCCGAAATCACTCCACGTCGGTCGCCCGATGACCGCGCCCCTCTTTCTCTCCCACTGACATGTGGCCCCACCACCCGACCGAAAAGCCACCGCAGTCGCCTCCTTCTTCCTCGCGTCCGTCGCCATCGCCGGAGCCATCACCGGATCTCCCTCTCCCCTACCATTTCGGACGCCCCCGACCCCTCCTATATAAGCCCGAGGACCCCTCTGGCCATTCCACCCTTCGCCCCGTCGCCGGAGACACCCACCTCGCCGGAATCCATCGCCGGAACCACCAGTCGCCGCCGCGCCCCTCCTCTCCTAGCGCTCGTCTCTGACCACCCCTCTGCCACCCGAGCTCGCCGCACTCGCCCGCACCTCCCCAACCACCTGCCCGTGCTCCACACCCCCTGGAACGACGTAACCACCACCCTCGCCGGAGTTTGGATCCTCACCCAAAGCTCCCCGAGCTCCTCCCCGTCAACCCCGTCGTCCCTGAGCCCCTCCGACGCCACCATCGTCATCGCCGTGCTTCCCAGCGTCGACCAGTGCTATCGCCGTCGCCGGAGACCCCCTGGAGCCGTCGCTCGCTTCGTTCCCGAGCCGCCACCGTCGTCGGAGCCCTCGCCGGACTTCACCACCGCGGCGGTGAGCCTCTCTCTCTCCTCACCGTCCGATCTTGATCAACGGTGGAGATTACAAGGTTATGAACGCCAAACCGTTTTCTTGTAGGTTTTGGCCGTCCTCCCAAAACACCCCGCATGCACACACCCTTCAACCAATCGCAAAACTACACGTCACCCCCCTGACTGTTAGTTAGGATTTTTCTAATTTCTGTTTCTGTTTTAAAAACAGAGTTAATCCTGATTTTGTTTTTAGCATATCTTTTATGTTTTTATGTGTTTTAAATTGATTCTTTTTGCATTAGGTCACAATTTTTATATAGTTTTTGTAGAACCAAGTTTGACCATATTTGAATAATTAAATTTGAATTTAAACAGATTTGATTTAAATTTTGTTTTCTGAATATCTTGAGTTCTAAAATGTATTTTGAGTTGATTCTTTTTGCTACTTGTCACTAGTGACCTTAGTTATCAGTAGGTAGAGTTTGGGAATTTTTATAATAAACTAAAATAGTATTTTCAACCAAAACAGATTCTGTTTAGTTCTTGTTAGGATTATTTATCTTCCTTTTGTTTTAAATTGTGTTAAAATTATTTTCTTTTATATTAGTTGATAAATTTTATAAAGTTTTCTGTTAGAAGATAGTAGTCCTTCAAAACAAATATTATTTTATCAGTTGATTGCATGGAATCAATTCTAGTTCAATTATAACTTGCAATTGAAATTCCATTTTGCTATTTTGATTTGCTATTTGAAAATACTTTTAATAAAATTTTGTTTTATAAAATATACTTTCTGTTAACTTAGTTAATATATATTTTGTTTTCTGTTAGTTATCAGTAGTACTTCAACTAAACTTATTTTATGTTATTATTTTGATAGCATGAAATCAATTCTAGTTTCATAATAACTTGCAAATTGATTTCATTGCTAGTTGGAACTCTTATTTGAAAATATTTTCATAACTTGTTTTATAAGTTTTATTTTATGTTAACTTAATTGTTTTGTACTTTGTTTTTCCCTTATTTTAATATTGCATTGTTTTACTTGTTGTTAAGCTTAATGGGCAAACACTTATGTTGTTTAGAGTTTTGTTTTCATAAGTCTTACTTGTTCTTCAAAAGTAATTATTTTTGTTAGTAAAATATTTACTAAAATACTTTTGTTATATTTTACTTTTGTTACTATTGGAAATAGTTATTTGTAGGGGGAAACTACCTTAGTTGCTTTTATGAAAACTTTGTTTATTTTTGAGATTTGTCTTGAGTATTTCCTTCTTCAACCTTGTTACTCTTGGTTCTTGTGCTACATTGTGATTGTTAGTTTTGATTGCTAGAAGTGTTTGCTTATGAATGCAATGTTTGATTGTATAGATTTTCATCGGAGAGTGATGAATAGTCTATCAAGTTATTTCTGAGAGCGATCTTTTCTTCATGAACAGTACAGGCAAGTTCACTTTGACCATCTATTTCATACCTATGTTTTTATTGCATGTAGTGATATCATTCAACAAATCCCTCCCGTAGTGTTATTGAATTTCTTGTGGTTGAGTAGAATGCATGAGGTAGGAACCCACCACTTGTTACTAAAGCCCCGTGAACGCTAGTTAGTGCAATGCTATGCTAAAGTAGACGGGGTCTGGTATGAGTGTTCGTGAGTGGTGTGAAGAAGGACTCCACGACAAAATGACGACTTCCTGAAGGCTTCTTCAAGACCTGCGTATTCAAGACCTCAAGACTTCGAGACTCGAGGAAAAAGTTTTTCAATACACACTACTGGGTGAGGGATGGTTGAAATGGTACCCTGGAGAAGCTAGTGGATTTGCCTAGGTGTTGCTGGAGATGGCCAGTATTCACGCGGAAAGCCTCACCCAGACTCAAAGGGAAGGATGAATACTTCATGCCCGGAAGCTTACCTGCACAGCCACAAGTCATTATGGGCTCTGGCTTGGTTGGATATCGTGGTGACCCTGGACAGGCGGTGCTACGAGATGTAGAAGAACGGTAGGAAAGGATGGGCGCCGACAGAGTCGCAGGGAAACCCTTTGGAAGACCATGTTTTGGTCATCCGTTTCTCAAACACCCTAAAGTGCGGGAAATCAAACAGAGGCGACCAAATCTTGTGGGGAACGTGTGCAACACTCTGCAGAGTTAAACCTAATCGATTAGCCGTGTCCCCGGTTACGGACAATTTGAGCCTCTGGACTTGGATCTATCTCTGAACTCTCAACACTGGACTGATAACTAATTGTGGGCAACTTAATGATACTTGTGGGAAATTGAGACATTGGTTGGCGGAACCATGTCATGATAGGTAACTCCATAGTGAAATCCCGATATTCCTTTGTTGTAGGAAAATAAAATCAGCTTTTACGCAAAAACTCAGACACAAAGCCACAAAGCCTTTGCATATAGAATAGCATTTATTCTTCTGTTCTAATATGGTGATCTTGCCAGTACATTCCATGTACTGACCTACACGGCTGCAACGTCTTATGTTGCAGATACTCTTCTACGACGGGTAAGAGTACGATTCAGGGTTACGGTCCGCACTCAACTTGCCGTTGGTGTTATTGGGACTCCACTCCCGTTGACTGTATCCGCTGCTATTTTAAGGTATATATCAGTTTTACATTAATTACATGTGATTGCACTTTGATATATACATTGATGTACTGTGTGTGCCAGCATACTGATCCAGGGATGGCACAGAAAACACAGAGGCTTGACTTGTTTTGAGTCGGGTCGCTACAAAGCTGGTTCAGGTGGAAGCAGGAAAGTAACACCACCTGGTTTTAGATCGGGTGTAACTCTTTCTCTTTTGCCCTTTATGCCAGCCAGTTCCCTAAGTAGGATAAGTTCATTGTGTTATTACAGGTAGTATTGCTCTCAAATCTAGGAAGGAAAGGTAAGGATGAAGCTTATTTACTAAGATCCTAGCGAGTAGAATACTTTGAACGAACAGGGGAGCGAGCGGAGTACTTTACGCAAGTAGTGGTTTACCAGGAACTCGTATAAGAGCTAGTCATATAGTCCTTGAAGCGTTATTCCTTTTATCGGTAGGGTTGTTAGCAAGGAGTTTGAAGCTTTAGTACTTTCAGCTTTCCTGTTTTAGCTAGGAATGAAGTTGGTTCAGAGGTGTCAAGTAGAGAGGTTAGATCTTCTCTTCCTTCTCATACTGCGAGTAATATCTCTACTACACTTTCCACTTTATGTTGATCAGTTTGAGCATGTTCAGCAAGTTCACCAGTTAGCTTTCCCGCCAGCTTGCCAACTAAAGTAAGGACAGCAAGCCAGTAATGAGAATAAGCTCTTCATCTTTGTTTCCGTTTTCAGACAAGTACAGCGTCCACTTTTCTCATATTTGAAAATAGCAGATCTTAAGAGGATGTTGGAAAAAAATAAGGGGAAGATCCACTTTTTAACATACTTTTTCGTATTTCCGAATGGTGCTGAATAGTCATTCAACTGATGCGGAGAATCTCGTCTACTTTGAAAGTCTTAAACGATGTGTTTATCTGTCTTTCTTTAAAAAAGTAACCAAATTCGTCGAGTTCAAAAGTACGGGCGGCAGCTCCTGAACGAGCTGCCGCCTGAGCATGAGCAGCTCGTTCAGGAGCAGCCACTGTTGAAAATAGCGAGCCTCTAGAGGATGACGCTGATACATCATTTGATTTGTTTCGGGATGCAGAAGAACAGCCTGATGAGTACAATTATGATTATGATGACTATGTTGATGAATCCATGTGGGGAGATGAGGACTGGACAGAACAAGAACATGAGAAAGCGGAAGATTACGTGAGCATCTATGCTCACATCTTGTCCACCCCAGTAAGTGAACCTTTTGTATCCTTTTGCTTATATTTTGCTGTTCGTTCTGTAAATGACCTTGAGTTGTTTTTCACATTCTTTCTACAGGTAATTGCAGATATTGAAAAAGATGGTGTACATGAAATGGTGATTGCACTTTGACTCAAAAGCACTATTCGATAAGACGCAGTAGAACTGTGCACCCGTTTTTGTTTGAGTTTGAGGCGACCTATACTAAACTATAATAGCAAGGAGAGACAGCAGCTGATACCAGATCATACTACAGTACAGCTAGTGCGTGCTAAAACCCTCCTTGTGTACTAGGCTTATGAATAAACTAAACTGTTGAGACGTCTCTAGTGTAGGTGACAGGGAAGCCATGCTCGTTAGAAGAGAAAACAGATGGTTTGAGCAAGCATGGGTTCAAGCTCTAGTGGATGGGTTTGATAGCTGAACGCAAGGATAATTCATCTACGTAGCTAGTTGGTTATGGTGGCGGAGAAGCCCCTCTTTAGCTAGATTGGGCTCCTTTACTACTTTATTTAACCCGGGGTTATGCCTAAAACCGGTATCTTATGCGTGTTCGACTAGTTCCATTTCTGATTCTCCTTCTTCGCTGGGGTCTACATACGAAAGAATGGAACACTCGACAGCTTCGATACTCAAATAACCAGCTCATTATGCTTAGGTTGGGTTAGGAAAACGAAGCTTTCCAAGGGACTAGTTCTTTCGCGCATCTGTTTCTCCATCCGTTCTCTTCACATAAGAAGCCAGCCGCCTACTCCTACTATTGGGTCGGTTGGTCGGTCAAGTGAACCACGCCCAGCAGGTGGGTATGCCGATAAGATTCCTTTGTTCGACGTACGTCCATATGAAGCGAGCGCTTCAAAACGAGGCTATTATGCTGAAACTAGGGCTCCCTCTGGGTAATTCTACCTATCCGTTTGGACCACGTACCTAGATCAAGTCAATCATTTCAATCTAAGTTGTCCTCAGCTACAGCAAAAACAGAAGAAAGCAACAAGTTCTCCGTTTCCTGTTCCCAAAGGGTGTGAATGGAATCAATAATTATATATAATTAAAGTTGACGTAAGCTGTATGCATTCGGTGCCCTCAAGTAGGTACGACTATGGATCATTCTATTCCTTTCCTTTAGGTAGTCCTAAAAAGCAAAACGTAATGGTAGAGGATGAAGGAAACAAAGAATGAAGTCTGCACCTTTGACTACTGATGAACCGCCATTTCGTTCTTTTCTTCTTTGTTCGGCTTTCACAAGCAAGATACCTTGAAGCAGGTGACAGTCTATAGCCCAGGAGAGTACCATTGCTGACATGATACAATTGGCCTTCCTCTTCAGATTTATTTAGAACTTAAAGCGTTCAAGGCAAGGTTGTGCAATCTCTCGTACCTGCGAGAAAAGGGCTTATTTACTACTTTTTATCGATCAATGGTCCACCGGTCCCATCCAATGAGTGGTATCTGAGTATCATAGTATCATAAGAAAGTTCATTTGTACACCCGCTTATCTTTCTATAGAAACTTATCTCTAAATGATTTTTAGATAGGATGTTTCTGGAATTACCCCTGCTACGTAGAATGGGATAGTGTCAACGTCCTTCATTATAGTACCGAAGATGCTCGTAGGCTGGTCGATGGAAAGGATGGCTTTTATTCAAAGAGATGGAGATCCTGGTTTAGCAGCGGTTGCCCGTCCTCGGGTTTATGTCGAGCTTTTCGTATTAAGCACTGGGAGCAGAGAAATCCTAGGGTTGCTTTGTCTTCCTCTTCTGTTCTTAAATATAACTGAAAAGCATCCTGTTTCTTTAGTTGCCTCAAAGCTCAGGATCTCCCCATGTTTCTTCTGGAGATGTGTCAGTGGCTTTGCAATGATGCCGAAATGGCGAACGAAGCGCCTGTAATAGCCGGCCAAACCTAAGAAGCTGCGGACTTCTTTGACTGATTGCGGAGAAGACCAGTTGGCAATGTTCTTAATTTTTTGGGTTTCAGTGGCAACCCCATGCTGGCTGATAGTATGGCCCAAATAGGATAACTGGCGTTGAGCGAAAGAGCACTTTGAGCGTTTGACTTGCCATTGATCCCTTCTTAACAACTCAAGCACTGATTGCAAGTGGATTGTGTGATCTTCAAGAGAGGCACTGTAGACTAAAATGTCGTCAAATAACACCAGGGCGCATTTGCGCAGAAGGGGTTTGTTTGAGAGTGGCGTTCATGGCTCCCAAGAAGGTGGCTGGTGCTCCCGCGAGGCCGAAGGACATGACCTTGTACTCGTAGTGCCCTTCCAGAGTCTGGAAGGCTGTTTTGAATTCATCGCCAGCTGCCATACGAATCTGGTGATAACCAGCTCTGAGATCGGGTTTAGAAAACCATGAGGCACCAGACATCCAGGAGTTCTTCGACTATGGGCACTGGATACTTGCTGACGACAGTCATCGCATTTAGACAGCGATAATAAATACATAAACGCCAGGAGAAAAAAAAATATAAGATTTTTGGTCATAGAACCCCTGGTACCAATGTTTATAGAACTGTCCAGAATTGATAAAGAGAAGCAGCTTTGAAGTCATGGAGAACGAAAATAGGACCCTGGCTCGAGCCCATCTAGTGATTAAAGGTAAAGTGCTTCGGTACATTGGTGCAGGGGAATGCGTACCTACGCCTTTTAACTACCTTGGGGAGAGCGGACTCGCTGATGACCCTCCTTGGGAAACAAATGAAGTGGGTGGATTGGAGTTCGTCTCCGCCAATTAGAGATACGGTGCTGACCCAAGCTGAGTGAGTGAAGGCTCCGGCTTGACCTACTAGCTGTTTGCTATCAATAAATAACTAGCTGACAATATGCTATGCTTACTCTCCGAGCACTAAAGCTATCGAGAAGTGATGCAACAAAGGTTGTTGAAGGTCAGGCTCTCCGTCAAACAGAGAAATCTTAATCGTCAGAACAACGCTGAACCTAACTTGTACAAGAGTTGGTAAGAAAGTGCAAACGTTGAGTAAGAAATCGCCATAGGGCGGCACAAACAGAAAGAAAGGCTTCTGCCAATCGGAATAGGAATGCGAAATCCCAGTAAAAGGGTGTTCAGTCGAAGATAGGAGGATTCCTTTGATCCATACCGTCATCTGACGGACTTCCTGCTGACTTCGTCAATTGCTCTTTATCGCTTAATAGAAGGGAAATTTCATGAGATAGATGCAAAAATGAATATCAATCGAGAAAAAGCTTAAATAGACACAATTCGTAATAGATACAATTCGTAAGGAAGAAGTGATCAAAAGTACGAGGTCGGCATAGGAGATATGATGTGTCGGAGGCAGAAGGCACGGAGAAGTCAAGATCTTCCAAGATAAACCCATTCCGATGCCTATAAAATCAGGTGCACCGCGTCTATACTACAAAAGTGTGATAGGTTTCTTCGTATTTCTTCCGCCGACATCGCTTTCTTATTCCTATTAAAATATCCCTGGTGTGGGAGGGAATGGTTTCCTTGTAATTCCTCCTTCTATATAGAAAAATATGGGCAGACCTTTTCTCATAGATGGCTCCATCCGGCCAGAAGAAACGTATCCACAGGTGAACTCTCAAGTCGACGGTAAATAGAGAAAGAAATGAGACCCAGACGGATACCACGGAAGCAAGGCTCTTGCGAGTACGAGATCTTCCTCCTTGCTAAACTGATTCCGCATAATAGAATGCTCCAAAAAGGTTCAATTTGCCGATAGCCCATGAGGAATGCCTGCTGACTAAAAAAATGAATATCAAAACGATGGATGTGTCCGTGTTTCTTTCGAGAAGGCAGCACGACTATAAAAGTATGATTTTTCTGTCGTTCCTGGAAGCTAGAATTGGCTTGTAGAGGCAAGGACACACCCGGTCCCCATAGAATCATCTCTTAGATAAAAGATGTGCTTCGTTGCCTATTTTACTTCAAACGCGGTCCCCCAATGTACAAATCATACCTCAAGAATAGGGTGGTCAGGTGTGTCAGTTGTCGCCTCCAGCCAATGTGACTAGTTTATTTATGGATATTGGTGCCCATGAGTCAACTCGTGGGAGGAGAATAAGCAAGCAAAAAGGTAACATTGGGCCTACTGACGCGAATGGAATGCTCGAACGGCTAGATTCTTCTTATCGACTGTAGGTGCAGCAGCGTCAGCAACTGTTCGCTTCTATTCCTTATGATGACCAAGCTATATAGGAATTAGTTCATTTCACTTGAATTACTTCATCGGAGAAAGAACGATGTTCACAGGGGTTTGGGGTAGTAACACCAAAAGAGCGGCTTCTTAGTTGGTTCGTTTTCCAGATTCAAAGATAGCGCATGCGGGAGGAAAAGTGGAGTCATGATGAGCAGAGGCTGGGTCCAGCCATCTCCCAGTGAGAGGCTTGGCTGGCTTCCGTCGAATCGACATCCTAGTTGGAGGCAGAGGACGTTCCATTCCGTTCAGCAGTACCCTTCCTTGGCGCATTTCATACCCGGATGCCGCTTTCTCCTCATCCCCCACTCTAGTATTCCATTTTTCTATTTCTTGAAAACCTGAATTTAAAACCCAAAGAGAAATTGGTCTCGCTTTCTCCGTCTCAAAGTGATACACACTCATCGATTCACCACCAGGAAGGCTTATCGAAAGAAATAGGGAAATGACAAAAGAGGCCATAACATCCGTACCAACACCGACGATCTTAAATCCACAGAAAGATGTTAGCTTTGAGATTGCCCAGGGAACCAACCAAGTGTTTCTCCGATCCGAATCTATAGAGAGCAATAGTGCGATTCAGTAAGAATATTGAACCTTTCACATACCTCTGCCTTAGCTTCCACGCGGGGTTCGACTAATGACTGAACCAAATCTGCATGACCAACATCGGTAGACTAACTTGGATCTGACCTGCCTATCCCAAATCCCGTATCAGCTCTCTCTTGTATGAAGCCATCCCGTACTGCTTCCATTTCTTTAGATTGCAATAGATCGAAGAAGTAGAAGAGTTCTTTTCATCACTCACATGAATTCTCATCTGAATTCACTTGTATTTTATTCACTTTGAAAGGAAATGACATGGAATTTCATATTGAAATAAGTCCAATCTAGCAATGGGATTCTTTCTTCTTTTTCCGTGGATTCTTCGGTTTATGAAGCAGTATTTTGTGATGATGAAGAAGCAGCTCCAGATAGCTGTTAGGTCGGCGGAGCACTAAAAGTGAAGAAAAGAATGCTAGTAGCTTTTATTGCCATCGAATAGAAAGAATCCTGCGGAGACCGGTATCCACTACTGTGTAATGAAGTAATTCCAGTCGATCGAAATCGCAAACGGAATGAGGACAGCGCGCATTGGGTTGGTATTGGAATTTATTTTCTGATTAGAATGATGATAGGAATGAATTTTTGAACCGGGGTCCTCCAGTCTGAAGTGAAGAAATTGGCTACCAAAGACTGTCGCTTGCTTGCTTTCCGCGAGGCAGTGGACGAATGTGATTTGCAAGATCTGGGGTAGGCGGAAGTGCCTTTTACATGGGACAACCGACAACCAGGTTTGGCGAATGTGAAGGCTCGATCTTACTCACCTTCCCGGGGACATTGGTCCAAAGTTTGCATTCTTTTTGGAATAGGTATAGCAAGTTCTAAATACAAGTATTTCTTGAAAATATTCTTAGCTTAATAAACGCAGAAAACTATGTATAAGGGAGATAAAACTCCAGCTATTGCTCTGCTGGCAAATATGAAATGGGGATCTGTTATGCACCAACGTTTGAAGCGGATGGAAGGGTAGGGAGGGAGGACCTATGGCGGCAAGGAAGTGCTTCTCAAAGCGGTAGCACAAGGCATCCCGGCTTTAATGACCGATTCTTTTGAGTCGAATCCCGCACTAACAACAAGAGATCACTACATGTAAAGGATAAGGAAATAGTCACAGAAGAAGAGCCCATTACGAAGAGTAAGCAAAATCCTTTAAGAATTCTTTTTTCGGTCGAATTCAGTTCTTTTCGCCGGGTGGAAGACCAAGCAAGTAATGAGCAAATGCAAGAGGTGGGTGGATCAGTTGATCCTTTTCTCGATTGAAAATGGTAGTGAAACGGAAGCTGTTATCCAATCCAAGGGAAAAGTGTGGGATACGATCCATTGCGCAACGGTTTTCAATTCAAGTGAAAACGAAACGACTTGCAGTGAGAAAACGGGGCACTGATGCGTCAGCTAAAGGGATTGGATAAGGTTATTATGCGTAGGTTCGTACGTTCGCTAATGCGTAGGTTTCGCTCGTTCCGAGGGTTGTTCGAATCAAAAGATACCTTTGCCCGGAATAATCATTAGATCGAGGCGAGGAACTGGTGTTGTTGGATCAGCGAAGTTCAGAATTTCACATCTAATGCGTGCATCAATTATTGCAGCTTTCCGAAGAAAAAAATGCTGAATGAAGAGATATCTCCCGCCGTTGCTCGAGCCCGAGCTGCCGCTGTAGTGCAATGGGTCTTTCAAGGATCGAATTGGGCGTGATCTGGCCTTCATCCTCGAGGAGATCCTGGACCATCACATGAACACATGAAACGGGTCGATACCAGCAGCTTTTGGTAACCAGTCTCGGCTCTAGCACCTTGATGCAAGCCAGAATAACCTCACTGGATCAATATTCCCGGGAATAACAGCGTTGGTGAACCAGTTGACACTTGATCTCTCATCAAACAGTTTGGTGGGGCCAATACCTAGGGAGATTGGTCAACTGGAAAATCAGGAATTGCTAATTTAGAGACAGAATGGTCTTAGTGGAAGCATTCCAGAAGAGATTGGTAACCTGAAGCTGCTAAAAGTTCTTCAACTCCCCGGATGCAAGTTCACAGGCACCATCCCTTGGTCAATTGGTGGTCTCAAAAGTTTGAAGGAACTTGATATATCAGAGAACAACTTCAATGCTGAACTGCCAACATCTGTCGGTGAGCTGGGCAATCTAACTCGGCTGTTTGCAAAGGTGCTGGGCTCAGTGGGAGCATACCAAAAGAGCTTAGTAACTGCAAGAAGCTTACGCTCATAAATCTGTCCTTCAATGCCTTGCAATATGATTCAAACTCATTAGAACAGAATTCCATCCCTATTCCTATCTTATTCACCTATGAAGCTAGATACCTACTAGAATGAAGATTGGAAAGTCATGGAAGTCATCAATGCAAGGGAAAGAAGGAACGAGGTAAAGGCCGAAGATTGGAAGAAGGGAGGATTTATGTCATGATACCATAAAAAAATATTTGGGCTATCCGTCGTACGTCGGATTGAGACGAGAAAGCAAGTGCAAGGCATTCAATAAGGTAAGCTAGGGTTGGCAGAGAAGCTTCAATAAGGTAAGCTAGGGTTGGCAGAGAAGAAGGATAGAGAAGAAATAGAAAGAATCGAATACAAAACCGTTGATTTCATGTCATCTTGATCGGCCCTTCTTCTTTCTCAACTTGTTTTCTCTTGCTTAAACCTTTTTCCTCCATCTCTCTGAAAGTTTCAGTAATCATTTCTTTTTCATTCCAATTCATGTCCTTTTTTATTGCAAGGATCGAATGTTTTCCTTTTCAGATCTATGAATCTCCAATCACCTTAACCAAAGTAGGATAGACCAGTCAATTTGGATAGAGTGTGAGTCTCTAATAGCTGGGAAACTAGATTTCCTATAGCTATGGTTACAGTTATTACTAGAGTTGGATCTGACCATTGCCCTCTTGTGTTGGATACTGGAGAGGGGGTGCCAAATAAATCTAGAATCTTAAGATTTGAGAAAGCTTGGCTGAAGGTTGCAGGTTTCAAGGAGCTGGTCATTGCTAAGTGGCTGGAACAAGCCTGGCTTCAGAATACACTAGATGATTGGCAAGGTAGAGTTAGGTTCCTGAGGCAATTTCTAAGAGGTTGGGGTGCAAATACCAGTAGTGAAATTAAGAAAAGGAAACAATAACTACTGCATGATATCAAACTGTTAGATGCTCAAGCTGAAGATGGGGGGTTAACTGAAGAAGAGTGGGCTACTAGATACAACCTAGAAGAGCAATTGCTTTCCATTAGGTGTGCAACGAAGGATAGCCTTGTGCAGAGGCGGGGAGCAGCAATGATACCGCTGGCTGGGAATAAGTACCTATCCCTCTACTACTTACGATGTTTTTCGTTCTATTGAAATCCTGCGTCGAGCCGATGTTTCATTGATCGATACCGGGCACATCCATCACATCAACTATTTCACTTTTCATACGTCATTTCTTGACCAACTCTTCTGATATCTTGCCGCTGGTTCATATCTAGATCTGACTTAACAGAACATACAACTAAACCTCGATCGGAGACAGCATTGAACAGACAAGAAATTCTCTATTGGGCAAGGCCCTTGACTAACTGATATCAAGGTATCCCTGTATTAGTAGGAGCACTAGCACTTATGGTGTGACTGCAAGGGCGTCATCTACGGAATGCTCGGACTTGAAGGTGAGTGAGACAAAACTCATTCCATTCCCTCTTAAGGTTATAGAAAACAAGCAAGACTCTCCCTAAACAAGCAATACGACACCTTATCCTCAGCGGGACTCGCCTCTTCTAGTTATCCTTGGGCTCTCCTCTTCGTCTCTAGCAATGTGTGCATCCTGCTTTTCCTTACGATAGTAGTGGTATGCTCAACCAATTCAATTCATACCTCTTGGATGTGTTTCTACTGTGGAGAAGCAAAGGGGGGCCTACCGATCTGTCTTATCAACCGGAAGACGATTCTTAGCATCGGAGTCAACTTACGCCAGGGATTAGTATGGAGATTCGCGCACTGGATGGTTGCTCCACTGAACCTTGACGTAAGATATGCTTTTTCTCCGAAAGGAGAAAAAGCATACCACAGGCTCATTCATCGAAAATCATAGAGACTATTAAATAAAGGATAGAGCAATTCCTTTTTTCAAATAGGAAAGTGGAGGGTTCAAAAACGTTGGTTTCTTGTAGCAAACTTTTATGTGCTTGTACCTGTCAATGTATTGGTAACCCCAATTAGTGTCATGAGGGAAAACTACACTTAACAAACTAAGTTGGAATAGATTACTCAGAAATAACCGTAGAAGAAAAAGAAAGGAGGTTGCTACAATTGTGGCAAACCTGGGACACCCATGCCGTTTATTTACCAACGAACTCTATTTTGCATATTTCATTCTCACATTGCGAAATCCCTCCCGATCTTTCGATCAGTGGAATCGAGTGGAATTCTTCCTCACTCCCATTAGGAAAACCTATGGCACTAAAAAGTCCGAAGAGTGAGAGCGAATGGAAGACTTTGAATGAGCTGAGAGAGTTGTGTAGCCGCCGGGGGTACTATTTGGGGACAACTTGCATGAAGAAGAAAGATGATATGGTGACAGCAGTGCTAGAAGTACAACTGCCAGAATTGCGTGTCACAAGAAGTGCAATTGACAAGAACACAAAAGAGGCGAAAGGAAAGCTCTGCTTCCCTTGTTATGTCAGAAGCAAAACCAGTGAATACCTGGTTCGGTACTCCTACTTCCAGCAAAGGGAAATCGAAAAGATGGTGGATGAATTGTTGCAGCAGGGCTTCGCTCCTCAACTAGCCCCTATGCATCGCCTATCCTCTTGGTCAAGAAGAAGGACGGGAGCTGGGGGCTCTGTGTCTACTATAGAGCTCTCAATACACAAACTGTGAAGAACCGGTATCCCATTCCACTGATAGATAATCTCCTTGACCAATTGCGTGGTGCCACCATTATCTCCAAAATGGACCTCGGGATACCACCAGATCAGGATGGAAGAGAAGGATGTGTATAAGACTGCATTCAAGACCCACCAAGGCCATTTCGAATACAAGGTCATGCCATTTGGTCTGACCAACGCACCGGCCACGTTCAACAATTTGATGAACATGGTATTCAATCCACTGCCGAGAAGGTTTGTACTCGTATTCTTCGACGATATCCTGGTGTACAGTGAAGGGTTAGAATCACATGGTGACCACCTCAGGCTAATGCTCCCCCTTCTACTTTATTTGAGTTAGGCAGAGATTGACATCTGTGGTTTACCATTTCAACCAGAGATTGACATCTCCATCGTAACCTTGGCAGTACGAAAGAAAGGTAGTCCATGATGGGTTTGAATACAGACATCTTGAACTGTAAGTAAGGATCAACTTTTTATAAGCTAGAGCTGCTCCTTCTATCACATCGGATTCTAGTAAGGAGATGGGCCTTCTCGTCTGATCTCTGCATCAACAGGAATGCGGGAAAAGCTTCTTCTCGCCCCAGAGTCCCTAGCAGCCTTAAGCCCATAAGCTACTTCCTTTAGTTGAACTGGTTGCTATATAGGTCAATTGAATCTTAGCCAGTTTCTTCTTACTCCTTTTGTTTTCATTCCCGGCCAACCGTGCCATGAAGAGTCGAGCAAGAGCAATCGCAGCTTTATCTCTGCCTTTGCAGCTCTCATTCCTGCCTTATAAAAGCTTCAATCTACAAAAGTAGAACTACTGATGACAGGTCTGGCCTACAACTGACTTGCTTGAAGACTTACTGGCTGAAGAGCAAAGAGATATCTATTTGACAGTAAATTCCTCTTAGAATAGCCTACCGCTCTTTATAGGTTTAGTAATGCTACCTTGAGCCCAACGAGTGTAATACCTGGAGCGAGTAATAGAGAGGACAGAAGATATAGACTTTTTCTTTCCTTTCTGGCTTGACCATGAGGCCATGACTATTCTAATCTTACAGGAAGCAACCGCTGTACCCCGCCTTCTAGCTCTTAGACTTTGAGAAAGGAGCGAGCTAATCCTTGTTCCGTTAGTTTACTTTCCATTTTAAGTCTTGTAAGTTAGTTATGTCTTTCAAGGGGTATCACCATCCCCCGCACCTCTTATTGGTGGAAGTGCGATTGGCTTTCTTATTCGTCTAAGTAAGGTGCATTGGCTTCCTGCTTGACCTGAACCGAAGCAAGTCCTTCTTTTATTTAATGATTGGCTCTCATAGCGCTTAGTGTAGTAAGGGCCATCTGCTTTTGCTATCATTCTAAGCCTTCGAGCCTACGCTTGCTTTACGCGAGCAATGAGGATGCGCGTTACGTTACTAAGGCTTTAGGCTTGACCTCTTGGAGTTGCTTGTCTGCTTGTTGGGAGTCTGCTGCCCCCTGTCTTTGTTAGCGATCGAACCATCTCCCCTAGGATCTGGATCTGTCTTATTGACCGGCTTTTAGACTTTGAACTGGCAAGTGGCAAGGTACGGTTGGACGTGCCCGCGAAACCATATTTGAATGTACAATAGTAGTCCCAAGGATTGTATGAGCAAGGTCTGAACAGTTTCTATTAGTAGCAACATGAGGAGCCCCGAAGGGAGAATAAGAAAGATTAAGCAATGCCGCGTTTTCAGAAGAAGCAATTGGATAAGAATCATACGCTGTGAATGAGCAGACGAATTGACCGAGGGCTTACACACAAGAACAGAACCTAACTCTACGTATTTTTCCTCATTTTCTATCTCTTGCTTTCCATATTCCACTTTTACTTTATTTAGTATTGGCTTAAGTGGCTATTTCCTGATTCCGATATGGCGCCCTGAATCCAATATTGATTGATTGTCTGTTGATGCCCAGCCGAAGAAGTGACTTGCTTAACGCAGAAATTTCTGTTATTTCTTGTGTGAATGCTCTCCACCTCCGCTTGACACTCTCGTAGTAGATCATAAGAGAAGTATTCTTTAAAGAAATTCGTATAGAAAGATGGACTACCTCGAGAGCTTGGCTTCAAACAATCGATTGAATCTAGATTCCTTTGCTTATCCTTCCTAGCTATAGTCTCTCTTGTGCCTTCGGCAGTAAAAGTGAAAGATTTCTGTATCAGCAGTTTGTTTCCCCATTTGCTCAAAGAACGCATAAAACCTGTTCCCTCATCGTATCAAAGGATCAAGCAAAACAGTCCTCTTCTTCAAGAAGAGTTTTCATTTAACTCTTCCGCGGCAATGCCTGGGCAATAAAACAATATGAGCAAAACAATATCATAGCAAACGGTATGTGATGGTTGGATAGACCAATCAGTAGTTGACGTTCGAGCCAATCTTATCTCTAGTAGACTTTAGATTTAGTCGTCCGTTTGTTTTGTTCTGAATTGACATAGAGAAATCTTTCTCGTGTTCCCTTAATTCAGGAATAGGTGGCGAAGGATACTTGTTCCTTGTATATATATATATATATATAAAGGAAAGGGGTTATTTTTCCTTTACGGCAATAAGAGTTGATTCCCTTGCTTGTAGTTTTGGATGGATTCCATGTATTTCACATATTTAAGAGTGGTTAGGAGAGAGAATCAATGTTTATGGGAAGAGGGAAAGAAATATCAGGGGAAGAAGCAGGGTAGAGGAATTGGTCGACTCATCAGGCTCATGGCCTGAAGACTGCAGGTTCGAATCCTGTCCCCGCCTCTGCATAAGTATCCACCGACTTTCATGGTTTTCATGTGATTATAGGTACTATTTTCTTGATCGTAGAACCTAGCGACTGCATGCCAAAATGCCTTTCATTTCTCTTATAGGGTCTTTCTTTGTCCTACTTATAGTATCTTTCCTCCAGCCTATCGAAACTCGTGTTTTTATTAACCAACAACACATGCACTTTGTTAGAACTAAAGAAAAGGTTATTCAATCCACTAGTGCAACTGAAGTGAAGGAATTACCTATTCTGAACCTCCACAAGAAAGAGCTCATAACCACTGCTTGTGAACAGTTCTCCTCAACTGAAGGCGCACTACTGTTACTATTAGTCTAGTCTGTCGAGGGCACTCTTTCGATATCGAACAAACTTACTTCTTTGGAAGAGAGATATTCATAAAACCCGATTTCCAGTCCTGTCTTAAGAACCCGACTCCAAAGAAAGAAAAAATAAAAGCCAATACGCCATGTATCAAAACAATAGGGATAGGGGTAGTTGTATACCACCTACGAATAGGAAGATCCTGGGTTTTGTATGAAAACTACGAATAGGAAGATCCTGGGTTTTGTAAGAAATCCAATTTCATCAATTCTAAGCACGGTAATGGCAGTGCTCCTATCCAACGGTTGGGGATCTATTCGATTTCTCAATTTGCTAATGCCGATAAGCTTAGGTTGTTATTTCATCGTCTTGCGCTAAAAAAGGCACCCTCCTATTATGCTAACAAAGGGACGGATAACGGCAAAGCAGAACAGCAATAGCGAAAGCAGGTACAGTAACGGCGCAATCCCTAAAAAAGAATAAAAATAGAGAAATTTAGAGCGTTGCGAATTTCCTTCTTTTGATAATGCTACCCACACAGTCACGGCTCCTATCCGGTCACCGGGTTAAACAATTGATTCCTCTCAACGCATCCCCGTGGTAAAGAGCTAGTCGTATTCTTTTGATAATTCTCTAGTTGTATTCAAGCAAGAGTCCTCGGCATCCTACGAAAACAAGCGCTAGGAATATCAATAGCGTTAGCATTAGCATCCTAGCCTTTGCTTTGGGATTCCTCTATGGAATTCCAAACATGCCAATGCTTTGCCTTTGCTCGTCCCTTTGATTCAATCCTTCTTCTCCTCAAAAGCTAGAACTAGAAAATATATTCTTCTTTGCCGGTGCGAACCCTTCTTTTGAATAACAACCATTGGCAAGACCAGCGAAATCTGAATACTAATCCGAGGAAAGCCCATCCCTACTTCCCTTTGCTGTTGTTCCTCGAAATCCTCTACTAGTCGTTGGTTTCAAAGCAAAGGTATCCGGTATAGGGGGTCGTGGGCAGGTTAGTGTTTCATTTCGATAGGTGATAGTGGTATACCCAAACCATATGGTATAGGTCTTGGAAAGGAAAGTAAACCAAGTCCATCTTACAGGATTTCTTCACTTGCTTGGGCTTAAGCGGTACCAGTACCCGGAGAATAGTTCAATTCTCTTTCTCCACATGACACCCTTGTGTTGTCAAACTAATGAATCCCTCTCCACCCCTGCTCCAACAAAGCAATAAGCACTAGGGTATCCACCCACCCGCCAGTTCGAATAGTCGGTTTCCTCCCCTTCCGCTCGAGCTAAAGGTTCTGGGCTACGACTTCCGGTTCTGTATTCCGATTCGTCTTCGGATAGCATTAGAAAATCACTTTCATGCCTTGCCAATACAACTATTATTTTTCTTAGCCGAGGAGCCTTTGGAAGTGCCATTGTTGGATCGGATTGAGCCATTATAGGATCGGATAAAGATTCACTCTTTGCCAATGCCTGCTTCCTTGGTTTCCTACTTTCTGCATCGAAAGTGACTTTTTGCTCGGTATCAAGAACCACTTCTTCTCCTTTTCGAGGCGTAGATCGCCCTTCATCTGATTTGCTTCGTCAAAGCGGATAGCATTATGGAACTGATTATATTCGTAGAAAAAGCACCCCTATTTAATAAGTCCTCAGAAATGATCTCATCCAGTACTTCTCTCAGCCTATTTGCCAAGACTTTGGAGCATAGCTTGTAAATGACATTGCACAAAGCTATCGGGCTATACTGTGATATTTCTGAGGGGTTCTACTGTCAGCAAGTGCACTATTATTTACTTCACCGCATACTTAAAGAATTGTTGGTAGCAAAGAACAGCACCTAATAGAAAGGATGCTAACCAAGCCTCTTCTGTTTAAGCAAGGCTAAGCCAGAATAAGGGGTACAGTAGGCGGGTGACCCTGACGATAGCACTAAGACTGCCTCGGGAATCTCCTCAATCATTGAAGAGTGCCTCAGGAATTGAATAAAAGCACTGATATCCATATAATCCTACAATTATGCTCTATTCTCTTGAAGAGAAGACACTTGAACTTCGTCATGTGCTATTGATCCTTTTGAACCTAAATTCACATTAGCTCTTTTTGGCATACATATTTTGTTTTTCTGTGAAAGTCCTCCTTCCTCTGGACAAATATTACATTAGATGTGCCTCGACCTGAAAGAGCATGATAAAATCAATTAGGACGTAGCTCTACTACAAGAAAGGATAGGACTTTTGCCAGGTCTAGAGTTCGACTTCTAAAAAGAGAATTCTATAACAAAAAGAAAGAAAAGAGGAGGAAGCTGGACTTACCTCTATTCGAGGTATAATGAATCGAAAAAATAACTCTTATGGATGAATGTTGAAGATGGACGATACAACCCTACTAAAAGTCACAGAGCTCACTTCGCTATCAGGCCTAGAAGCTGCTTCATAATATAGGTGAGATAGATTAATTGCTTCCTCATATAGGTGAGATAGATTAATGTAAAACTCTTTTTTTTGTTATAGAATTCTAAATCGAGCATTAGTTTGAATGACATAGAAAACTCTTTTCCAACTAAGCACTCTTGAGCATCAAGCAATTATATGGCTTGGATTCGGAATGGTCACAGCCCTTTCATGGATGGATATGCACACCTACAGTTCATTAATGGAAATTCACTTTTCTTAGCGCCCTAGTGTTTCAAAGCACAGGAGATATCTGTGGAACTGTTGTTTTTCTTAGGGCAAGCTAGCAGATAGAAGTAATCTATCTGGTTAGCCAGGCGAAGCATTTAGGGTTCAGTGCCTGGTTTCAAGTGTTCTTCTTCATCGTTTGGCACTTCACTTTTTGTTGAGTAATCCAATGGCCTAATGACACATGCACATCTTTTGGTGCTGTCGCCTTACTTAGTGACTAGCTCAAGTGCATTTGATCGCAAAAAAGACTGGCATTGGCTCCGGGTCAAATCTACAGGGGGCATGCAAATCAAATGCGAAAGAAAGGAAAACATTTCTGTTTCTTCTGCTTCAATGCCGTGATACACTCAGGATGTTTACGATACCTACCCATTAATTGCTCTAACTTCTCGTGGTTCACCCCTAGCTATGCCCGCTTCTATGAAATTCCAAATTATGCTTGCAAGCTCATCGGAGCTAGGCAACTCTTTGTCAGTGATTTCATGCCTACCAAGCAGGTACACTCTAATGTATACACCCTTTAAGAAAAGAAATCCTTCTCGTATTCTGCTGCTTTTTTGATTCATTTTATCCCAATAATAGCATAGACATCATATATTTATTCTTGCAAGCTCAAGTGCTTGATTGTTGACAAATTCTTCTCTCAGCAGGGCACCTCAGGTATCTATCTATAGTTTCCTGTCTTGAAGGGGGGCGACGCAGCTATTTTCTTTAACAACACGTCATTCAACGAAGTGTTTTCGTTATTTGGTCATCACTAAAAAGTTTCTAGTGATAAAGTGAGCCTATTATATTAAGTTTAGAGGATTCTCCTAACGTGATGAGTTTAGTTTCTCACTTTTAAAGATCACTGGTGGCAATGGTACTTCCTTTTATGCAACAACTCCTGTATGTACCATTTGGTAATTGGAGTTTGATAAGACCATGGATCCTTATATACAAAACATACTTGGCCAACTAAGGCCCTGCAGTCCAATGTCCGATATATTATCGTCAGCTGAGGAGGTGTTTGGCAAGGGTGTGACCGTTGTTTTTGGGACAATGTTCAAGCAGGAGGCCATGAATCTGTCTAGTCTCGCCATGGGGGGTGAGTTTATCTCATTGCTCCTTCCTGGTGTAAAGCCGATCACTGAGGTTTATGTCTATCAAACCGAGCTCTTGAACCCAATGTTTGGAACATCAACGTCCCTCTCCAGTCGTAATCAGGATTTGATCTATCATGAAGTTTTAGCGCCACATAAGATCCACGGCATGTTATCTGTCGGTGCAGCGGCTTTGAGTTGTCGGAAAAAAAGCCAGGAGCTTAAGTAATTCCTCAGTTTAGTATAGGGTGTCCAGGGAGAGCTGCTGAAGGGAAGGTGGGCGAACCCACACGAGTGAAAACCCTACTTTATTAGTCATCAATGCGATTTCTCGCACTTTTTGATACCTCCGAGGGGGTACACTTTAAAGGCATGCAAAACGTGCCTTACAGTCATGTTGGACGAGGCTAGGCGGTGAATGCAACGCTGGGAAGTTTTGTCCCGGTTCGAGAGGTTGAGCGAGCCAACCAATTCGATGTTTTGAATGGCCAAAGAAGAGGTGTTTACTCCTCTTACCAATTGAGGTTTCGCACAACTTTTTGACTAGGGCTTCAGAAAGGTTGTAGTTTCACGAGGAGCCCATAAAGCGACTTGTTTTACCTATGGGATGTGAAGATTGGCTCTGTACCTGACACGGATTGATTTAAGAACAGTGATGAAAGAAATCAATTTATGAGAGACCATATTTCTGTTGTTTCGGTACAACTCAAGATCAGTTAAGGAAATAGGGAATAACAATAGTGAAAAGAATAGAAATAGCATGACCCTTGCTTGGGACTTCTTTCTTCTATCTCTATAGAGATGACCAGGAAGCAAATGAGAAAGGGACTTCTTTTTTACTACGGTCAAACTATGATCAAACTCTCGAATCTTACTTCCGTGTGAAAGACCGTCCTAGGCGTGAGTACAAATGTGTCGAGGCGTTCTAAGTGCCGTAGACGAATGCTTCTTGGCGGAATAAATGGTATGACACGACCTCTTTTTGCTCCATAAACGAATTTGAAAAAGGAAGAAGGCTTTAGCTCCCTTCCATTGTCTTGGGTCGAAGATCAAGCGTGAACTTCTCCCTCATCTAAGGTTGGGTTGTGGATAACAGACTTCCCCTTGGGCCGGATCTTCCCAAGTATAACACGATCCATGAGCGATATCAATGCAGTGACAGTCCTTACTATTGAGTCCTGTGCTGGTAAGATGACAACGCTCTAAAAGGTTTGTTTAAGAAAGCAATCATATCCCGTCCCCAAGTGCGGTATGGACCCCAAAGAGTTATATAAGTAGGAAAATGGGAAGAATTGAGGCACCTACAGAAGTAATGGGTCAGCTTATGATTTTAGGCATGGTTACTGGAGGGATCGTCCCTACCTATCTGCGCAAGATCGGATCAGTATGGTTTTGAGAGGAAGGCTGGTGGCATACGAAGAGAGGGCGACAGAACATCTGCATTCCCTTTCTTTGATTGAGAGAAGGATAAAGCAGAAAAAAAGACTTGACTGAAATTCCATTCGCTTTTTTTCCTTCCTGAGATATGGAATGTCATTAAATTAAGTAGATGAGATGCCAAATATAGGCATGAGTTATTTCGCCAAGCAAAGCTTTGTGTTCTGAAGGTAAAGAAAGACGGTAAAGCCCATTAAAAAGAGTGCCACGCAGAAGCACCTCCTGTGTCACTCGATCCAAACCCGACACATCTTTCTTTCTATACGAAATGAGTTCGACCTTTTTTTCAAAATAGAAACAGAAAACAAATTTAGGAATAGTGCGGGTGCGACGGAACGAATCAAGTGAAACGAGTCCCCCTTATGACATTTTTTCATCCAAGCAAGGGCGCGTTGCATGGGATTCATCAACAAAGGGATAGGGATAAGGGGCCGCACGTCCAAGACAGCCTTTCATCTCAGTGCGCCATGGAACCCCCATCTTCCAATTCCTCTTACAGAGATCGTTGACTCACTTGCCTTATTTTGAGGAGACTTCCAAGCCAAAACAAGACAATGGGCAGTCACCAGATCTTCTTTATGGAGGTGGGACCGGGGACCTCCTCAGCAAGATCGCTGTACAGAATGCTTGCGCACAGTGGCCACACACACTTCTCCCTGACCTCCAAAAGCTCCCTATGACCCTTTGTACGGAGCATTCAAAGTTCCTCACGCTGTCAAGCAAGACTTTGATCTCGATTTGGGAGAGCAAACACAGCTTCGCCATCCAGCCAAGTATCTTTATTGAATTTTGACCCTATCTAGCGCTTAAAAATCTTTCTTCTTTCTCCGTCACTAGATTCCGGTTAAAACGCTTGGTCCACCCATGCTTTTCCTCTCCATTTTTCATATGGAAAGGGAAAGCAGTGCCAACTTATTGGAATTCTGCATGGCATATTTCCCAACCTTCATTCCTGCTATTCCAGGCTCTAGTGCTCAGTCATAAACCTATTGCCCGCTCCGCTTTCCCATTCCTATTGCTTTCGGTATCTGAATCTTCCTGAATTCAAGTAGAGAATACCAGGGCATTCTTCTTCTTTTATTTTCCTTGGGGCAAAGGATAAAAAAATGGATTTCCGACATAGCACCTGCGGCATTAGGATTCTAAGATTTAGGAGGGGAAGGCTGAGGAGAGGGATCACATGCATTGAAGCAATCTCAAGATTCAGAAACGATCAAAATAATGGTACGGGGAGAAGAAAGAGAGGAGAGTCACGAAAATAGGGTAAACGCAAAGAGACGATGAAAAGCAATCAGAGAGGAGAGGGAAGAATGACAATGGAAATCATAAAGCTCAGCGAGGAGCACATTACTATGAATAATAATGGAGAGGGACATTAAAGGGGAAAACTGAGCAAAGAGATATATAAATATATTAGACACTTCTACTTCGTTTTCTTGTTTAGATTCATTACTTCAGTGATTGAACATGGGCAGATACCTATAAGGACCCCATTTCATTGACCTTCGCCCTTTTATATCCCTCGTTAAGATATGTTATCCGGACCAACTCCCACGTAGAAAACCAAGAGCAGTGAGTTACAAAACCAAGAGCAGTTAGAATCGCGTAGCTGCGTGCCCCTTTTTCTGACTAGCTTCTTGTGAAAAGCATTTCAGGCACGAGCACACCTGATGAACTCAGAAACCTACTATGG